>CM077226.1:35532105-36032105 GCA_039654775.1 Spinibarbus caldwelli | reverse complement strand
CACACCCGTGGGCCGCTCGTTCTTCTCTGCCCCGGAGGGCTACGATCATCCTCTGGGTGGAGGCAGAGAGGTCTGGTTCGGCTTCCACCAGTCTGTTCGGCCGGCCATGTGGAAGATGATGCTCAACATTGACGGTGTGCACTGTTTGCTTTAGCATGTGTGTTAGCACAGAGTGTGGGAACCGCTCACACTGTTGCTGGGGAGATGAAGGGCTGAAAGGTGGCGGGTGGGGGTTTGTTTGATTGAAGGGGGGCATTAAATGAGTCTCTTTCTCTCTGACCAAGTTCACCAGTTCTGTGTCCCTCTGTCTGTGTGTTTTCCCGCTCTCTCAGACTCCCACAATTCAATTGGTTGCATCGGCTGCTCCTTCCCCTCCCCGCTAAAGGGCAGGGAAAAGTCCAGCCGTCTGAAATCGTCTCTCCTTTCACTGGCTCATTGTAACACTTATAATGGAGTGAATGGGCTCAGAAAGAGCGCGAACACATTGGCTTTGAGTTCACGTCAACATTTGTGTAGATGTTTTCTCACAGGACTAATAAAGAGCGACATCTAGATTGCTCCAGATATTTCAGCATGATAAAAGTTTTGTAAAGTCCAATTAGAAACGGGGAGTAAAAGATAAATATAACCTACAACTGTATAACACCCAGCAAGCAACATTAACTTGTAAAAGTGGACAGTCGTGTGTTGATCCGCTCGCCTGTGAAATACAAGCCACTTTGCATCGTTGTTTTATGTTGATTTTTACATTTTACATTACAGGTACTTAAAGTCTTGAAATATCATTTTCAATAAAATGTAAGGTCATAAGAAGTCTTACATGGTATAACAAAAAGTCTATGTAATTTATACAGTTTAATTTAGGCTTATAAATAATTACATCATTTTTTACTTACAGTTTGAAGCATAAATATTTAAAAACCTAGTATACTTTTTGCAGTCTAATAAATAAAATTATTCTGCTTATAAATGTCTCCTTTAATTTTATGAGTTTTCATTGTGGCCCTAAAGGTTTTCTATGCAACTTTTTAAGTGTAAGAGCATATGTGCTCCCTGGGGGAAGAAAAAACATCAAGCCCTGATTATGACAATGTTTACTCTATGGTTTTTATATTGTAATATGTTATAGATATTTTATCTCCCTGATTTTTTTTTGGAATGAGCATCTGGCATTATTGATGCATAGACCTTTCAAATTAAAGAGTCATTTTAGGCTTGTTTATAATTAAAAGTCCTGCATTATGCATAAATTCTTTTTTTTTTTTTTTTTTTGGAAATATTTGGTATTTTGGTTACACAATATACTGGATCAGACATTGAATTTAATAAACCTTTGTAGCTTTTCTCCGGGTGGCCCATCAAAGGAAGGAAAGACTAAAAACATTATTTAACATTTTATTAAAAATACACATTTATTAATATCAGCACAATCTTTTCACTGCCTTTCTTTAAACATATTATCATAATATCAGCAATATCCAATATCGGTCAACCTCAAATTTGTATATATCTATATCTGTCTATCTGTCTATCTGTCTATCTATCTGTCTATCTATCTGTCTGTCTGTCTGTCTGTCTGTCTGTCTGTCTGTCTATCTATCTATCTATCTATCTATATAATATATATATATATATATATATATATATATATATATATATATATATAATATATTATGCGCACATGAACCAATTGAAAAATGTCTTAAGTCTTTACATTTGACTTTTAAAAACTCTTTTGAAATTTTGAATTACTTTCTGAATCGTATATTCAGAACACTGTTTATTTATTTGAATAAAATTAAATCTATTTTTGGGCAATTTAAACAGTTTTGAAGTCCTAAAAAAGGTCTTAAAAAGTCTTACATTTTCAAAACTCTGCAGATATCCTGAAAGAAAATGTGTGTAGTTCTTGCCTATGCAAAATTATGATGCTACACCACTAATAAATGTTTTTTTCTTACTACAGAGGTATTAAAAGTCATAGTATATTTTCAATGATAATCTTGACTGTCTTAACCAGTTTTCATCTCTTCTGTCTTGCAGTGTCAGCCACAGCTTTCTACAAAGCACAGCCAGTTATTCAGTTCATGTGTGAGGTATTGGACATCCACAACATCGACGAGCAGCCTCGCCCCCTCACAGACTCCCACCGAGTCAAATTCACCAAAGAAATCAAAGGTACGTGGGCTTGTGTGCTCGTCTGTGTTCATCTGTGTTTATGCACGCGTGTTCGTCCCGTTCTCATTGGCTGGTCTGTGTGCAGGACTGAAGGTGGAGGTGACACACTGCGGAACCATGCGGAGGAAGTACCGGGTCTGCAATGTGACCCGCCGCCCCGCCAGCCACCAAACGTGAGTCAAACCTGTCAGAGGAAGTGAAGCGTGTTATGACGATACATCGTATTGATTGCAGAGGGCAAAGTCACATTGCTTAAATATGATTTTTGATCTAATTTTTAGATTTGATCTAATTTTTAGATTTTGTACTCTTGTGAGATAATGTTAGTCATATTAGTGGCCTAATAAAAGCCATTTTATTTTACATAGAGCAGGTTGCTCCTCACATGATCAACCTATTATCATAAATAAATATGTTTTATGAATATGTGTTTCTGCAATGGCTTTAACCTAAAACTTTTGTGTTTGGGTTAATAATTAAAGTGCACCTATAAAACAATGTTCTGAATAGTAGACTATATACAGGTGCATCTCAATAAATTAGAATGCCGTGGAAAAGTTAATTTATTTCAGTAATTCAACTCAAATTGTGAAACTCGTGTATTAAATAAATTCAGTACACACAGATTGAAGTAGTTTAAGTCTTTGGTTCTTTTAATTGTGATGATTTTGGATCACATTTAACAAAAACCCACCAATTCACTATCTCAACAAATTAGAATATGGTGACATGCCAGTCAGTTAATCAACTCAAAACACCTGCAAAGGTTTCCTGAGCCTTCAAAATGGTCTCTCAGTTTGGTTCACTAGGCTACACAATCATGGGGAAGACTGCTGATCTGACAGTTGTCCAGAAGACAATCATTGACACCCTTCACAAGGAGGGTAAGCCACAAACATTCATTGCCAAAGAAGCTGGCTGTTCACAGAGTGCTGTATCCAAGCATGTTAACAGAAAGTTGAGTGGAAGGAAAAAGTGTGGAAGAAAAAGATGCACAACCAACCGAGAGAACCGCAGCCTTATGAGGATTGTCAAGCAAAATCCATTCAAGAATTTGGGTGAACTTCACAAGGAATGGACTGAGGCTGGGGTCAAGGCATCAAGAGCCACCACACACAGACGTGTCAAGGAATTTGGCTACAGTTGTCGTATTCCTCTTGTTAAGCCACTCCTGAACCACAGACAACGTCAGAGGCGTCTTACCTGGGCTAAGGAGAAGAAGAACTGGACTGTTGCCCAGTGGTCCAAAGTCCTCTTTTCAGATGAGAGCAAGTTTTGTATTTTATTTGGAAACCAAGGTCCTAGAGTCTGGAGGAAGGGTGGAGAAGCTCATAGCCCAAGTTGCTTGAAGTCCAGTGTTAAGTTTCCACAGTCTGTGATGATTTGGGGTGCAATGTCATCTGCTGGTGTTGGTCCATTGTGTTTTTTGAAAACCAAAGTCACTGCACCCGTTTACCAAGAAATTTTGGAGCACTTCATGCTTCCTTCTGCTGACCAGCTTTTTAAAGATGCTGATTTCATTTTCCAGCAGGATTTGGCACCTGCCCACACTGCCAAAAGCACCAAAAGTTGGTTAAATGGCCATGGTGTTGGTGTGCTTGACTGGCCAGCAAACTTACCAGACCTGAACCCCATAGAGAATCTATGGGGTATTGTCAAGAGGTAAATGAGAAACGAGACCAAAAAATGCAGATGAGCTGAAGGCCACTGTCAAAGAAACTTGGGCTTCCATACCACCTCAGCAGTGCCACAAACTGATCACCTCCATGCTACGTCTAATTGAGGCAGTAATTAAAGCAAAAGGAGCCCCTACCAAGTATTGAGTACATATACAGTAAATGAACATACTTTCCAGAAGGCCAACAATTCACTAAAAATGTTTTTTTTATTGGTCTTATGAAATATTCTAATTTGTTGAGATAGTGAATTGGTGGATTTTTGTTAAATGTGAGCCAAAATCATCACAATTAAAAGAACCAAAGACTTAAACTACTTCAGTCTGTGTGCACTGAATTTATTTAATACACGAGTTTCACAATTTGAGTTGAATTACTGAAATAAACTTTTCCACGACATTCTAATTTATTGAGATGCACCTGTATATAGTATTTATATGTATTTTTAATTAGCTTATTTGTTTTTTAATTTCATTTTTAATTTTAGTCATTTTTGTTAGTAAATAGTAAGAATATGTTCTGAATAGTATACTAACTACTTTCTGAATGGTATATTCAGAATACTATTTATTTTTTGGAATAAATAAAAATTAAATCTGTTTTATTAAATTTAAATTTTTGCTGTTCTTATTATTTAAAATAAAACTTCTTAGTACTGTTGTACAATAATTTTATCATAACTATACAAAATGTAGTATGTGAAACAATACATTATGTACTGTAGCTGTAGTATGTTGCGTTGTCACATGACCTCATTGTGTTGCATGCAGGATTTTACCCAGTATGCATACTGCAGAAATAGTAAGAGTAGTGTGCTAGTATGTATTCCAAACAGACGGAAGCAGTTTAGCTCTGCTCTTTGAGGCCCTCTAGTGGTGGTTTGTAGTTCACTCATGGTTCTTGATTCCTTCCAGGTTCCCTTTGCAGTTGGAGAACGGCGAAACTGTAGAACGAACAGTAGCTCAGTATTTCAGAGAGAAGTACAACCTGCAGCTCAAATACCCCCACCTGCCCTGCCTACAGGTGGGCCAGGAGCAGAAACACACCTACCTGCCCCTGGAGGTCAGTCCTGCCATCCACACATCCTCTCTTTTTGTGACCAGCCTTATTTTAGTGTCTCTGATATACTTTTATAGTTTTTAATATATATATTTTTTTTTTTTTTTGCTTTATTTCAGTTAATGTTTATTTTATTTCAAGTCATTTTTTTAGGAATTAATTTTAATGATTTATTTTTGATATATTTATTAATATTTACCGTTTTTACTTTTTAATTTTAGTTAATGGTTTAGTCATTTTTGTGTGTATTTCTGTTTGTCATTTTTATAGGTTAATTATTTATTTATTAGTTTTAGTTTATTTACTTTTAGTTCTTTTAGTATTTAAAGTTATGGTAAATGGAAATAAGAAGCGTTTACAAAACAACTTTTGTAATTTTTGTTAATGTTTTGAATTAGATTTTATTTTTATATTTTCAGTTTTTTTTATTTTTAGTTAAGGTTTTAATAGTGTTTTTGTCATTTGTATTTTTTTTAATTAGTTTTAGTTATTTTAGTACTTCAAGTTAAACTAAATGAAAATGAGAATGTTGCCTTGCAACTAGCTGAAATAAAATAATGAAATTAATAAAAAAAAAATTATTTCAAGTAATTTTTTATGGCCTTAGTTTTAGTTAATGTCAATAGATTTTGTTAATGTTGAATTAGATTTTGTATGTATATTTTCAGTTTTGAATTTTAGTAGAAGTTTTAGTAATTTAGTTGTATGTATTTCTATTTGTCATTTTTATTTTTTTTATTTTTATTAGCTTTAGTTTTAGTTTTTGTTATTTTAATATAAATTGTTGTTTTATAAATGTTGCCTTGGCACTAGCTGAAATAAAAGAAGTTTTTTTAAAAAATATTATTAGTTAACTATATTAACCCTAATTTACTTGCTGCTGTTCTCGTAGGTGTGCAATATTGTAGCAGGGCAGCGGTGCATCAAGAAACTGACAGATAATCAAACCTCCACCATGATCAAAGCCACAGCGCGATCAGCACCAGACAGACAGGAGGAGATCAGCAGACTGGTGAGTGGCATTCATATAGTCACGCACTTAATTCAGTTGCATAATAATTCATATCCACACCATCTGTGTGTTTAAACCTCTCCTCTCATGTTCCTGCTGTCCATCTGAATGAGTTGAGGTTGCTCTCCGTGTTAATGGAGGTCAGCTATGACTTTATTGTGAGCTGATTAGCTGCAATCTCTCCACAAGAGCACTTTGTGAACTCCTTACCCCATTCCCTGCAGATTTACAGTCTTCTAGCCGTCAGCTCTGAGCTGATAACTTGTGACTGAAGACCTGCTGCTCTTTATACCTTATTAAAATGACAATCAGGTGCTGAATCAGTGTTGCCGTGGATGGCTTTTCATTTAGATGTAGAATCTCCAAACAGGAGTGGAGAGGCAGCGTGGGTGGAAAGCAACTGACGAGGCCAATGAAATGTACCAAAACGAAAAAGTCTCGCTTTGAGACGGAGCTAAAAATACCATGGTGAGAGTATTTTTACACTGTGAAGTACAGCAGGATCTGAGCTGGGATATCTTCAGCTTGTAGCATGAAACGTTTCTGACAAACATCCTGCGTCTTGAGTCAGTCTCAGGAGAGTTTCTTCATTTCAGTCTCATATCATCTGAACTCTGGCTAATAAGAGCCATGGTTTTACCTGTTATTAGGACTGCAAAAGTTAAAGTGTTAACATATCAGTAGTTTTATTGATTTTAAATATTTTTGTTAAAACTGGTTCATTTTAGGACTACTAGACAGAATTATTTCAATATTCAATATTAGTAGTGTAATATTATAGGTTATAGAATGTATTAATATTTTGAATCAGACTTTTTTTTTCTGTTTTCATTTTAGTTTTTTTTTTTTTTTTTAGTTTTTATTTTGTCATTTTTACTTTATATATATTTAGTCATTAAGCAGACACTTTTATCCAAAGCGACTTACAAATGAGGACAACAGGAGCAATCAATTGTAGTATTAAAACAACTAAAACAGATCCAAAACTAAAATCTAAAACTTTATAAATACTATATATACACATTTAAAAAAAAAAAAGAAAAAAAAAAAAGAAATTAAATAAAAATGACAAATGCATACAACAAAATTTCAAAATTTAACATTTAATTGAAAACAAAAAATAAAGCTAAAAACAATATATTAAAGAACCAAAGGTATAAGAGTATAATAATGATTCTAATATAACACTAAGCAAAACACCAAAAAAAAAAAAAAAAAAAAAAAAAATATATATATATATATATATATATATATATATATATATATATATATATTGTCAGATCAGCAGTCTTCCCCATGATTGTGTAGACTAGTGAACCAAACTGAGAGACCATTTTGAAGGCTCAGGAAACCTTTGCAGGTGTTTTGAGTTGATTAGCTGATTGGCATGTCACCATATTCTGATTTGTTGAGATAGTGAATTGGTGGGTTTTTGTTAACTGTGAGCCAAAATCACCACAATTAAAAGAACCAAAGACTTAAACTACTTCAGTCTGTGTGCATTGAATTTATTTAATACACGAGTTTCACAATTTGAGTTGAATTACTGAAATAAATGAACTTTTCCACGACATTCTAATTTATTTAGATGCACCTGTGTGTGTGTGTGTGTGTGTGTGTGTGTGTGTGTGTGTATGTATATATATGTATATATATGTATGTATGTGTATATATATATTTTTTTTTGTCCTTTTGTCATTTTATTATAATTTATATTTACAATTTAAAGTTTTCTTTAAGTTTTAGTAATTTTAGTACTTAACTTGTTTTATTTTAGTTAGTTGCCAAGATAACATTTGTTTTAAGTTTTTAATCTAATATTTATTTTATTTAATTTCAGCTTCACTTAAATCAAACAAAAACTTTTATTAGTTGATTTCTTTTAGTTTTAGTTAACTATTTAGCTGATTATAAACCTATTTATTGGTACCTGGAAAGGTAAGCATGTGTTTTACTGTTGTTACTACTTTAGAAATTGTTTAGAAAAATTCAATTAGAAAATTCAATTAGAATTTGAACTAATTACTGTTAACAGTGAATGATGAATTTCAAAAGAAGTTGCATGCTGTTTTGTTTTATTTAGACACATTAAAAAAAGAATGTACTGCGTATTAAAACTAAATATTTAGAGCAAATTAAATTATGTTAGCTAGAGAAATCTCATTTTCATTGATTGTCACCTCTACCACTGTCTCCTGTTCTAGCAGAACGTGTCAGCAGGTGTTTGTCTGTGTGTTTGCAGGTGCGCAGTGCTAACTATGAAGCAGACCCGTTTGTGCAGGAGTTCCAGTTTAAGGTGCGAGACGAGATGGCCCACGTGACAGGGCGCGTGTTGCCTGCGCCCATGCTGCAGTACGGGGGCAGGGTGAGCACAGAGCACTTTATGGTACCCTTCCTTTCAATCACCCACATCTCTCTGTGTCTGTCTGTCTGAATGAATGAACGGCCCTCTCCAGGAGGAACTAACAGCTCCTAACCGCTGCTGTGTGTGTGTGTGTGTGTGTGTGTGTGTGTGTGAAATAACTCCCTAAATAAACCAGCTTGGAGAGATTTTTCTCTAGTTACTTATATGCACCATTTAAAAATGAAAGAATGTGTATTTTCTTAGAGTTAGGCTTTCTGTATAGTCTGAGAATGAATTGTGGTTTTGTGTGATTTAGTTTTTTACATTTACATGCTTTTAAATGACAGGATATCAGAGGCTATGGTAACTCATAGTGTAACAGTGGGTAGAGGCAGTTTAACACTTTCATGTTATTTTTAAAGTTATGCATTTAGCGGACACTTTTATCCAAAGTAATGCATCAAAGGTATACATTTGATAGGTTTGTGCTGCTTACCCATAAAAACCGAGATCATTGGAATCAAACCCATGATCTTGGTGTTGCAAGCACCAACTGCTGTGTCAGATAAAGGCACATATCAATACAACATCATTTCTTTTATTGTTATATATATTTTTTACTCAACATTTTTATGTGAAAGTATGTTATTATAATTCATTTATTCTATATTATAGACATCAGTGTTAATTTAGTTATTATATTTATAAATATATTATTTATATTATATAAAATAGTTATCTATGGTTATATATTATAGTTTTTTTGTAACATTTGATTATTTTTGTTTTTATTTTTCATTTTAATTTTAGTTAGTTTTATTAATTTGTTTTGTGGTTTTATTTTTATTTGTCTATATTGTTTTTGTTTTTGTTCATTTTCGTTTTAGCTATTTTAGTACATCAAGTTAAACTAAATGAAAATGAGAGAACTGATCTTTTTTTTCTCTCTCTCAAGTAACAAAAGTGATTTTTATGGTTTTGATATGTTAACTATAAAACCCTTTTATATATTTATAATCATTTATTTTATATATACATTTATTTATATAAATAAATAAATAAATAAATAAATAAATATATATATATATATATATATATATATATATATATATATATATATATATATATATATATATATATATATATTCTCCCAGTTTTTACAGTTTTAGTGAACCTTTCCTGAGTTACAAATGTAATTTATTAGAATTTACAATTTTATTATATTTTAGTAGCAGTCTACAAATCTTTAGGTGCAGTATACAACTTTGAGTGATTTTCACAAAATTGTTATAAATATTGTTGTAAGTGTTTATGTATAATGATATAAAATGATTATAAATATGTGGTGCATATAATATATAAAAATTTTGATGTTTATGTAATTGTGAGAAGTTTTTGATTAAAAAATAATCATGCTAGCTTATGATTATGATTTTTATGTGTGTTATAATTGTCTCCGATCTTCCCTGTATACAGGCTTGTTTTGTGAAATGTACTTGTACAGTTCTTTGAGTTCAGTCAATGGGCAGCTTCATGAGTTCCTCTCATGTTCAGTGTCAGTCTTAGATGTATGCTGTTGTGTTTGTGCTGTCACGCGTCCTGTGCAGCAGATCAACCGTGAGCTGTCGTTACAGAACCGCACTGTAGCCACACCCAGCCATGGAGTTTGGGACATGAGAGGGAAACAGTTCCACACCGGCGTGGAGATCAAGATGTGGGCCATCGCCTGCTTTGCCACACAGAGGCAGTGCAGAGAAGAGATCCTCAAGTAAGACTCCACAACATACTGACTGTCAATACTGGCTTGCTTCCTGGATAAAAGTATCAGTGCTGCAGGATTTGGGGAGGAAATCTGATTGCAATTTTTCTAATAAAAATTGCAATTGTGATTTTAAAATGTGGTTTAAGAAAAAAAATCCAGGTTTGCTACTGTATGTTTGTTTGCAGGGCTGCATAATTTGGCCAAGATCTCATAAAATAAATATCAGCATGACTATAAAATAATAATTTTATTAGTAGTAGTAGTATTAATAGCAAAATAATAAAAAAGAAAGAAAATACCAAATAAAAACACATTACTTTTGTAATAAAATTACTAAATTAATTAAATTAAAACAAAATAGGAAATGTTACTATTGTAATAGTTCATTGTAAAATAAAAATGTGGCTATTTTAGAAAATATTATAATGTTAATAATAATAAAATTATTTTAAAATATGCTGAATAAATAATAGAAATTACTAAATAAAAATAAATGTTACTATTGTAATATTTCACTGTAAAATAAATCAAGAATTAAAACAAGCATAATAATATAATGTTATAATATATAATATAATATTAATAATAATAATAATACAATATATAATAATAGACAACAGAAGACAATATGAAAATATATTTAAAGTAAAAATACTAAATATATATTAAATTTCTAAATAAAAAACATATAAATGCTACTAATGTACATTTATGCATTTAGCAGACGCTTTTATCCAAAGCGACTTACAGTGCATTCAGGCTACACATTTTTTTTATCAGTATGTGTGTTCCCTGGGAATTGAACCCATGACCTTTTGCGCTGCTAATGCAATGCTCTACCACTGAGCCACAGGAACACAATATTTCACTGTAATATTTCACTGTACAATAAATAAGTTGAGGTAATATATTATCATTATATATATATATATATATATATATATATATATATATATATATATATATATTATATATTAATATAATGATAATATAAATGAAACACAGTTCGTAGATATGGGAAGTAGGAGGTGGGAACCGGCGAACATTCAAATAATTTAATAATCAAAATAGACAAACACAAAACAAAAGTAAAGTGGCAGCCCCTCGCCGCACACACAACACAAAATAAAGTCTAGGCCTGGTCCTCTCTCGTCTTGCACTGTGGCCACTCCTCCTTTTATAAAGATTGCTCGCTAGGCGCTTTTTGGGAAAAAAAAATATAAATAAATAAATAAAGAGTTGCTAAAGTGGTCTGAAAAGTCGCTAAGTTGGCAACACTGTCAGCATCTCCATCCATTTCCATTTCTCCAACTATAGTAATCCAGCCATCGTCTGATAAAATCAAATAGGCTATACATAAGATAAAGACAATAGCTGTGCTGTGATTTGGGCTATACTTGCATGTTAAATTAGAGAAGCAACATAATATCTGTTTTAACTGAAAGCGCTGTTCCTCTCATCCGCGCGCTGAACAGAGCAAAAGTGGAGGGAGAGAGAGAGAGAGAGAGAGAGAGGTAGGTGTGTGCGTAGCGGGAAAGAGAGACCTCGCGCTCGCGCGGTAGTACCGGCGAGTCTCAGAAACTAAATAAGGTTTGGGCAAACCCTATAAAGATTGCTCGCTAGGCGCTTTTTGGAAAAAAAATATAAATAAATAAATAAAGAGTTGCTAAAGTGGTCTGAAAAGTCGCTAAGTTGGCAACACTGTCAGCATCTCCATCCATTTCCATTTCTCCATCTATAGTAGTACGGGTTAGGCCACGGGTCAAACAGAAAATGCGCGCTGCATTAATCGCACGTTAATAAAATTAGTGCCGTTAAAATGAATTTGCGTTAACTTTGACAGCATCATAAATAATATTATTAAAGTAAATTAATAAAAAAAAATTCAAAGACACACTAAATAAAAAGTAAAAAATACTAAATAAATAACAAGTAACAATACTTACCTGTAAAATAAAAAAGGAGCATATATTGTAATTTTATTTTAATTAAATTGTTTTATATTTAGATGCAAAACCACAAGGAAGTATGAACACAATACAGTGCTTCACTCTAAAACACGCGGTGCATATACTTATTAATTAAATCGCAGTCTTTGTGATTTGATAATTGCACTAAGCAATATTGTGGTTTTGGTTTTATCATCAGTGCAGTACATTCAACACTTAGATGTTTCTTAATTGCGTTTCTCCTTACAGGGGTTTCACGGACCAGCTGCGTAAGATCTCAAAGGACGCTGGGATGCCGATCCAGGGTCAGCCGTGTTTCTGTAAGTACGCACAGGGAGCCGACAGCGTGGAGCCCATGTTCAGACACCTGAAGAACACCTACTCCGGACTGCAGCTCATCATCGTCATCCTGCCCGGAAAAACACCCGTCTACGGTAAGAACGGCACACACACACAGAGCCGGCCTCCTGCCAAACACCCTCAGACTAATGAACACACATTTGATCTGTGCAGCGGAGGTGAAGCGTGTGGGAGACACTCTTCTAGGAATGGCCACTCAGTGTGTTCAGGTGAAGAACGTGGTGAAAACCTCGCCTCAGACGCTCTCCAACCTCTGCCTCAAAATCAACGTCAAACTCGGCGGCATCAACAACATCCTGGTGCCGCATCAACGGTTTGTAACTGCTTTGCCAGCCTTATTTTGATTGACAGAACATAAACGAATCTGCTCATCTGCTTAAATAGTAGTTTTAACTATAAAAATGAGGACAAAAATATTAGTGATTACTTTTGGAAATTACAGTTTTTTCTGTAAAATAAAAAAAGAATATTTGATAATTATAATATTTTAGACTACACAATTCAAATCCTCTAACTTGTTTATTTTGGTGAAATACTGGTTGTTGTTGTTGTTGTTGTTATATAGTATCTTTACCTATAAAAATAAAGACAGAAATATAGGCTATTAAAGTAAAAAATGAAAATCTGATAATTCTATTTTGCTATTTTGATACAAGTTAAAATACTAGTATTTGTCTTAAATTCTTAACTTTCAAATGTTAAAACTCTTAAACTTTTAACATTTCATCATTTATCTTTTATTTTAGCTGAATACTATTATTATATTATATATGTTTAGCAGAATTATTATTATTGTTGTTGTTGTTGTTGTTGTTGTTGTAGCTTTATCTCTATAAAAATAATGGAATGTAAGCTGTTACTCTTAAAATAAAAATGAATAGTTGATGATGATAATTTTATATGACCACAAGTTACAATACTAATATTTGTCTTAAATGCTTAACTTTCAAATATTAAAACCCTCAATCTTAACATTACAAATCATTTAGCTTTTATTTTGGCAGAATACTGGTTGTTATGATTATTATTAGATAACTTTAACTTTAACTCATTAAAAATAAAGAATGTAGCCTATTACTGTTGAAAAATTAATATTTGATGATTATAATTTTATTTTAGACCACAAGTTAAAACTTTCAAATATTCAAACCCTCAAGCTTTTAACAATTCAAATCCTCTAGCTATTATTTTAGTGTAGCACTGGTTTCATTTTACATTCTATTTGATTAATTATTTGCTTTTCATCAAATCCCGAAACCCCCACAGTTCACTTCTAAACCCTCCTTTTGGGAAACCCTGATTTATTGACTATATTAAATACAGACAAAGTTGATTTGTAGACACTATCCAATGCAGTATTATACAACATTGCTAATGGCTGGTTTGTGCTGGTGTTAAATGTGGCTCATGAACTCTTAACTAATGTGGTGTGTTTGTGTGTGCTGTTTCTCAGGCCGTCAGTGTTTCAGCAGCCAGTCATCTTTCTGGGGGCGGATGTGACGCATCCACCTGCAGGAGACGGGAAGAAACCCTCCATTGCAGCAGTCAGTGTCGCTTAAAGCTGAATGATATAACATACATTATGTACAGTCAAATCAAAATTTATTCAGACACCTTCGACATTTCTCACATTATCACAGTTTATTCGCTATAGTTTAGATTAGAAGATGGTAATAAAATATGACAAGAACTCGGAGATAAACTGTGTCAGAACAAATTCATCTTGATAATGTCAGATAACTTTGATAGAAAGGTATGTAATGAATTCGGTTGAATAGCTGTCAGCTGTTAAATTTAAGTACACAATTAGATGATACCAATTTAGCTCAACCAATTACCAAGCAATGCTTCATTTTATTCATTCTTGGTGTAAAAAGGTTGCATTAGCAATTAAAGAAAAAAACACTCAAGCAAAACATGGTCAGGTCAAAGTGAATAATTTTTGGTTCCAAATTTATCATCAATTTTACTGGTAGTCCAATGTATGAAGAATTTTTGGGTATAATATGTCACAGTTTACTTTATTTTGCTATCCTCACTTACATAAATTAACTATAGTGTCCTGCACCCACTAGTAAAAAAAATCTAAAATTATTTCATTGATTTATATAGCACAAATAAACACAACAGAAGTTGACCACTGTGCTTTACAGAGTATAAAACTAAGATACAAGATAAAAAAAGAAAGCAAGCAATAAGACATAATGAGAATAAAACATAATTAAGAGTTGACTTTGAGATGAGACTTTAAAGTCGATTTAAACTCATGTACAGAGGACAGGTATCTCAGATAAAATAGAAGGGTATTCCAGAGCCTAGGTTCAACAACAGCAAACGCACGATCCCCTCTTGACTTCAGTCGGGTTCCAAGCTGAGCTAGAGAGTAACGGTGGACCGTAGACACTAGGGATGTGCCCGAATAGCGAATACGTATTCGGAAAGGCACGGAAAACGAATAATGCGTTCTACGGAGCCACAAAAGGGACATGGTTAGCCGCTTGCTAGCAGTAGCCTGTACATTACAGTACATAAAATTTCACTTACCACATAAACAGACAGATGTAAGGAGAGATGACCAATAGGACGATGTCGAATGATTTACAGATCCTGAGCACCACTGACAAACATCTAATCTTGTGAAATGTGTGGTAAGTAGTGCCGCTCCATAGTAGAGTAGGCTAAGTGTGATCATGAATCTCAGAAGTGAAAGTAAAAAGCAAACGCGCATTCATAGGTGATTTCAGTGTCCCGCATATTGATAACGGCTCCCTGATGCCCGCAATTTATATACAGGATAATTACCCAACGATATAGTTGTGAGAGAAAGCACTGAAACATTTTTTCTCATATATCTCGTATGTGTCATATTTATTCCCTTTACGGTTGCCGTAGTATACACCTTTACCTTTCCGAATACCGGATTCGGGCACATCCCTGGTAGACACCTGCCAGATGTGTTCAGATTTAAAAGTTCAGATAGGTACGAGGGTGCAAGACCATTTAGAGATTTAAAAACAAACATGAAATCAGCTATGACATACCGGAAACCAATTTAGAGCCATTAAAAGAGGAGTACTATGTTGACGTTTGCGGACTCCAGTTAGAAATCTGGCTGCAGCATTATTGAACCAGAATTATATCTGGTGTCTGAATAATTTTTGGTTTGACTGTATATATTATAAAATTAAATAACATCATGAATATAAAATGTACCTTCCTGTGTGTGTGTATAGGTGGTGGGCAGTATGGACGCTCATCCCAGCAGGTACTGCGCTACTGTGCGCGTCCAGCGGCCCAGACAGGAAGTGATTCAGGACTTGGCCTCTATGGTGCGAGAGTTACTCATTCAGTTCTACAAGTCCACTCGCTACAAACCCACCAGAATCATCTTCTACAGGGACGGCGTGTCTGAGGGCCAGTTTAGACAGGTATATATTGGTTTATCACAAAGAGAATCATTTCTGGTTAACTTAAAAATAAAACATGATCCTGTTTCTGCTCATAGGTGTTGTATTATGAGCTGCTGGCCATTCGAGAGGCCTGTATCAGTCTGGAGAAGGAGTACCAGCCCGGCATCACGTACATAGTGGTGCAGAAACGCCACCACACGCGCCTCTTCTGTGCTGATCGCAACGAGAGGGTGAGTGTGCCACCTGACGCTCCTGCGGCCTGTTTAAGGGCCTCTGGAGAGTCGGATTAATCTAAAATCGTGATGAAAGAAGGCTTATGATTGTGAGACTGAAGATGCATGGTGCACTTGAGTTCACAGAAGTGACAGGAAGGATCATTTACATTTACATTTAGTTATTTAGCAGACGCTTTTATCCAAAGCGACTTACAAAAGAGGACAATAGAAGCAATCAAAATAAACAAAAGAGCAACAACATGCAACAACATGCAAGCGATATGACAAGTCTCGGTTAGCCTAACGCAGTACACATAGAAAGGTTTTTTTTTTTTTTTGTTTTTCCAAGAAAAATTTTCTATCTACTTTTTTTCCAAGTAGATAGAATATAGAAAAAAGAAATTAGATTTTTTTTTTTTTTTCAAGAAAAAAAAGTAGATAGAATAGAACAAAGAAAGCTAATGTTAGTTTTTAAAGAAAAAGTAGCAGGTAGAGAATAAAAATGGAATTGATTGATTGTTTTTTTTTTTTTTTTTTTTTTTTTAATAAGACAGATAGATAAAATAGAATTAGAATAGAGGGTGCTAGAGTGGCTAAGGATTCAGCTGCTGGGATTGAGTTGGGCAGGTCATTCCACCAGGAGGGAACAGTTAATGAAAAAGTCAGTGAAAGTGATTTTGTGCCTCTTTGGGAAGGCACAATAATGCGGCGTTCACTTGCAGAACGCAAGCTTCTAGAGGGCACATAGGTCTGAAGTACTGAATTTAGGTAAAGGGGTGCAGAGTCAAAGGTGGTTTTGTATGCAAACATTAATGCCTTGAATTTTATTCCAGCAGCTATTGGTAGCCAGTGCAAATTGATGAACAGAGGTGTGACGTGCGTTCTTTTCGGCTCATTAAAGATTAATCTTGCAGCGGCATTTTGGATTAATTGTAGAGGTTTGATGGAATTGGCTGGAAGACCTGCCAAGAGAGCATTGCAATAGTCAAGTCTGGACAGAACAAGAGCTTGAAGAAGGAGTTGTGTTGCATGTTCCGAAAGAAAGGGCCTGATCTTCCTAATATTGTATAAAGCAAATCTGCAGGACCGGGCATGAAGGATCAGTCGTGAAAAAAATGAAGGATGCGTGACACTGAATGCTAACGCCCCTAACAGCTGCTGTTTACACAAGTGTGCCAAAAAGGGGTCTCAATAAATGCTGACACACAGGATTTCTACTTACCAGTGATATTTTAGTATTATTTATGTAGTATTTATTAATATTTTGAATGAGCATTTATTTTTATTTGTTCAGTTTTCATTAACTTTAGTCGCAGTAATTTTGTGTGCTTTTGTGATTTTTACTACTTTATTTTTTTTTCAGTTTCTTTTTTTAGTATCATTGAGAGACTATTATAGTATTTATTAATATTTTGAATCAGTTTTTATTTTTTATATGTTCCCGTTTCATTTTCATTTTGGTTAAAGTGTTTTTGTTTTAAATATGTATAGTTTTTATTCATTTTTATTTTATTTTTAGTTTATTTTAAACTGAATGAAAAAGAGAAATGTTGCCTTGGCAATTAGCTGAAATAAAACAAGTTGAAGTTTATATTTTATTTGTTAATGTTATTATTTTTATGGTTAACATTTTTAAGGTTTTAATTTTAGATAAACGTATTTCAGTTAGGTTGCCAGTGCAATATTTTCTGTTTAAGTTTTCAATCTAATATTTGTTATTATATTTCAACTATTTCAGTTAACAAAAACTATTAATCATAACACAACTTGTTTTATACATGTAGAAGAGCATATAGTAGTGTCTGAAAATGCTTTTTAAAAAGCAATTTTAAAACTTAATTTTGATACACTATTAATACAGTGGTTTTATCAACACCTGTTGCGATTTATCTCTCGAGTGCTCAAGGTACTCAATCTAAAATGCCCATCCCGAGTTAATAGTTATAAATTGAAGGAAACAATACCTTAGGTCAGATTAAGGAGAGTTTATTAAAAACTCTGGAATGTCATCTGGTGAAGTGTTTTCAGACTATGAGGCAAACCTGAAGGCTGCACCTTTTTTGAAAACATCATTTTGGCGTTGATTGCATTCTTTACATGACTTCCTGTACATGATTTCCTCCACAGGTGGGTCGCAGCGGAAACATTCCTGCTGGTACGACAGTCGACACGGATATCACACACCCCTACGAGTTTGACTTTTACCTCTGCAGTCATGCTGGAATACAGGTACAGACAAACACATTTTCATGGCCTGAATGTCACTTCCTCCTGCCTTTTAAGCTGCCCGCTGGTCCGGTGTTGTGTGTAAAATGCCTCCTTGTTCGCTCGACAAATGATTTTGCACGCAGATTTGGATTTAGCAGCGTGAATAACTGTTATGTAATCCAGTCCAGGCATCCAGTCCTGAGTATATATGGGTGAATGGCACAAAATTACTCTCTTGACACATTATAATAGGAATTTGAGAGAAAAAAAAATGTTTAAATGAATGGAAGCTATTTTTTCTCGTAGTTTTTATTTCACATTTCAGACTTTGTTCTCAGAATTGTGACAAACTCAGAATTTTGAGATGTAAACTTGCAATTCTGAGGAAAAAAGTTGCAGTTACCTTTGTGTTTATTCTGTGTCGGAAACAAACTTGACTTTTTTTTTAGTAGTTTTTTTAGTTAATGTTTCACTACTGGGATTTTTATTTTCAGAATTATGAGTTTTTATGTCACACTTTTTCTCAGAATTGATATAAACTCAGAATTGTGAGAGAAAATTTTACAATGCAAGAACAAATAAAATAAATCAAAAATATAAAATATATTTTTTGCTAAATATAATTTATTTTTTTACGTCATTGATAAAGGTGTTAAATATATTTTTTAATAAAGTATAATTTCTTTATAAATGTCTTGTTTTTGTGAACATCCTAGTGCGACAGCCCTGTCAGTCTGATCAAGCTACAGTATCACACAAGATGTTTTTGAAAGCGTACCTTGAGTATTCGGCGTGAGTTTGACTCCTCTTCCTCTTTTCTTTGTCTTCCTCTCCTCAGGGCACTAGCCGACCCTCCCACTACCATGTCCTATGGGACGACAACTGCTTCACTGCTGATGAGTTCCAGCTGCTAACTTACCAGTTGTGCCACACGTATGTGCGCTGTACCCGCTCCGTCTCCATCCCTGCGCCAGCCTACTACGCCCACCTGGTGGCCTTCCGTGCGCGATACCACTTGGTGGACAAAGAACACGACAGGTGTGTGTGCCAAGACCCAAATCTGGGGCATTGTCCTAGAATAGCACTGTTACTGGTGATACAGCTATGTATTGTTAGGTGAATTAGACCACAAGGTGTTAACTCCCAGCATGCGTTGCATATGGCTGGATCAGGAGAGTAAATGTTGAAATTAAGTGTTATTTTATGTCTTTTTGGGTGAAGGAAAAGACCTGTTAATGTTTAATGTTCAGTTACAGTGGTGTGAAAAATTGTTGCCCCCCTTCCTGTGATTATTAAAACACTTTTTCACACAGGGCCATGTGGGTTTGGATTTTGTTTTCCCTTCATAAAAAAAAAAAACTTCATTTAAAAACTGCATGTTGTGTTTACTTGTGTTATATTTGATTAATATTTAAATTTGTTTGATGATCTGAAACATTAAAGTGTGACAAACATACAAAAAAAAAAAATCTGGAAGGGGGCCAACAATTTTTCACACCACTATGTTTGAAAAGAGTTGTTCACTTTTTTTTGGTTACCATTGTTAATTGAATTGAATATACTGGAATCTACTCAACACAGTTGAGATGAAATAACATTTGTTATTAAGACTAGAATCTAATAAATAAATTCTAAAAAAAAAAATTGTTTAAAACTGTTATTTTAGAATCGAGAGATTTAAAAATATTTTTGAATCAGTTTATATTTTTATATTTTCTGTTTTCATTCAATTTTAAAGTTTTAGTAATTTTTAGTAGTTTAGTGTTTTTATGTCTATCGTTTTTATTAATTTGTATTTCAGTATTAGTTATTTTAGTATGTCAAGCTAAACTAAATTAAAATGAGAAATGCTGCATGCCTTGTCAACTAGCTGAAATAACGTTTTTGTTTTATTTCAGTTAAGGTTTATTTTTCTTCAAGTAATAAAATAGTTTTTTATGGTTTTAATTTTAATTTCCGTTTTAGTTAACACTAATAACCCTAGTTTTAAATGAAGATAACTTTAATTTTATGTAACCACTTGCCTAAAACATTTAGTAAAATCAAAAAGCCATTTTTTCAGTATAAAAAATTTAGCAATTGTTTTTGTTCTAAATTGCAAATTATGCCGGATCGGAGAAAAAAAAAAAATCTACATTTTGATGATTTTGTGTTGTGTTCTGTGATCGCTTAAGGTTTCTGTAATGCAATCTCCTTGCAGTGTTATTTTAGAATCATTGAGATACTATTATAGTTTTCACAAATTTTAATTAGTTTTTATTTTTATATTTCTCATTGTGATTTTAAATTTACTTAAAGTTTTAGTAACTTTGTTGTGTGTTTTGTCATTTTTTTTAGTTGTTGTTTTGTCTATAGTAAAAATGTCTAGTAATTTTTATTTCAGTTATTATAGTTCATCAAGTTTAACTAAATAAAAATAAGAAATGTTAACTGAAAAAAGTTAGTAAAAAAAATATGTATGTGTGTATATGTGTATATATGTATATGTATGTATGTGTGTTTTTTTTTTTTTTTTTTTTTTTTTATTTAAGTGTAATTTTTTTAAATTATTTGATTAAGCAAGGGAAATGTATTTTATGGTTGTAGGAAACTCTAATAACCCTGCTGGCTCTTGTCTCTCTCAGTGCCGAGGGAAGCCACGTCTCCGGGCAGAGTAACGGTCGGGATCCCCAGGCTCTGGCCAAAGCTGTGCAGATTCACCACGACACCCTGAGGACCATGTACTTTGCCTAAGCCAGCTCACATCCATCCCACGTTCGACTAGTCACGCACACGAACCCGACAACCGCATACACACGCCGTCACACCTCCCAAAAGCCTGTGCGTCCTTGTGGGTCGATCTCTGTGGTGATGGAAGCGCGGCCCACCCCGACACTGTGCAGCAGGATGAGGAAGGCCTGCTTTAATTCCACATGTGGACCTCGGCACTATTATGCAATATTAAACCAGCCAACTGAGGCCGTTCTGTCATATCCCCTCCAAAACCCAAACCAAAAGGGAAGCCCATCGATGTCCCCGCTCCTCTTCCTGTCTGTAGATGTAACGTTTAATTACTTTTCCTGCCTGTCACGCCTTGTACCTCAACATTTTCTAACAGCACTTTTGCCCCTTATTGTCTTTCCCCCCCAAAATGAGATTGGAATGGAAGCGGATGGAAAGACTGAGTCCGGAATAAAGGAAGTTTTGGGGAACGCCTGAGGATAGAGGCGCTCACACTAGCAATGTACTTTCCTCCCGTTCTCAATTATTTTTGTAGCCAATGGTGACTTAACTACATGTTAAAGTGTCAGTCGTGAAGAACCAATTGTGCGTTAGTGTTTTAAAACAGAAAAACAAGCTTTTATTGTTAGAGAAGTGCCATTGCCGAGTGTAAAGTCCTTTATGACGTACCCCGCCGGGGGGCAGAAGGCTGACCGTTGGATTTTTTAAAGCAAATTTACGCTCTAGCTTTCATGTACTACAACGCAAAGTGATCATGTTTTGATGCTTTTTCTTGTTTTTAACACCCAAATTCCCTCCAATATTTATTTGTCTTGATCAAACGCAGCTCCTAGCAGATATGTCTCGTTCGCTTCCCTCCTGCACTTTGTCTCGATTTAAAATGCATAGTCTGTGTTATGTGACAGATCATACATAGTTTAGTGCAATAATCCATTAGCAGGATGAGAATACCTCCTGTGCAAAGACTCTGTGTGCGATTGGGGGAAAAAGGCATCCGAAAGCGCGCGATGGACATTGCGGTTGGTTTTTTTAAGATGGAGGTGTGCATGTTTGGCACTTTTATAGTTTATGTTTGGTGAAAGTACAGCAGCGTTTCCTGACGATTGACTGCCGTGTGTTAACAAGTGCCTGCTAGAAATGCATAATGTTGGGAGGTCAGAAGCAGAACAAGCGCACCTCATTTAGTCCAACCAAGGGCACAGTTGCAACCACGTTTGACTGTACGGCCTTAAAAAAAAATCTCACGGTTTCAACGTCTCGATTTTCACTGCCCTGCCTATTTCAAAGGATTTCGCTGCTGTTGTATTTGTTCGAGTCTGACCGGTGGGTTCATGCTTCAGTTTGCCTGAACACGAGGGACCGACTGGGCCATGTGGTCAAGGAGAAGCTCTGGCAGCACCTGATTCGTGTTCGTTCACTGGAGGGCCACTAGGGGTCAGTATAGCATTTTACTTGAAGGTTGCAGTGAGCGTCAGGTGCCTTATTGTCTCTCCGTGCGCCATCTGAAGCATGTCCTGCTGTTTAAAGGTGATAATCTGCACTAAATAATGCGTAATGCATGGTGCTATTAGGTGCGGCCCGTGGTGGCATCAGCAATTGACAGAGACTTAATGTGTAAGATGGAACATGGGATGCATAAATGGTGCTGGTTGCATGTTTTTCTCTCACTCTGAGGAGAAATCTCTCATCAGGACAGACATTTGGTCGTTTTGTATGTTTGTTTGTTTGTTTGTTAGATTTGCATTTGATTTATTGCGTAGAAAGGTACAGCACTCTGTGGCCAGTCAGAAAACGATTACGGTCAATTGCACGAAGCACTAGAAAGTGGAAGATTTTAATGCATAACTTGTTTTTTTGATAACAATTTCAGTCCCTTTAAAATCCAGAATGCAGTTTATGCAATCAAATAAATTCTGAAGTATAAATAATTGAATGAAACGAATGCAGTAGGCTGTTGTGATGGGTTTTCTGTGTTTGTTTTTTATAAAGTGTGCATTAGAGGTTGTTCCTGTTGAAGAAGGTACACCGTGTGTTATGCCCATCAAAAGTGGTTTAAGTGAGCATCGATACAGCAGCTACTGAAATTGCGACCTTTTTTTTTTTATTTGACCTTCCCGAATGAAACGGCTTATCAGTGCTTCAGAGCCTTGGAAGTTAAACCGTCTGTGTGTGGATGCCAAACAGCTGTCAGTTTCAGAAGCAATCTTGATGAGGTGTCATGCAATTTTAATTTTGTGTAGTTTTAACTTCAAATATTTATATTTTACTAACCCTTGCCTCTTATTTTGGTAAGAAATGCCTCTTTAAAGGAATAGTTTGGTTATAAATGATCATGAATTGTCATTTTTACTCCCTTTACCCTCCAAAGTTGCATGACTTTTTTTTTTGCTGCACATGAGATTTTAGTGAGTTTTAAAAAACTGTGTGAGCTGCTGTTTTCCATGCAACAAAATGAACAGATATCTGTGAATATTAAAGTTAAGTTATGGCTTGAAAGCTTGGGATGTAGATTCATTTTGGAGCTTGGTAGTAAAAATCAGTCAAGTCAACAGCTTTTTGCAAAAAACAACATGAGGGTGAGAAAACCATTACGCAATTTTCATTTTTCACCCAACGATTCCTTTAAAGCTGCAACTCGTTTTGCCTCAGTATGTTTTAACCGAAGGTTGCAAAGAGTGTTTGTCTTGTATTTGCAAGTAACTGTGGTAGCAAATGCTGTGGGTTCGTAGCACACTTATTGAGTTTGTTGCATGACGTGGCTTCCGTTATTCAGAAAGCTAGAAGCGTAAGAGTCGATGTATTTTCTCCTCTCCTCTCCTCTTTTATTTTGGAGCTTTTGGGAGGGTCTTCTTTTAGGGTCTAAAACGTAACACGAGTTCATAGAAAGTGCCTTTCCTCATGATGGTGCTGAATAATCTGAGACTAAAGTGAGAAATCAAAGAGCATATTAGTCTTACTCTTACCTTGAAGAAGGTGTTGCACACATGCAAACACACACACGTTTTTATCTCGATCGGGAGGCTTGTAACGGTGCCTCTTTGTATATTCAGATATTATAATGACGACGATATATGCCAAGTATACGAGCAAACGGTTGAGATGCTGTATTAGGAGTCCGGACCAATGCAATGGAAGCGTTCATATAGGTGAATGTGCTATCTTTAGATAGGGGGCAGAGCGGCCTGACCCTGGACAGGAAAGCCTAGCACAGCACTTTAAAGACTGCCACCCAAACAAGGAAACAAACTCACAGTGCTTTGCTCTCCTTTTTCTCCCCCCCCATAAGCCCCTTTTTTCACGTACTCCAGCAAAAGACTGTCTCTAGTGCTTGAAATCTTTGCTGAGGGAAGGTTTCGAAGGTTTACACGGGGCCCCGGTGACGTCTTTTTTCAAGTTTCACTATGGCTGCTTAAAAATGTTATTGTTTGTGTTGCATTGGCTGATCGATCCCTCTCAATGTGCAATGGCCCGTAGAAACCTAGACATGTATAGTATGTGTTTTGACCCCAGGAGGTTGGTCCAGGAGGATATACCTCGACGAGAGATCTCAAAACACTGCACCTCACTTACCTTGGTATGCTGCATATGTTATTAGTGAAAGAAACTGCAAATGGGTGAATCTCACCAAAGAACGTGTTCACATTTCACACCAACATCACAAGACGTGCTATATTTTGTATAATGAAAATTAAGCGAAAAATTAAGAAAATTCAATTATAATTTAGTTTTTTACATTGTGACAGTGAAATGCATTCCCCTCCCCAAATTATCATTATTATGTATTAATATTTGTTGCATTGCTTTTCATTTATGCTCAATTGATAATTTTTATAATACAATAAATGTCATTCTATCATCATTGGGAATTACAAAATAGCTCAAAACTTGGAGGAAAATGTGTTAATTGTGAAAATAAAAAAAATTTAAAAAACTGGTTGTTAAAATAGGCTTCATTTTTCTTGTGCAAAATATAATTTCTAGTAGTACTACACTCCAACAAAACGACAGAAATTACCTATTATATTTTGCATGAAGAAAATGAAGCCTCCTTTGTGACTTTTTATGACAATTTAACACATTCCCCCTCTCCAAATTCTCATTATTATAATGTGAAGAAATGATTCTAATATATATATATATATATATATATATATATATATATATATATATATATATATATATATATATATATATATATATATACATACACACACACACACATCACAATAATACTGTATTTGTTGCATTGCTTTTCCTTCATGCTTATTAGTCAGTATCATTCTATCACCATTGAGAATGATGGGAATTACAAAAGACTGTGCTTAATTATCATGAAAATAATGCAATAATTGCATTGTTTGTTAGAATAGGCTTCATTTTTGTCATGCAAAATGTAATTTCGAATGTACTACACACCAACAGCACAAGACAGAAATAAGAAATTATATTTTTCATTAAAAAAATGAAGCTGATTTTTGGACCATTATATTTAGGCATTTTAAAGACAATTATATGCATCCCCCCTCTCTAAATTCTCATTATTGTAATACAAAAAAATGATTATAACATTAAAATACAGAAGCGCTCAATTTTAGGCAAAATGTGCTTAATTGTCTTGAAAAAAATGGCAAAAAAAATTGGTTGTTAAAACAGGCTTCATTTTCCTCATGCAAAATATAATTGGTGGATATGGTGGATATGTTTTCTTGAGATTCACCCAGATATTACTTTGATTACAGTATAATGCTTGACTAATGCCTGACAACAATATCCTTAACAATTTTAGATTGTCTAATTGTAAGAGAAAAAAGTTTTTAAATCATAACACGTATCTTTTTCTTCCTTTATTGAGCCAACTTTTATTTTGTTGTCCTATTTAAATGTAATTTTTTTTTTTTTTTAATATATTGGAAATATATATGGGAAATATTTAATGGTGTATTTATTGAGGGAGTGCTTACGCGGCTGGAGTCTCCGCAGAGTTACGGGGGGCGAGTTTGTGGGTCGAGGGTCGAACGGATGCCCTTGACATCCTCTCTCTCACACACACACACACACACACACACAAGCACAACCACAGAGTGGGCTGAAGTGTTCAATGACGTCACTCCCTCCTTGACCTTTGACTAGTTGTCTGTCGAGGCGGTCCACCTCTCCAGCGAAGAGGCTTGTCGCATCTCATCTCGTTACGGGACGGAGAACCACACTGACTTTGTTATTCCAAAAAGAAGAGATAAAAAGCTGATCGTTTTCATCCAGAGCTGCTAAAATCTTAGCCATACACGTTTTTTCACTGGAAGGATGTGTCCGGTGCTTTACGAATGGAGTCGAGAAGCAGATCATGGTATTTGTCCTTCGTCATTTGCTTGAGTTCAGTTGTCTTCGTGCCAGAGAGGGTCCCATTCCACTCAGATATAAAATATATATATATATATATATATATATATATATATATATATATATATATATATATATATATATATATATATATATATATATATATATATATATATATATAAAAATATATATATATAAATATAAATATATGAGCCTCAGCCTTAACTGTACTCTTGTTTTTTTTCCAATTCGACTCGAGACGTCTGTCAAAAGGCCTTCGTCGTGCATAGAGAAGCATACTAACTAAGTCTCTGTGCGGCATCTCGGTTCTCTTTTAAACCACTAACTATCGTGAGACGCTTGGAGATTCAGAGACGAGGCCGCTGTCTATTTCAAACGGTCATGTTGTCGTTTTCCAGGAGGACAGAGGCATCGAGTGCCAGAAGAAGTTGCACCCAAATCGCCGACCGATTTGAGTCGATTCTTAAAAATGTTTACAAAATGGTTTACTGCAACGCAAAGCTCCAGCATTCCAAAAACGGACTGTGAACCATCCGATGCAAACGTACGGCGAGTCTGTCCATCCTCTGTTTCTGTCGCTCGCGTCTGGCGTCTCTTGGTACCAGAGGGGGGCGGCTTCCATCGCGCGATCCTCGATGCTTAACGAAAGAGCCAAAGTTGAGCCGTTGCGATCTCTGTGGCTCTGTCCTCCCATCTCTCTCTCTCCGTGTTCGCAAAGAGTCTCTCTAATGTACCAAGGGATGTTTCTTTTCCTTTGAAATGTCTTTCTTTGTTTAATACTCTCTTTGTAGATCAATGGCCTTTTAGTGTTGCTTTGCTTCAGTTTGGAGTGTATCTTTCACTAATACTTGCAATAAAAAGCTTTGCTTTTGAAACACAGACCTGGCGTTTATTGGCTCTGTCCGTTTCGTCCGTCACACTGCCGATTCAATCACAGCATGGATTTTGTGGTTTGGATGTAATGTATGTGGATGTACGGTTATATGAGCTACACCCACAGAATGGGCCAAATGAAACACTTAAACATTTCTTGATGTCCACTCTTAATATTAGACTTAAATGACAGTTTTGCATTTGTTTCTTAATGTAATTGAGTGTAAAATGTCTTCACTCTTGGCTGTCTGATCAAAGAATGGCTGTTCAGAACAAAGCACAGTACACACTACATTCTACAATTATACATACATATATATTTATTATTATTTTTTTTCTCCAGCAAACACTGAAACACGGGGTTTTTTTTTTTAATTTTTATTTTTATTTTTAAATCATCACTTGACCTCACTTTGTGCATGTCTAATTCAATAACTGTTGTTTTTTATTTTTATTTTATTTTTTTTTTTCAGATTCCAATTTTGTTACAACATTTTAACTTTTGGCAGTTGCATCCAATAATGAACCAATAGTGATGCAATAAAATAAGAGGAATACAGACAATTTAGTAGCATAAATAATCAGTGCATATAATAACCAGTAATATTTTAGTTATTATTTTAAATGTATTTTTTTTTTAATTAAATTTCATTTTAATTTGTTTCTTTCATTAACTTTTAGTAATTTTGTTGTTTATCATTTAAAAAAAAAACATGCATGTCAGTTCTATTTATCTTTACTTTTATTTTAATTTTAGTAATTTTAGCACTTTAGCTTTGAGTTTGTTGCCTATGCAGCATTTCTAATTTTGGTTCCTAATTTAAAAAAAAAAAAAAAAAACTAAATTTTCATGTAATATTTACATTTTATTTGATTTCAGCTATATTTTTAGTATAGAAATTTTTATATTTTTAGTTTTAGTAGCCTAATTTCAGCACTTCATCTTATTGTAATAGTTGCCAAGCCAATATTTCTAATTTTCCTTTTTCAAATTTTAATCTAATATTTATCATTTATTTCAGACTAAGATGAAATGATGAAAGATACAGAGAAATAGTCTGAACTTCAGCAGCAGATATTTAAATCCTGTTGCAGTTATAATGCAATCCAGAGATATAAAGAAATGGCTTATTCTTTCAGTTAATTTATTTTAAAATTTTAGTTTTAGTAATTTTATCACTTCAACTTATTGCATTTGAGTTAGATGCCAAAGCAACATTTCTAACACTTCACTCAAAACCTTTTTATATAATGCTTTATAAAAGTATTTTAAATGCATTAATTTTGTATTGTAATGCACCTTATAATGCATTGTATTATCTCATAAATAATTGTAACCACATACTTATCTTTAGAACATACAGTGCATTAAAACATGACAAACAACCAATTTCAGATGCAGCAAGGAATCTGCTAATATTATAATGCATTTTAACTTTGGTTACAATTATTTATGAAAACATAATGCATGAATACCTTTATAGTGCATTACATAAAGGCACTGCAAGTGTTACTTAATTGCCTTTAGGTTGTCCAATATTTCATTTGATTTCAGCTTTATTTCAATAAACAAAAACGATGTTTAATAGTTTTAGCTGGCAAGACCAGCACTGATAAAAACAACAGAAAATCAAACTATTATGAAATAAGAGATGATGTATAAATCACTGAGTAATAGTCTGAACTTAAGCAGCAGATATTAAAATCCTGTCGCAGTGACGGATAAAGTGACTCAGAGACTTATGAAGAAGTGTCTTATTCATATTTCACGAGTGTCCCTTTAAGGCCTGTAATGTGTGCAGTGATGAATCGCGATGGTCTCTTATCTGTATCTCGTCAGCCGATGTTGTCCAGCAGAAGTTGAGGAGCCGCTGCTTACAGATGGTTTCTCACTTCAGCGCCTCATGAAAGCCACATCAGGCTGAATTTAGCGGCTCGTCTGGAGGGGCAGCGGGTGGACACCAGAACATGGTGATTTCCGTATTTGATTCTATAAAGCTAATTGGCTGAATGTAAAATTTGCAAGTGCTTTTGTCTCTCTGGAAGAATATGAAAGCTAGATTAATGCTCCTCAGGGACTCTGACATTTTACGCTCTTCATCTTGGCAATAAGCTATTGTGCGCTGAGAAAAGAGCAGTGAATGTACTACAGCTTTCCATCTGAAGAACATAAAACTATACAGTAGTGACATGGTGGATACCGGACAAGAACAAGAGATCAGATAAAAGCAGATTATTAAGAGCAGGAATGAGGGAATGTTAGAGAACACTGATCTAAAATCGCGATTCTTTACACGTCTGCCCCATTTGTGAACATGCAGAATTTTGACTTCGTAATTATGGAATACAAAAGAGCTCATTATGCTAATGTCATGCTGATGGAGTTTAGACTGATTACTGTCCAGAAGAACTCACACACTTGTCATCTGTAATGAAATATCAAGGTTAAAAGACATATGGTTAAAAGTCTAGTCCACTTCACAGGTTATTGTGGTCAAAACTGGCAGCTAGACAGGAAGAGACCATCTATTTCACAAAGTGACCAGTCACTGTGATACGTGCTCTTTAGGGGCCAGTGTATATTAATATTTTGAATTAGCCTTTTCCAGTTTTCATTTTAGTTTTTTTTCTCAAATTGTTCTAATTTTTAAAAAAAAATTTTTATTTTGCCTTATTTTTCATATATATATTTCTTTTATTTAAAATAATTTATGAAAGCTTAGAAAGGAAGAATCTGTCTAATTGATAAAGTGACCAATCACTGTTATAAGTGCTTTTTAAGATTGGATTGATCTGAAATGTGTTTATTATAGTATTTATTATTATTTTGAATTAGTTTTTTTATATTTTCAGTTCTCATTTTATTTTAAGTTTTAGTCATTTTTATTTTATTTTTTATTTCTATTTAGTTTTATTTTTGAGTAAAATAAATGTAATTATTGTTGTCAATATTTTTACATGGCTTCTTACCAAATAAATGAGAGACATCAATTTGAGCAGATATATATATAAAAAAAAAAAAAAAAAAGCATACAAAATGACTCGATTAGTCAAGTGTCAATTTATTGATATGGGACAATGGTCAATTAATAGTTTAGTGGCCGTCATATTAATGCCTGAATGTCACAACTGACCAATCAGAATCAAGTATTTCAGAAAGGCCTGCATTAACTAAACCTCCTGACGATGCTAGTCTATCTTGGTTAAATAAATATGCATAAATATCTTTCCAGGAAGACTAATATCATACAAAAAAAAAGTCCACTACATTGATCGATAAAGTATAAAAAGGTGTGTTGAAAGCGTCAAGTGACTGGCAGTCCATCAGCTCTCGTCAGTGTCACAGTAACGCAGTAAAACTGTCCTGAGATCAGCTCACAGAGGCTCTTCATACGGCTCTCTTAGTCTCTCCCTTCTGTTAAAACGACGCCTGTGTTTCCTGAAGTGGACAAAACGGCAAATTTAGGAGAAAACAGACTAGAATAAATCAAGAAACTCTCATGCATTTCCTTGTGCAATCAAGTGCAAAGAATCGAATTGTGTTAAATGTGTAGTTTATGATTAATTCATTGCCTGGCAATAATAAACAGCCTGCAGTAGAATGAACTGTTTTACCTGATGGAAGAATTGTTTTTTCCAATTATTAACTTTATGTAACAATTTATTGCACATTAACTTACTGCATATTGCATGTATTGCTGTGGCGTCCATTTGAAGTCACTGGAGGTCATGCATTAATGATTTCACTACACTTTTAAGGCGATTTTGGCATTAGGCTCATGTTGCGTGATCTAAGACGATGGGTTAATCACGGTACATTGACCGTAACATTCTTGTGTTGCACTCAACCATTTTAGAGATCAGTAGCTGGAACGATACGTTCACACAAGATCTCCACCCATCGCTGGGTGTGACTGGAATCCTTCAGGTTCAAAACTATTTACATTCCATTCATTGCATGATGTTGATTAGCAAGGGTGTAAAAAAAACATGTTTACTATAGTTAAAACATGGTAGCCACAAAAAAAAAAAAAAAGTGGTTTTGGTCTATAACTAATTTTGCCCTTCATGACAACTGTGAGGGGGGTGAATTTTTTTAGAACTCATCCGTTTAAATTATATTAAGCCTTAAAGTTCTGCATAATTAAGGGCGTGGCCACTTGAGTGACAGGTGGATTGTTGCTTCTGTCGCCACCGTCGAGCTAGATGGTCGTGGTTTCAGCAACCAGCTCCCACCTCTTTGCCCATTTTCGATTATCAGGGAGTGACGCGCTGCCAAGATGGCGACTGCTGGCGCCGCCCCTTTTTGAGCTTCAAAAACGCTCTTCAGAAACCTACGGGTGACGTCACAGACACGACGTCCATGTTTTTATACAGTCTCTGTTCACGATACGTGCTCTGAAGTTCTGATCTGAATAATGATTCATGAACTATCATTTCAGATCGGGACTTGGGAGCGTGGATCACGAATCATTCAATTCGTGAAATGATTTGCAAACCCGCTCCGAAGTCATGATCTAAATCAAATGATTCACGATGCACGCTCTGTAGTCTCGATCTAAATCAAATGATTCGCGAATCATCATTTCAGATTAGGACTTCGGAGTGCAGATCATTCAGTTTGTGAAATGATGATTCGCGAAACCGCTCCGAAGTCCAGATGTTAATCAAAAGATTCACGAACCCGCTCCGAAGTCTCGATCTAAATAAAATGATTCGCGATAAGCGCTTTGAAGTCCTGATCTGAATCAAATGATTCACTATTCGCGATCTGATTGGAGCCCTTTGAAACAGTGAATCATTTTGTGACACAATGGTTTAACCAATTCTGAGTTTCGAAAAGCTCTGTTTCACCCATCACTATACATCCTTTTTAAAATAAATTACAAGTGATGTCGAAATTCGAAAATGAATGGCTCTTTTGATCTCTTTTTTTGGTAGTGAATCACTTGAACTGAACGATCGAAGTCTCAATTTACAGTAAGATTCCATTTAACTATATTTAATGCATTAACCAACATTAACAATGAGCAATACATTTTCTACAGTATTTTTAATCTTTGTTAATGTTAGTTAATAAAATACAACTGTTCATTGTTAGTCCATGTTAGCTCAGATCCATTAACTAACATTAATAGAATTAACATTTACTAAAATTAATAAATGCTTTAGAAGTTTAACAAATGTAGTTAACTAATGTTCACAAATGGAACCTGATTGTAAAGTGTTAACAAATTAATAAAAACTAAATAGACATATTTAAAACAAAACAAAAACTAATAAAAATGACAACCCCCCCCATATATTTTAATGGTATATTACATTGTACTTTTCAGTGTCTCTTTATTTTCTTTTATTTTTATTTTAGTTATTTGTTATCTTATTTAATAACTCATTTATTTTGAGGGGAGATGACAGCTAATTTATTGGTGCTTACTGTGAATGTTTTTTATGCTTTGCACTAAAATTTTTTTTAAAATATATATTTATTTAAAAAAAGACAAAAACATTCATAAAAATAGGGACTTGTGTTTAAACGCACCTCCACAGTATAAAGGCCACAGATGCGGCTATGAGCATCAGTATCAGCAGCAGACACGCAACGACAGCAGTCGTGCTCCTGTTTGTGCTTTCACACTCCTCTGAAACACACACACACACACACACACAGTCACTGAACATCTCAGCTCATTCTTCACCTTTACAGCTGTTACATGCTCTAAGCCTCATGAAGGTAATGTTCCTGTCCTTCATGACGCAGTGAGAGCTGTACCTGTGGTGTATGTGGCTGAACTGTGTCCCAGTTTGTTGCTCACCACGCAGGTGAAGTGTCCGCAGAAGGTGCCAGAGACATACAGAGACGTCCCATCTGCCGAAACACGACCCACTTTCTCCGTCACGACCACTTTCTCATGCAGCCAAGTGAAGCTGGGTTCAGTTCCCCATGCCTCCATACAGTGAAGAACCGAGTGAGACACATTCACCATCACCGACACGTGATGCACCGCCACTGACACACACACACACACACACACACACACACACACACACACAGACAGACAGAGAGAGCTCAATTACTGGAGAAATGCACAAGGACACAATGAAGACAGAAATGGGTCACTGCTATTATGGAGTGCATTTTTCCCACCAAACTAAAGAAAATTAAACCCTCAATTTGTGAACATAGATTATTATAATGAATTTTTATATAATTTTTTTTTTTAAATTCTAAATAAAAATATTATTAACCCTAAAATGAGTGTAGATGAATGATTTTCTTTATATTATATATTTATTTTCTTATTATGCTTTTATTTTCTTTACCAGGAGGTGTCTTTCATGACAACTTTTTATCACATTTTGTTTGGAATATTTTAGATTAAAATGGACTTCTTAAAAAATGGGGATCTTTGTGTATTTTAGGCTTAAAAATATAAAGTATATAAATACTAAAATAGCACACCTGTGACTGAAATGCAAAACAAATGATTTTTTTATATATATATATATATGTGTGTATATAGTACTTAATATATGTTATATAATATTATAAGTTTTACATTATAAATTCAGTATTACATTATAAATTTACGTTATAAATAATAATTTAAGTACTTTGAATCAAAATGTTTCAAAACATGTCGTCATCCTCCAGGAAGTGACATCATTTTGAAGGGAAATGAACAGCATAAACATCAAGTAATAGTACATAATATCAATGGATCCGATTAATTCTTTGATGTTTTATGATGTTATTTGGTTTGTGTCTCTGTAAAACATTCATCCTGTTCGATTAAATCACACAAATCAGTTCAAAAGATAGTTCAAAATAAGGGAATGACATCCTCATGTCAGCTAACTGAAAATGCTTGTGTTGCTGTTTAAGAACTGCTATAAAAGTGTACTTTTTAGAAATATTTCTGATTTATAAACTTTAAATCTTTTTTTTTTAACACTACAATGCAAATTGGCAACAGATTTGTTCTTTTTATGTTTTGCATGGCATGATCTTGAAGTGAAGAGTCTTTCTTCATGAAAACAATTTGTCACTTTTTTTTTTTTTTTTTTTTTTGCAATATTTCAGATTAAAATGACGTTTGTATAAAAAGTGGAGGTTTTCAGGTGTGCATTCTAGGGTAGCACACCTGAGACCGTGTGATCTACAAAACAGTTTGAATGGATTAGATGTAGACAAGTTTGTTTCTTCATCAGATTTGGAGAAATGTAGCATTGATTCCATCACTTGCTCAGCAATGGATCCTCTGCAGTGAATGGGTGCCATCAGAATGAAAGTCCAAACAGCTGATAAAAACATCACAATAATCCACAAGTAATCCACACCACTCCAGTCCATCAGTTAACATCTTGAAAAGACAAAAGCTGTGTGTTTGTAAGGACGGCACCCATTCACTGCAGAGGATCCACTGGTGAGCAAGTGATGGAATGCTACATTTCTCCAGATCTGTTCTGATGAAGAAACAAACTCATCTACATCTTGGAAGGCCTAAGAGTGAGCATATTTTCAGCGAAGTTTCATTTTTGGGTGAACTAATGCAACAGCATAAAGTTTGAGGAACATCAATACAGGGCATGTGAAATGAATTCAAGGCTTTAGTTGATCTTACGATACTCTTGAACGGTTCGCTGTGCAGATCGTCTCTGTCCTGACTGGTCTGTAACTGTGACCGTGTAGACGCCGGCGTCTGCTGCTTGATAATCTGTGATCTTCAGTGTGGCTCCCTGTTCTTCCAGTATCACTCTCCCTTCTGGGACTTTACGAGGAAACTCAGCCACTGTTGAACTTATCCCAGAAGTCTTTGCAACATGGTCCCATGTCACTTTAGCAACATGTTCACTATCCAGCAGCTCGATTTGCGCTTGTAGGATCAGATCCTGGCCTTTGATTACATACAGCGCCTGCTGGCTTGTGAAGCGGACGGACAAACACTGGCCACTCCAGAGCCCTGCCGTTACAAAATACATCATAAAACATGCAGTCATATCTCTAATTCTGATTGCATGAGCTTGATGCAAAAGCATTTAACTGGTAAATCACAAATACATGGCTTTGAGTTGCTTTTATAAAGCTGCAGACAGCAATAATAAAAAAAATAAAAAAACACCAACATTCAGTTAGTTTTTGATTATTATCTGTTATAAAGTTCTGATTATCATCAATATTGAAAACAGTTGTGGAAACCGTGATACATATTTTTTTTTTAGGATTCTTTGACGGATAGAAAGTTCAAAAGAACAATTTTTTGAAAGAAAAGAAAAATAAAGACACCATCATATTAATAGCAAATAATAATTATTTAAATAGTATGGCTTATTAATCTAACTGTAGACTGTTTATGGTTGCAAAGAAATGTAAATGTTAAAAGATAATTAAAGTAATATTAAATTATATATAAAGCTGTGCTGCATATTTATTTTATTTATTTTTGTGGAAACTGATTTTTTTCTGGATGTTTGATAAATAGTAAGTTCAAAAGAGCAACACTTATTTGAAATATAAATAAATAAAAATACATGCATTTTCAATAAATTATATATTTTGATATAAAATTAATTAATATATTCTATCAGTCTCTATCTAGACTGTGGTTGCCAATAAATGTAAATGTTTAAAAAGCAAAGAAGTGTAATTATTTATAAATAATTAATAAACAATATTATTAATAGTAATTAATATTTTTGTGGAAACTGTGATTTGTTTAAAGCATTTATTTGAAATAGAAATCAACATAAATAGTGTTTTTAATATAATAATTATTTAAATTATATAGTTCAACTGCAGACTGTTTGCTTGCTTAGAAATGTAAAAAAATATATATATATATTCGACTACTAATCTAGATATTGGTGGCAAGAAACATTTCTATTATGATACATTTTGTACAAAGCAGTGCTGCTTAATATTTTGGTGAAAACCATGATACATTTTTCTGGATTCATTGATGAACAGAAAGAACAGCATTTATTTGAATAAGTAATAAAATTAAAAATACAGTTTGGCTGCAGAATGCTGTAAGCGGCCTATCAGAACCAAGTATTCCAGAGAGCCGTGAAACTCAATCTACATAAACATACAAAGACATGCAGAATAACTCACAGCAGATGTGCAGAAGCAGGACAGTCCTAACAAACTGCTGTAATCGTGGTTCCATGTCACCTAGAAAAAACAGCTGCAAGACTGATATTCCTCATGCTTTACATGTGACCAGAGTTCAGACACATTCACTTTATGAGGTAGATTACTGGACGCTTTTCATAACTCACCTCTCATATCTTCCTGAATGGAGAATTTATATCCAGAAACTCCTGTCCCATAAAAGCACTAGAGCGAAGCGCCCACAGTAAACATGTTTTAGCGTCTCTGTAGGACTGGTGTATTCTGTGAACTTGTGTGCTCGGCGTTTAGAGTTCACCGAGTTAAGGGTCTTTAGGCGTCACCGTGTTTGCAAACTGAGCCGTTTCCTTTTTCCCTTTCCTGTGGAGTAAAGCCACTATTCTCTGCTCAAACAAGCAGATCTTCCATACGGTAAAACCCTCCCATCACACTCCACGCTCAAGATCCGTTCAGACACTTTTATTCTCTGAACAAACTTACATGAAAAAAAACAGCAGAAACACCAACAGAGAACAAATGAGGTAGATAGCAAATTAGTAACAATGATATTCAATATTTTTTTTGTAAACAAAACAGGTTACCTTTCAGATCCATAGTAACCATTTTAACAATTCACATTTTTGAAGTTTAGCCAAATGAACAGAATGAGTCATTCTTTACCATGAACATCAGAACTTTTTTTTTTTAAGAACTTTATGAAATCTACAGTTTGACTGAAAAATAAAAAAAGAGCAAATTGCTGAAAAACAAGTGAAAAAGTTCACCAGACCAAGAAAACCTTTCCCCTGAGATCATTTAAATCTACAAGCTGAAAACTGTCTGAGAGTTGCATATATTGAGAGCTACAATATGAATGGACAAACATTCAAGAAAAAAAATGTTTACACATTCTAATTAAAAGTTTACTATGTTTTGGAAAAAAAAAAAAAGTGTGGAAAAAGCATAACATGATAACAGTAATACAGTACCAAGACAGGTAAAATATATCTATCAAACAAAATTATAACAATAAAATTTTTTAAATAAATACAAATAAATAAAATAAAATGCTCTCTGTGAGTGTATGTGCAGCTGTGAACTTAGGTTAATTTATGGAATTAGGTTGTGGTGAGAGGTGATGATTTTCTCTGCTTACTCCTTTCTTCTTCTTCTTCTTCTTCTTCTTCTTCTTTACAATTAACCTGAAAAAAAAAAGAAAAGAAAAAGTTTAAGTAAACAGACTGGGGGTGAGCGATGCAAGTAAAATATCACATCTAAATATATTTTCAGCATTTCAGACAATATCTGATGCATCTCAGTCTTTATTTTTCTATTTGCAAGTATTGAACTACTTTTTTATAATTTAAAAAAATGCCATACAGAGCAGTGTTATTTTAGTGTCACTGAGATAAAATTGTAGTTTTTATTAATACTGTAATTTTTATTAGTTCTCTTTATGTCCATATAGCGTTTATTAATTTTTATTTTAGTTTCAGTGTCAGTTATTTTGGTACATCAAGAGAAACTAAATGAAAATGAGAAATATTTCCCTGCAACTAGCTTAAATAGAAATGATTATATATTTTTTATAAACTTTTTCAGTTAACACTGTTTCAAGTGACAAAAATGTTTTTTACAGAGACTTTAGTTAACATTTTTGAGTGATGACACACAAATAAAATAGAATCAAATTCGAATTTAAGTTTCAAATCAATTCAGTTAATCAAATTTGGCAACTCTAACACCATTCATGTTACTGAAGTCTACATGAGAGACTACATGAGATTAAACTAGTCAAATGAAATTTATTGGCCAAATAAGAACTAAATTTAAATTATCCAAATATTCAAAGATCTATTGTGATCTATTTGATATATATCACCCAGAAAAAAAAAGACACATATAATGTAAAACAGAGTAGAGGTCTTACCAAGCCACACAGATCATAACTGCTATTGCTGCTATTGCTCCAACTGCAATCAGTCCCTTACAACAGGGCTGAGATTCTGATGAGAGTCAAACACAAAACATTAAACCAGCTGTAGACAAGCTGACTGACATTACTCTCACAGCTAAAGAAATGAGTCATACTTTGAAATTACAAGCAAAATTACAATTACAGGGCCCAAACATAGCAGTGATTTAATGCACACTGCATGAAAACATACAATATGATTGAAAAAGAAAAACTGATCTGATTTGATGCTCTAGGATTAATTTATTATTATTATTTATTTTTTTTACAAAATTCAAAATGGTAGAAAATCTTGTGAGTAGAAACTGAAAGCACCAGTGTCACTGAGCATGACCTGAAGAAATAAAGAGGGAAAACATCTATTTAAGCCATGTATTGTTATGTGTTAAAATGAAGGTAAACATTTGGTGCTGGTGGTGTGAGAAGGTTTGAGAAAGAGACCACAAATTTAGCACAGAAGAATTAAAGAACCTCTCTCTTTTTTCTTATTTGACAGTACTATTCTATGAGCTGCTATCAAAAAGTGGTGAGGATAGTTTGCATAAACGAGCTTGTTGTGATGTAATGAATCAACAAAGGCTTATTAGGTTGTGCAGAAATTTTGCAAAAGTTTTGATGAATAAAAGCCTTTGAATATGGTCACTTCTCATATGCAAAATATTTGGTAACACTTTACAATACAGTTTCATTTGTTAACTACATAGGTTAACGAACTAATAATGAAAAAAAAAAATTATCTTAATCATTAAGCATTATTTGTGGATAATTTTGGCAATATCCACTTAAATGAAATGAGGTGCAAAATCAGATTAGATCAAAGAGGCCCACGATTAAAACAAACAAACAAAATTTTTTTATTAATATAGCATAATGAAAGATTTTAAGAAATATATTGTAGGCCAGTCATTTTTGACTGGTGTAACAAGGTAGGGGAAGAAAAAAAAAAATAAATAAATAAAAAATAAAAATCACAGAAAGAAAGAAAGAAAGAAAAAGTTGTTATATCCAGTGTGAGCAAAGACAGCAGGTTTTTAGTCCACACTAGCATGATCAAAATGACCAGAACACAGCACGAGGGTTAAAATCAAAAGTTATTTTAAAACTTTTGTTAAAACTATTTACAGTAATGGACCTGAACTAAAAGTGAACAGTTGCATTATTCTTAATCAGTGTTTGGGTAACAGACTACAAGTATGTAATCAGATTACTTTTTTCAAGTAACTATAAAGTAATGCATTAATTTTTAATTTACAAGAAAATATCTGAGTTACTTTTTCAAATAAGTAACAACAGTTACTTTGTTTTCCCATTTATTGTCTGACAGCTCTCCTGTCCGCATGTTGAGAGAAATTGGGAGTAAGTGCAGAGACGTTGTGTGCGCTGTCTGAACATGATGCTTACTGTAGTTCTATGCATTTACTCATCTCACTTGCACAAAAACAGATTCAGTGTTCCTCAAAATTAATAAAAACAGTGAAATGCAAACTCAGAATATGATGTAAACCTGCAATAATTAAATGTTAAATAGCACAATTATCCTTTATGTATTTAATTCCATTTTATTAACCAGTCTCTTTGCTGCAGACCTTCAATGATCCAATTCAACCAAACTAATAAGCAAAAATTACTTAAGATGAACATAACTTTTTTTTTTTTTTTTTTAATTGCTGAAGAGTGTTGAAGTTTCTTCTCCTGTGTCCTGTTCTTCATGCAAACCTGAATGCCAGCACAATTGAAAGGTTTTTTTGAGCTGCACCTTCTACTGTACAGACGTGAATTTACATTTGCTTCAGCCTGAGACTTATGCATTTCACTTTTGGTCAGAGAATTTTTACATTTGCCACTTTTTTAAAATGAAAAACAAACAAGCAAGCCCAGCCCAGATGAGAAAAATTTGCACAAAAGTAACGTAATGCATTGCTCTCCATAAAAAGTAATTTCCATAAAAGTAACACAATTGGTTACTTTTTTAGGGAGTTAAGCAATATTGTAATGCATTACTTTTAAAAGTAACTTTCCCCAACACTGTCATTAATAAACAAACATTAATAAACTCTGTAACAAATATATTGCTCATTGTTAATTAATTATGGTTAATGCATTAACTAATGGGACATGTTAATATTAATGTTAATGTTAACTAATGGGACATTTTTGTAAAGTGTTTCCAAAAAATTTTTTTCTCTTGATGTTTTTTTGCATGGTGTGGTGAACATTTTAGGGTGAAAAATGACATTTACATGGGACATTTACCTTTCTTTTACCTTCTTACCTTTCATTTACCTCAAAATTCAAAAAATGGCATGCGTTCCTGACATTGAACAATACCTTCCGGTATTTGATAATGCGTAGTCACTGTCCCCAGGCTGCTCTTGATGATGCAGGTGTAGTTAACGCCCTTCACCTCAGAGATGTCCAGTCTACTGCCATCTGCTAACAGGGCGGTTTGATTGGTTACTGCAACGTCATCAACCAGCCATGAAAACTGCGGGCTGTCCCACTGCGTCATGCCATGATTATCCACATCACACTCCAGCACACGCATAATTGACGCCTTTGGAGCTTCCACTGAAAAGAAAAGAAAAAGTACGAAAGAGAAGAAGAAAACATCCTGTTCAACTAGTTTTTTTTGTTTGTTTGTTTTTTGAGTTTTGCACGACACGCTGCCTTAAAATTTAAATAGCTGTGCATGTGAAGAAACTATTAAAAACAGCTGGTGCACAGGTCAGTCGTAAAACAGCATTTGCATAGTTAAAATGTAACCTATTTACCTATCTTTCGCACTTCTATTGAGTCGTGCTGCTGGTATCCATTACTGTCTGTAACGGTGACCTTGTAGATCGCAAAGTCCCCTTCTTCAACATCAGTGACCCGCAGAAGTGCATCTCCTTTATCCAAAGATATTCTGTTTCCATGTGACAGTCTGACATTGTCCCTTCCTCTCTCGCGGTCCCACGTCACCATGTCTATCTTGTCGTCTGGATCCTTCTTGAATATGGCTTCCAAAACAAGAGTTTGGCCGAGAGCAACATACAGAGGTCCTTCGGTTTTAAAGCGGACTGACATTGCTCCATGAAGACACACAGGCACTGATGACAGTAATTGAAAAAAAATTAGTATTTTATTAGTATCTTAATTTACATAAAGGGTTGAGTAAGAAGCCAGATAGGCATGACCAAGCTGAACAACTGACTGATAACTATTTTTTTATGTTTTCATGTTTCATGTTTTATGTTTTAGGAGGTAAAACTTTAACAAACTTACAGTACAAACATGAAAACCCTTTATTTATTTCCTGTTGTGCTGCTAATTAGAAATATTTCTAATTATCTCAGAATGATTTAAAAATGGATTTTGTCCCTCAGAAGGACTCAATATTGGTGACAAAAATATTCTAGGTTTTTTTTTTTAACGTAACGTAAAATTTATTTTAGAAAATGCAATATAATATTTAAATAACATTTTTATTTACATTGTTTATTTTCATATATTTTACTGCTATCATTTCCACATTTTTTACTTAAATTTAATTTATACTTTATTTTATTTTATTTTCTAAATAGGGCTCCTCATTAGAATGATTTTCAGTGATCTCAGAATGATTTAGAAACTGTTTCAGTCACTCCAAAGGACTCAATAATAGGTGAAAAAAATAGTATAAACCTTTTTTTCTATTCATAAGTCATTTTTCAAAATGCATTCCAATATTTAAAGAGCATTGTTTATTTATACACTCAGAAATAAAGGTACAAACCTGTCACTGGGATAGTACCTTTTCAAAAGGTACACATTTGTACCTAAAGGGTACATTTTGGTACTTTAAAGTGTACATATTAGTACCTAAGGTACACAAGTGTACCTTTTGAAAAGATACCACCCCAGTGACAGCTTTTGTACCTTTATTTCTGAGAGAGTATTTTCTGTATTGATATAATTTCCATTTTTGCTTGAACAATTTTAATAGACAAAACAAGTTTTCTTTTGCTGCCCAACAAAATAATCCAAAACATAGATTAGAGTCGTCTTTGAAGTAATATCATGCGATGTGGAACTGCCCAAGCAGCCCTTATACAGTAGTTTAACTAGTATTTGATCTAATAACAGCAGACTCACTCCGAGTGACTGTGGTGCACAGAATCCAAACCAGCATCCATGACCCCATGACACCTGACAAATTAGACATCATTAGAGAGACTATTTCTGCCTTATTTCTGATGAACTCACTTGAAAAACTGACTGGATGCACTTTTGTGACATACATACGTTAATAAAAAATGTCCTTCCGGTCGAAATAAACTTACCTTATCTTACCTTGACTTTCGAAGCTTAAACTCCGTGTTTACTTTCTGTCGTATCGCATTAAGCTCAGGTAAATAATACCTGTTAATCATCTGAGTTACACCTGAACTGAAAGATGCGTTTGACGTAACGTGACGTGACGTCTGTGTTTTGATAGACTTAAAAAAAAATAATTAATGATTTCCTGTATCAAATTAGTTTAATTTGATTGTAATGGTGAGTATACTAGAAAAAAAACTGTAGTAATAATAAAGTAACAATGTATTGTTTTTGTTAATGACGAAGTAGCAAACAAATCATTCAAAAGTTCATTTTGGAATATGTTCATTGGAATACGTACAAATTCAAAATTCAAAGAGGCTTTTATAATCTATTTATTTAATATTGTAAACAAATTTCTAATGCATATTTTTTCTTCTAACGATGACTGAACGACAAACTCGAATCTGCTGAAGAGATATTAATTTTAAAGTGGGCGTGGCTTACTCTGTCAGGACGTAAACACTAGACCTCAGATGTGATGTGTATTATTTAACAGGCTACTTTAAGTAACTTTTTGTAAATCCGTCGGGGTGAAAAAGCGATCGTGTTTATTTCTACATTACTTCATTTTCTACATTAACAAAAGACATTATTTCGTTGTTTCTCAGTTGTTGTGGTGGTGAGGTGAGGCGTTGTCGGACAGGTAAATCAGGAACTGAACTCAACTCCGAAACCAATGTAGGACACGAAAATGAAAACCAAAAGAAGACTGCTTAGTAAGTGTATATAACAGCTTTAATTGATCAATTTAATAATTATAATTATAACAATTGTAAGCTTTATCGCTGTGTGTGCGCAGTAGCTAATCAGACTCTTGTTAATATGCTTTCTCTTATGAGACAGTGATTGATGTCAGTATCTCTTTTAATTTGACAGAATGTCTCTGATGATTTATATGCGTTAATATGTGATAGAATTAAACATCTGGAAAGTAATGAAATGTTTTTCTCAGGCCCTCCAGACTGACATGAACATACTGCTGCACCCTGTTGTGGTTTTCTCATTAAGTAAGTTTTCCTCCTCAACCTGTCGAGATTGTCAGATGCGACTCTGTAGAAGATACACAGGTGAATTTTACAGTCGTATGTCTAAATTAGATAAAAGCAACAATGCTTCGTTTGTAGAGCACTTTTGTCACTTAAAATACATTTGAATATGACAAGTTTACCTAAATAAACATTTTGTACCTGATAAACATTTTTAAAAAGCAGTTTTATGTCCATTCAAAATGGTAAACATCTTAAACACATTTTCGAAATGTATGATATGAATGTAAGAAAAATACATCTACAAACCTAAAAAATGCATCTTTAAGATGAAAAAGCAAACATCAAACAGACGTCTACATTATGCACATGCTATCGGGATACTTTCTTCCTAAATATAAAACTTAAGCCTAAACAAATGCAACATGCAATAGATAACATGCAAAAATAAATAAATAAATAAATGAACAAATAATAATTTTGACCCGTATTTGTAAACTAGAGGTAGTAGTACAAATTCCATTTTCATATAATTTTTTTTTAACAAATAATGTGAAAACAATTAAATTATTATATAATGACCAACACCTTATTGTGTTTAAAACACATGCCAAAGAATAAAAAAAAAAAATAATAAAAAATAACACAGACAGATGCAAGACATATTTTAAAGGTTAAGTATGTAGATAGTAGACACACGTCATTGAGTTCCACCTGTTTTACAGCATTCCCTGTTTTGTTTGAAGTGCTATTTCAAGCTCTTTTACGCACATCATTTGCGTGTTACATGCTACACTCATGTGAATGCAACATTCATTTCTCTCATTCAGATGCATTCACATTTAAACTTTCTTTCTTTGTGTTTGTATTGTGTGGTTTTAAAACAGGTTTTCAATTTACTGTGTAAGTCACTGAGCAAATATAATGAAGAAAAGATGCAGCATTTGAATAGCATCAAATATCACTTGCCTTGATATTTTTGTTGCTGTTATCTAATGCAAATACATTTTGAAATATGATGTACCTGAACAAATAACTGAAGCAGCTTTCACTTTCTTTACATGCGACTCTCCATAGGTTTACCTTTGATCGTTGTGTGTCTGGATCCGGTTCCAGTTCAGTTCGAGAAGACACCGGTGTTGGTGGCATCAGGGAAAGAGGCCGTCTTCACAGTACAGACGGTGTCTGATGTGTCCCTCATCAGATGGACTGATAGCGCAGCGACTACGCTGGCCATGTGGGCGAACGGGAGCCCCGTCGTAATATCTGTCCCGCAGTACCAGGGCAGGATCTCTGTCACCGCCACTCAGCTCAAAATCACCAGCAGCCAGATCCGTGATTCTGGAAACTACAGCGTCTCGGTCGAACCCTCGTCCGCCACTGGACTCGGTGTGAACACCCGTTCAGTGCAGCTCAAGGTGTTCGGTACGATCAAATGATGCTGCATATGTCCACAGTGATGCAACAACAGCAAAAAAACTGAGGACAGCTTTTGTGTTGCAGGTCAAATAGACGTGCATTGCTTTCTATGCAATTTGCCAAAAACACTAAAGATTTATGTAAAAATAGAAAAGACAGAAAGTCTGACCCAAACATAGAAGTCGTAAAACAAAATTTATGCCAGGGTTATTTTAGTATAATTGAAATACAATTATAGGTTTATGATTTTTTTTATTATTATTAATTATTTTTTATTTTAGTTTTAGTAATTTTGTTGTCATTTATGTATTTATTTTTTAATATGTCTATATTGTTTTACACTTCATTATTAGTTTTAGATATTTCAATAAACTAAAAAAATATTTTTAGGTAAATTAAATGGAAATATGAAATGTTGCCTCAGCATCTAATGGCAAATAAAATAACCTTTTTTGAAAGTATTTTATTTATATTTTATTTCAGTTAAAGTTGATTTTATTTCAAGTAAAAATAGTTTTTGGATTCAGCTTTAGTGTTTGTTAGCTATAATAACCCTGATTTGTTCGGCCTTTCCAAAACACATCTACTGTATGTGTCAAAACGTTGCACGCACATTCACGACCCTAAATGTAAATTATTCACAAAATGTCAAAAAAATAAATAGATTAGCAAGTAGGAATGTTCATTTCGGTTAATTTTCTCGACCGACAACTGCCGCTCGTTATTCGAACATTAGCCATTTACTGATAAGATTAGAATATTAAATTAGCATTGAATAAAAATAGAATTAATGAGTGTCTGACGCATTAAATATACAAACTTTTTTCACGAGTTTATTTGTGCAAACAGCAGCATACAGAACAGATCAACAACAGAACCTGGATTCACACATAGTCAGATTTTCACGCACCTGCAGTGTTTCTGACAACAGAAAAACAGAATAATATAAATAAAAAGTAATAAAATAAATAGGCCTACATTAAATATTTTTCTCTTAAATAAACATGACAAAATGAAAACACAGTGAATCCTTCTGAAGCTTTGAAGAAACGGCAGTTTTTTTCGTCAGACTAAGTTCGTCAAATAGCAGGCCTACCTCAATCCATAAATTTAGTTTTTATTTAAAAAAAGTAACATGTTTATGTGCTGAGGGGATAGTCTGGAGCGCAGCCTGTTGACAGTTAGCCCGCAGCAGAAAACACCCTCTCAGATGGCACAGACGTCCCGGGAATGCAGAGATAACGCCTCGCTAGAGTGGCCAGTCTCGGGAAGCGCCGTTCATTTACTTTCCACCAGTCAAGAGGATTAATATCTAAAGAGAGCAGATTGTCTTTAATATAGATGTCCACCTCTGCTTCTGGATAATCAGGGGCTTGTTGAGGGGTGCTGTAGTCTTCTCCCAGGAGCACATTACTCTGGCTGGGTTGTGTATCTCCAGCTTGGGCACAAGATAATGCTTTCTCATCTCCTCCCGTAGTGGCCATTTCCAAAGCAGCACACATTTCAGTAAGTTTTGCTTTTGCGGCTTCTTCTGTGCTTGTGGGAAAAAATGGAGATGTTTATGGCGAGGGTCCAGGACAGAGGCAATCAGCGCTGGTTTGGCCACCAACTAATCTGTGTCAACCTGTGGCAAACAATATCCTCCTAATTAATGCATAATAATAATAATAATAATAATAATAATAATATCAATATCTACCTCCATGCGGTCACTTAAAGATTGCCGAACCTTCGCCTTGAACTCTGTCACTCTGTGCCCGTCCTCCTCGACTCTCATCAGGTGTGTATTCAGGAGGCTGAAGGTGATGGGGTAAATGTTGGAAATTGACACGTTCTTTTCTGTTGACATTATAGCGGTTGCACATTTTAAAGTTTCCAACACTGGCGAAATCTCCGCCATTATCCGTCTCGCATCTCGAGGGTTCAGGCATCTTGGAGCTTTGTTACTGTTCGGTCATATAGAACAGCTGTAACGGCCCACCTTTGTTCAAGAAGTCTTCCGAACATGTCACACACTGAGTTCCATCTGTTTCACATGATTGAATTAGCTGGTGTTTCGGAAGTTTCATTTGTTCTTGTTTTGCTTCCAGTGCTTTGTGAGCAGGGGTGCTGTGGTTAAAGTGCCTGACAAGCCGCCCAGCTGCAACGATAACCCGATGCACAAACACTTTAAATCCATCATTTACAGCGAGCTGTAGTGTATGCGCGAAACAGGGAATTGAGTCCCGGTGCACCCATTCTGGAGAGTTTGCATGTTTGCATGTACGATGTTGAGTGCATTGTCATGAACACACGCACGCAATTTCCCATTTAGACCCCAGGTCTCCACCACATCAACTAGTTTAGCTGTGAGGTTCTCAGCTGTGTGTCTGCTTGGCATGCTCTGTGTTAGTCGCGCAGCTGAATTAACTTTCCAGTCATCATCTATGTAGTGGCACGTTATTGTTATATAGCTTTCTGTTGTGAGTGCTGTCCAGCAGTCAGTCTTAAGGGCCACACACTTTGTGCTACTGAGTTGCGTTTTAAGCGATTTTTTTCTCTCCTCAAAACAGGCTTCAATTCTATGGGTAATAGTATATCTTGATGGGATTTCGTAATTGGGCTCTATATAGCCCAGTAGCTCTTGAAAGCCTTCACCACAGACGACACCGATGGGCAAAATGTCTTTTACTACCATTGAACAGATTCTCAGAGTTATCTCCTCAGATCGCCGTGCATCGCATCTTCTCCCTGACAAAATAGAGGGCAAAGTTTGCTGTCCTTCATCACACGATGACTGTAGGTGTTTGCTTCACAAGTGATATTGCATTGTACTTGTACTACTGCTGTATTTTAATAACGCGTTGCATATTTTGCAAGTCACTTCATCTGCCTTTCTTTTGAAATGGTCTCACACAGTACTTCTTTTCGCTCGCTTCATTTTGCTTGCTTGGCGAACTCTGTAGGCACATATGGTTACACGTGTCGATGTCCCGTGAGTTAAATATGTCATGTGTAGCAATATTCATGGAGCAAACTTAAAATAAATAAATAAATAAATAATACTTGGAAAAAACCTGGAAAAAATAATAATAATAAAATACCTTTTAAACCGTTTAACTGATAGTATTAATCGGTCAAAAATTCTTACTTGCGTGTAATGCAACGGGTTAATAATGAACATTTTCTTTGCATTGTCTGCTCACCCTGTCTTTGTTCTCCTTCTTCAGATGCAGTGAACGGAGTGAGTTTGTCTCTGCCATCTCTGCCGCTGGAAGGTGGGAACGTGTCTCTGAGTTGCAGCTGGTCTGCGGGTTCAGAGGTCAGTGTGGTTTGGGGTAAAGGAGGCGCTGCTCTGTCCTCTGACAGCCGCATTACTATCAGCGCTGGGTCTCTGCTCATCAAACAGGCCAGGAGAGATGATGCAGGAGAATACACATGCACCGTCAGCAACGCCGTCAGCGCTCAAACCGCCAAGGCCACCCTCAGCGTCTACTGTGAGTCAATAACAATTCATGCAGAGTCATTGCTGCAGAAACTAGTCACCTTCTGGCAGATTTCTCTAACCTGAGTTCTTGTTTTCAAACTGTTGTTTACATGAACTATATATTAAAATACCTGAATTAAATCATTATTAAAAATCCTTTATTCCAGAAGTTTCAAGAACTGAATATTTTTCACAGTTCTCACTCTTTATGACCAATGAATTTACATGACTTACACAACAAAGTTGATTTTTCATTCATAAATAGCAATTTTTCTGCAAATTCTAGCCAGCAAAATAGTTGGACATAACTAAAAAAGTATAAATTATTGAAAAATCATTTTTATTTTTTATTTATTTATTTTCTTAATCACACCAAAATATTCCCTCATATTCCACTAAAATTCGTCAGGTTTATTATAGTAAACTAAAGTTAAACCATTAAAAAATATGTTCCTTGCTTAAAATAACAGAAATAGAAATATAAAAACGCTCTCTCTCTCTCTCTCTCTCTCTCTCTCTCTCTATATTAAACTATAGACATTAAAAATATCTAGACATATTATAAAAAAAGAAAAATTACAAAAATACTAAACTAAAAAATAAAAACAGCAAATAAAATATTAATAAAAACTATAATAATATTGCAATTATACTAAAATAGCAGGTTTTTCATGACTGTGGAAAATAAAAAAGACAATATAAAAAATTAAGAAATAATTATTAATATATTATTATATAATATATATTATTAAATAATTATATAATAATTATTATAAAGTTTTAAGTTTATTTTTAGGTGTTTTAGCTTATTTTACTGCTTGCTTTGGTATATTTTAAGTAATTTTAAGTTATTAATTAGCCCCTTTGGAAACATACTGAGTTTAATTTCATTAATAAGACCTCAAGTTTATATTCTTTGCACGTCAACCTTGTGTGAACATTTCTTGCAGTTTGTCAAATAAGAGCATGTTTTATGACAGCAGCATGCGTTCAGAGACATATGACATGAAAAAAAAAAAAGACTAAAGAGCTTGTAATGTTCTGGTTTGCTGGACAAACATAATGACATACAAGACATGTTTTGGATTAATTTCTGCTCCACTAGTGACTAACTGCAATCTGTATGAGGGACATGACAACACTGGCTCAACCAATAGTCCAGCCAGTGGCAGATGGAGGAAACCAAAGAGTGTTTTTCCAATTCTGTTTGGTTATTTAGTTTTATTGTTTTGAGTGTTTTGTGTGTCTATGTTTTCAAGTGTTTCACAATGTGAAGCAATTTTTGCACTGTAAATAAAGCATAATTATTTAAATGACTGGATTGTCAAAAATAGACAGTAAGATGGCACCACTTTCTCCAGTTGTGTTCTGTATAATGTAGAAAACCTCATACGTAAATATCTAAATATTTTACATTTTTGTTTTTATATTGTCATTAATATTAGTATTATTATCATTAATAATAATAATAATAATAATAATAATAATAATAATATTTTTATCCTTAATATTACTGTTAAGAATAATTAATATTTCCGTGAAGCTGCATTGAGACAATATTTATTGTAAAATATGCTATACAAATAAACTTTGCACTGATATCAGACTTATTCGTGCATTGTAAATAATCTAATCTTTTGATTGGTGTCCAAAAAATTTCAATTAAAAAGAAAATAATGAACCAAAAGGAAGCATTGATCATACCTTGATACAAGATTGGACAATGGCTGAACAATATGACAAAAAAAAAAAATAATAAAAAAAATAAAATAATAATAATAATAATAAATCGCAAGATGCTATTTTATTATTATTATTATTTTTTAATGTATTTGTTTATTTATTTACAAATAATTATAGTTATTTGTATTAAATTATAATGATTATAATTATTTTTATTATATTTCACAATTTTTTTTAAATTTAATTCATTTAATTTAATTAATTTTTTTACAAATTGTTGTTATTATTATTATTATTATTATTAAGAAGTTGGTCATACTGACCAACTTTACAGTATGACAAGCCTTTTAAGTTCCTGTAAATTGTCATTAAGCATTTTTATTTGATAATTTTGTTGGTCCCTCAGATGGTCCAGACACCCCACAGTTGACTAAGACCTCAAGCGAGTGTGTTGGCGGTGGAGATGCTACGGTTGGACAGACGGTTCGTCTCACCTGCACGTCTGCCTCTCTACCTCCTGCCTCCTTCTCATGGGAACTTAACGACCAGCCGGTGACCGGTGGCCAATCAGGGAGTGGCGTGCTGAGTCTGCAGATCTTCTCCACCAATCAGAGTGGCCGTTACGCCTGCATCGCACGGAATGACGTCACAGGAGGGACATCGAAGCAGCAGATTGACCTGGCCGTTGTGGGTGAGTTAATGGCTCTCTGTGGCACTTTGGTGACTGATGCATCTGTCAGTTCATTCTTCGGCCTGACATTCATTTTCTTGACCGGAGAGGGAGCAATCAACCACAGGATTGATAAATTCATGTGTCACCTCTCTAGAAGGAGTCATAATTTTCATCCGCCTACAATGATTTCCCTTTGCAGGATACTTTCTTCTATTTGCTGGCTCCATTATTGATATTTCTGTGATGTGTTTTTTCTTTGCCCTTTATGCCCTGGCTCCATTTCTGTCTGCTGATATTAGTAGTGCTTGTTAATCTAATTCATCAAATGTAAGATATAAAAATCATGTTTACAGGTACTTGTCTCAGCGGAGGCGCCGTAGCAGGGATTGTTGTTGCCTGTGTTGTTGCACTCATCATAATTATCATTGTAATTATTTTGCTTCTGCGACAAAGAAATGGTACGTCCCTCCTAAATGCTTTGGTTTATTGTTTTGTTTTATGATGCTAAAAGCTCTGACATGATTATATGCTCATATTTACAGTTGATCGGAGACTCAGAAATACTGTTGCACTTCAGAAGACAAACCAGAATGAAGGAATGACAGTAAGATGGTGCTACCTTCTATTATTGTATTCTGTGTAATGTAGATTAATACCTCTTAGGAATGGACGATAAAAAAAAGAAAAGAAAATCTAAACATTTTAAAATACATAGCTAAAAAATCTAAATATTTTAAATTATATATATTTTTTTTATTTGTACAAATAATGCTGATAATAATAGTATTTTTTTTGTAAAAATAAAAAGATTGCATATTATTATTATTATTATTATTATTAGTAGTAGTAGTAGTAGTAGTATAATTTGTAAAAATAAAAAAAAGTTTAAAAATATTATTATTGTTGTTGTTGTTGTTGTTGTTGTTGTTGTGTTAGTTGTTTAAAAAAAAAGCATCATTGTTAAAAAAATAGTAAAAGAAATAGTCTAAAAATAAAATGAAAAATTAAGCACATTTTAAATTAGATTTTATACATGTTGTATAATGTAGAATAATATCTCTGAAGGCTGGAGCGTATGGATAATTTTTATTTTATTTTTTTTTTTTTTTTACTACTACTACTACTACTACTACTACTACTACTACTACTATTACTACTAATAGCAACAACAACACCAATAATATTCGTTGTTAGTCGTTGTTTAAAAAAACATTATTGTTAAAAATAAAAAAACCCAAAAACAATAAGAACAATTTTAAATTAGATTTTATTCATGTAATGTGTTGTGTAATGTAGAATAATATCTCTGAAGAATGGACAATATGGCTAAAATATAATTTTTTAAAAATGTTTACTACTACTGCTATTACTAGTACTAATAATAATTAGAAGTAAATTAAATTGTATTCATATGTTGTTTGGGAAAATAAATCATATGCATTGTATAATGTATCAAACGTATATTAATTGCAATAATAATAATAATAATAATCTTATATTTTATACATTGAATATATAAAAATATTTTTTCACTACTAGTTGACTATTTTCAGTACTTTTTCATTTTCTTTTGAATGAACCAATATATCAATACAAAGTAATAATTAGCAACATTTGCTTAGAATAAACTATGGCACACAGAGATAACATGAACAATTTTTACAGATGACAAACGAATAATCAAGTTCTGAATTGATTCATTAAAATGGACAGTTTCTGAACTTATTCACATCAATGAATACTTACTGCAAGATGCTATTAAAACATCTTTATATTGACACTCTCATACTCGCTTTTTGCAAGAAAAGAATGACAAAACCAGTCTAATCACTTTTAGAAAATGTAATAGCCACATAAAAGCGCCTTGCAATCATTGCAAAGTACATGATGATGCTCAGCCTTAACATCTCTTTCAGTTTACAATAATACATCTTTTCACATGTTCCCTCTCTGCAGACTGCAAACAGAGCCTTTGTCAATGGAAACCACCCTGATCCCACATTACACAACTCACACCCACAAAACTTCTCCACCATTCCCAGTAACAACAATGGGAACATCAACACAATGTCACAAAACATGCTCAGCAACTCCAACCCACTCCATCATAATGCCCATTTGAACACTGATGTATTCCAACACAACTTCAGCACGGTCCCAGACAATGGGCATCAAAACAATTCATATCCAAACAATGACCCTCAGAGATCGTTCCCACAGCCTGTCCAACACAATCCCAATGTTCTCATACAAACGGGCAATTCTCAGCCTGGTGCGCTTGCCCCTACAGTTCACGTAAACCTCAACACCTTGACACGTAATGACCAGTTTAATAATGCACAACCTCAAACGGTGCATGTCAGCTTGAACACATACCCTCCAGAAACAAATCAGATGGTCCAGCAACATGCAGACCATAGAGAAAGTCGACATACTAACGCCAACCATCAAAATCATTCTCAGACTGGCTTGCTGAACTCTGACCCTTTGAGTTTGAGTAATCAGACACAAACAATGCTCAATAATGCTTCAACAAATGGTTCTCGCCAACCCACTGGCCTCATTCAGACTGGATACTCTCACCCTACCAATGCAAACCATCGAACTGCCGACTCAAGATCATCAGCAGAAGAGCGAACTCAACGTTCAATCCCCGTTCAGACCAACAACCAGTTCAATGAGTCCAGAACGCACCTCCAACAGATGCCTTGGGACCGTTTGCAGGGAACGCCTGCGTATCCCAACCCTGAAGTCTATAGTTCAGACAATAGTGGATCTTCAGATTGGCCACAACGAGATGCACGGAGGGATCATTCTGCTCAGAGATCCCAGGAAACTGAACCTTCGGGAAGGTTGACCCAAGCTGCTCCTTCTCCCCAAAGAAGAGACCTCCAGAGACCAACTGTGCTCAGTCATTCTCAAATGCACCCAAATGTGCAAAGACAATCGATCCAACAGAACTTAAGCACACAACCGCAAGTCCAATCTCAAATCCAGACCGCAATACCTCAAACCCAAACCTCTCAGGGTCAGAATCCAATCCCTATTGCTCTACCAAGGGGAACGACCATACCTCAAACACAACCTGGCACCAGACCAAATCAGACCATGTCTCAGCCATCCGTTCCTCTTACTGAGGCTGCACTACACCAACACACCACCCAGACCGATAACCCTTTCACCAACCGGATCCAGCAGACTCAAGCTGCCTTGCAGAACCCTGGACCTTCTCAACCCATCCAGCAGCTCAACAAAACGGGCCAGAGGCCTCCTACTCCACCTCCGGTGCTGCGGCCGGATGAGTTCCAGAAACTTCCACGTGAACGCATGAAGCAGCCGCAAACCATCCAGCCTGTGAACATGCAACGTAGACATAGATCTCCAAACGTGCACAGGCAGACTCGAGTGTTGCATACGAGCCCTCAGCGAATGCCGGGAGTGCATCCCATGCATGCACACCCAACCCATATGCGACAGGTACGTAACCTGACACTACTTTAAATGGTGAAATGTATCCTCCACAGCACATTTTGTGGCTGATGAAATTTCAACTTCATTTTTAAGTTATACAAGTTTCAACTAGACAAGATTTTTAAAATGAGTTGAAATGTATTGTGCAGCCAATTTGATTAGATTTAAAAATGGAAAAGAATAGTTCACCTAAAAATGAAAATTTGATGAAAATGTCCTCATCCTCATGGCCATTCAAGGTAGATGAGTTTGTTTCTTCATGATTTGGAGAAACTTAGCATTATATCACTTGCTCACCTGTGGATCTTGCTCACCTGTGGATCTGCAGTGAATGGGTGCCGTCAGAATGAGAGTCCAAACAGCTGATAAAAACATCACAATAATCCACACCACTCCAGTACATCAATTAATGTCTTGAAAAGTGAAAAGCTGCATGTTTGTAAGAATCAAATCCATCAAGACGTTTTAACTTTAACCTGTTGCTCCGAGTCCATAATAAAGCTTCATCCAGACAAAAAGTTAATTCCCTGTTGTCTCTCACATCAGAATCCACCAACATATTTGTTTAGAGCTGTTTTGAACTGTTTTCGCTTGTAAATGGTGCTTGATCTGTGCAGATTTCTCTCCTGATTCAGACCAGACCACTTTTTCACTGGAGAAAGCAATATTATTGATAGAGGACTCGTATTTTTGGTGGAAGCAATGGTTTGAAGTAAAAAAATTCAATTCAATTCAAGTATTATTTGTATAGCGCTTTTCATAATACAAATCGTTGCAAAGCGCTGTACAGAAAGTAAGTTTCTACAATATATTTAGTAGTAGCATATCATTGGTGACTATGTCAGTTAATGTACATATGACAAATGTAGATTAAAGAATTAAAGATTCTTTAAATGTACATTAAAGAATTATCTGCTGAAATCAAACTTATAGCAAGATTTGGTAGTTCTGTATGTTGTTTCAGGGTTGGCATCGTCTGAGGTCCTCTGAGGGGTTGGCATCATCTCTTCTCAGGTGTTCTGGATCCAGACTGAAGCTTGTGTAAATCTTAGTTACCACGGGATGTCAACCCCGTGGCAGAAACAGAGAAACAAATAGAGACATAATTAGCGTAGCTGCTTTTCCAACCAAGCAAAGTTGATTTGTTTAACCCAAGCTAAAGAATAATAATGTGCATTTGATCAGATATAACTGCAGTACAAGATTATGAGATGCATTATGTGAATGCTTGGCTAAAGAGATGTGTCTTTAATCTAGATTTAAACAGAGAGAGTGTGTCTGAACCCCAAACGTTATCAGGAAGGCTATTCCAGAGTTTGGGAGCCAAGTGCAAAAAAAGCTCTACCTCCTTTAGTGGACTTTGTTATCCTAGGTACTACCAAAAGTCCAGAGTTTTGTGACCTTAGGGAGCGTGATGATTGCAGCGTGGTAGAAGAATAGTTAGATACGCAGGAGCTAAACCATTAAGAGCCTCATAGGCAAATAATAATATTTTGTAACTGATACAGAACTTAATAGGTAGCCAGCGCAAAGACTGTAAAATTAGGGTAGTATGATCATATTTTCTTGATCTGGTAAGGACTCTAGCCACTGCATTTTGGACTACCTGTAGCTTGTTTATTGAAGATGCAGGACAACCAGCTAGCAGTGCATTACAATAGTCCAGTCTAGAGGTCATGAATGCATGAACTAGCTTTTCTGCATCAGAAACAGGTAACATGTTTCGTAGCTTGACAATGTTTCTAAGATGGAAGAATGCTGTTTTTGTAACATGGGAAATATGATTTTCAAAAGACAAGTTGCTGTCTAATATAACACCCAGATTTTTGACTGTAGAGGAAGTAACAGTACATCCGTCTAGTTGCAAATTATAATTCAAGAGATTCGGTGTACTGTTTTTTTGGTCCAACAAGTAATATCGCCGTCTTATCTGAATTTAATAGGAGAAAATTATTGGTCATCCAATCTTTTACATTTTTAACACACTCTGTTAGCTTAGATAATTTAGAAGTTTCATCTGGTCTTGTTGAGATATATAGTTGAGTATCATCAGCATAACAGTGGAAACTAATCCCGTATTTTCTAATAATATTACCAAGGGGCAACATGTTTATTGAAAATAGCAGAGGACCTAGGACAGATCCTTGTGTTACTCCATATTTTACTGGTAATACTTGAGATGACTCACCATTTAAATAAACAAAGTGGTAGTGATCGGACAGGTAGGATCTAAACCATCTTAAAGCCTGCCCTTGAATACCCGTATAGTTTTGTAATCGATCTATGAGTATGTCATGATCTATGGTGTCGAATGCAGCACTAAGATCAAGTAAAACTAGCAATGAGATGCAGCCTTGGTCTGACGCAAGAAGCAAGTCATTTGTAATTTTAACAAGTGTGGTTTCTGTGCTATGATGGGGCCTGAAACCTGACTGAAATTCTTCATAGAGATCATTTTTTTGCAGGAAGGAGCACAGTTGAGCAGACAACTTTTTCTAGAATTTTTTGACATAAACGGAAGATTTGAAATGGGTCTGTAATTTGCCAGTTCACTAGGATCTAGTTGTGGTTTATTTAGCTCTGTCTGTCCTATAATAGTAAAGCACTGCATTTTTTCTTTGGGTACGATGAATGAAGCTGAAGTATTAGATGCTGTAGAATCTACATTTGTTATTGTATTTCTGATGTTATCTCTTAGTTTTTCTCCATTTGCAGAATGGGTATTACTGTTGTACCATGGCGCAGTACGTTTTTATTTAACTTTTTTCAATTTGATGGGCGCAACAGCTTCTAATGTATTAGAGAAGATAGTGCCCATGTTGCTAGTCATTTCATCTAGTTCATGTGTATTTATGGGTACACAGAGCAGTTGAGATAAATCAGGCAGGTTATTTCTGAATCTATCTTTAGTGGTTGGAACAATAGTTCTTCCTGGATGATAACGCGGAGCCATATAGTTAATATCAGTAATACTCAGCATGCACGATACAAGAAAATGGTCAGTAACATCATCACTTAGAGGTACGATATCGATATCAGTAAGATCGATTCCATGCGATATAATTAAATCTAGCGTATGATTAAAACGATGAGTGGGCCCAGTGACGTTTTGCTTGACTCCAAAAGAGTTTATTAGGTCAGTAAACGCAAGTCCTAATGCATCATTTGTATTATCAACGTGAATGTTAAACTCTCCGACAATTAGCGCTTTATCAACAGTAACCAAAAAGTCTGAGAGGAAATCTGTATATGGCCCTGGCGGTCTATACACAGTAGCCAGAGCAAGAGATGGGAGAGATTTCTTTTGCATATCTGACAGTGTAACATTGAGTAGAAGTATTTTGAATGAGTTAAACCTGTATCCTGTTTTCTGAGTAAAAAACTAAAAACTCTTAATGATAAATTTGTTTCTTAAAAAAACACAGCTTTTGGCTTCACAGGATGTTAATTGATCGACGGGAGTAGTAGAATTGGATGGAATTTTTTTATAATGCAATATTTATATCCATGCTTTAGTGACGCTTTGTTCCAAAACCCAGTGAGCCGCCTCCTTAGTCAGTAGTTTGAGACGTCAAATCCAACCTGTTCACATAAAATTCAATATAGCTGGCCTGAAATGGTTCCTCTATTGCATTACTATAAAAACACCCTTTAGCCTTTATGGTTAAGAGTGTATATTTATGCTTATTAGAATACCGCATTTTCAGCTCAGCAGCAGGCTAATGTAAAATTAACACACATTATTTGTGTTTCACCATTTTCAAATAAGTCAATATGCAAATATGTTAAGGATCTTTCATATCTAGCATCAAGACTTCAGCGCTCCGTTTTGACTTCCATGTGACACGCACTGCAGACAGCATCACAGAAAAGCAATTTTACGAAGTTGCTAGGTATGAAAATGGGCAATGTATATGGTAAAAAACACATACAGTATTTGAACCTATAGAACAGAATCTGTGGTGATTGTTTTGTTTCATTGTAGAAAGATAAAATACAGTTCACAAAGTTTTATTGTCTCTGGATGCTGCTGATGTTTTAAATTAGGTCAGTTGATAACATTAATGCATTAGCTGACAATGACTGTTTTTACAGCATTTATGTTAAAAATAGATCATTGTTTGTTCATATTAGCGCATCAACTAATGTTACCAGATACAGCTTTTGACCTTATTGTAAAGTGTTACCAAATTATTTTCTATTCAGAATTTCAGTTTGACTTGACTCTCAAAATTACAGTTACAAGATACATGGAAAATGCCAAACAAGCAGTACAGGATGTGAAAGTGTTAAAAATATATAAATAAATGTAGAAGTAAATACAGAAATATTTATTTAAAAAACTGAAAATAAGGTAAATATAAATGCACAAAATGCATTATGATGCATTCAAGACCTCTTAAAGTTTGACAGCTAAAATAATTTAGTTCCTTTTATTCTGAATGATTAACTTGAATGCAGAATTGGACTTGTCATTGCACATGCAGACTTTTCATACATCATGCAAATCATCTGATAATCACTGGCTTTCAAAATCATTAAAAAAAAATGTCAGCGAATAGGGTTGAAGTTGAAATTGAACTTTAATCTGGGCCAGTGCTGTGACAGATGCCGAGTTCAGTTCATTGGGCAACGCTGACTCGAGTAATGTGAAAGGGCCTTTAGACATGATTTATATCAAATGAAGCATTTTGTTCTTTCTTTTCTCCTCCTTCTCTCCAGCAGGTCCACAGAGGCATACCCAGACGTTGAGAAAATGCAGCGCTCGTCTGGCTCGACACCATTCACACTGCAAAAAAACTTTCGTACAAAGCACAATGTCTCTCTGGTGGAAAGAAACAAACGCTCAGCCATTCCTCCTGCCCTCGGCTTATTGTGCTGTATAAATCTTTGTATTTTGTCGGAGAGACGGCATTATTGATAAAAAGACTGATCTTTTTGTTTCTCCTGCACAGCTGTCACGTAGGCATGTGAAAGCCGCGGCTGTTGAACAGGACACAGTGTGAATTTCATCCGTCGGAACAATGCTGCTCTGGGATTTTTCTTGCGCTCAAGTGTCTGAAAATAAAAGACAATGCAGTGTTTTTCCACAGACAGGAAGACTTGAACAAAATCCAAATTAATTAGGATGGCTGGCAGAGCTGAACTACTAAATGATAAATAATGGACTGCCGCTGTTTGTCCTCTCGCAACTATTTATTCAGCTTTCTGCTCACAGATGCTTCTTGTAGCGCCGCTCAATTAGTGCGATCCGCAACGGTGCTTTTGTGGATGGATTGCGCATTTGAGTATGAAGGAGACCCACCTAACGGACGTGTAATTAATTAAGCTCTTTAATTTTTATGTTAATGATGTGGAAAATGCTAATGAGTTTAAGTAAAATAGGTTGTTGACAGGCTTAGCAAAAAATATGATGAAAAGCAAATGTTTGGTCAGATGGTTTATGTCATATAGTAAACAGGAGGTTTTTACAAATAATTTCTCCCAATTTGCATCGCTTTGTTCTTCATTACATCTTTAATACAAGATTTCTCAAAGTTAGACACAGAAACCAATTTGCAACTGAAGTAATGGGGTTTGTAGAAGAAACTTCCCTCTTTGACTTAACTGCAAGCACAGATTAAATTAATATCAGTTCAATGTGCATGTATTTATACATATGCATTGTACAAAAAAAGTGTTCCTTGCTGTTCGGGAAATAAATTCACTTCCTTCAGTAAATGAAAAATGTCTTGCTTCTTTCCTGTTTTGTCATCGTAGGTGCAGCATGTGTCAAAGTGACAATGAGAAAAAGTCTTTAAAGACTCTAGGAGCTTCACATTATCACTTCTGAAACTGTGGTGTGGACCGATTTATTAAGGTATAAAATATTTTGCTGCTACTATTTTTTTTTTTATCGGTTTTGATCAGAACATTTTCTCTGATCTATTCTATATAATTATATATTCCTAACATCAAATATTTAAATATGGGTTCCTCTTACGAGATAATATGCATTTTAATATTTACAGAAAAAAGAAACTAAGGTTTGATGTAAAATTTGATGTAAATATTTGATGTAAAATTATTTTGAGGGCTTATTTTTCATTGCTTGTAAGATTGAAACATTTCTTTATTTAAATGTATTTGTACATTTACACATCTAATAATAATGAAGTTGTTCTGAAACATAGATGTTACTAGTTAACACTCCATGCATATATATCTAATTCTCTCATACATTTCTTTCAGTTTTGAGAGGTTTTTTTTTTTTTTTTTTTTTCACATGATCACTTGTCACCTACGTTTTGCATTGCTGCTATTTCCCTTTAACTAGTTTCACATCTCACATTTGTATATACACATATAGACCGTTTAGGTGCAGCTGAATTTGTATTCTAGGAAATTTATTTTGAGTATTAATATTTTTTAGTAGCTTGTAGTAATTGTAAGTACTCTATCCAAAGGATGACTCAGTTGTTGCATAGATATTCCAAATACCCTAACAGTTTGAAAAAAGTATAACCTATTCATGCATTCTGATCTCTGTATGTGCGTTGCGGAATTATTTTTTTTCTCAGTAATAACACCTGATCCTGTGACAAGTTTCTGTATGCATTTCCTGAGATGCAATACTATATATTTAGAATTTATCTGAGCCTATTCTAGACATACTGCATTCTTTTTTATTATTCCAAGGATACAGCAGATGCATATTTAACACAGTTGTTTGGTTTCGTCAGTCCCATCTGTATTGAACTGTTTTTATTGCCATTAATAAGTGACCTACTTTTCAATAATAGGATTCTTTAGTACCCTAAAGCTCCATTGTGTGGTCAAGATGCTGGATTAGATACCAGTGCCTGTAGAGGACGATTACATTAATGAGACTAACTCCTCGTCAAACAATATTTCACTGATGCTAAAGACAATAAAACCATTGCTTGCCAGTTTTTAGTATTGAGATGATTATCAACTTCCTGTTGTGTATAAATGGTATTTTTTTTTTTCGTAAGAGACAAGGGTTGACAGAACTTCAACATGCATCAGTTAAACACACTATCTAAATGTAACCATGAGACACTTTGAATTCTGGAGTATTGCTCTTGCTTGAGAGCCATCAGATATTGACTCGCATTTAGCTCAGATGAGTAGCATATCTTTACCAAACATTTGTTTGTAAGGATTGCAATGAGTATTTTGTGTACCACCACTACATTTAAAATAACCAGACTTGGCAGATATCAGTGCAAAATTATCAGAAATGCCTGTGAAACATATCAAAATAGTGAAACATGTCAATAAATCATCAACATGTCAAGAATACATCTCGGGTTACTCATGTAACCATGGTTCCCCGAGAGGGAACAAGACGCTGCATCCTAGTGGACACTTTGGGGAACGCTGTCTGCGTGACCGGTGCCTGAAGCATGCATAAAACAACTCCAATCCTATTGGTCCACGTGGCCAGTGACGTCATAGGCGGGTACCCGAAAGTATAAAAGGGCACCTGCTGAATACGTCACCAACTCATTTGTTTGAGGAGATGTAAACAGGCAGGCCGAAGGCATGGCAAGGGGACGCAGCGTCTCGTTCCCTCTCGGGGAACCATGGTTACATGAGTAACCCGAGACGTTCCCCTTCTAGGGAACTCAACGTTGCGTCCTAGTGGACACTTTGGGGAACGATATCCAATCACGCCATGCCAAGGCGCATGCCTGTCCACCTGGTGAGAGAGCACCAAGAAGGTGACAGACATACACCAAACCTTTCCTCAGAAAGGGGCCAAGCCATTGACACCTCGGGCCGCTCACATAACTTGGTAAAATGAGGGAGCCTGTTACCAGATAAGGTTGAACACCCTAACCAAGCTAAGAACACAGACATCCTCAGATAGCTATGCTATGTGAGCGATAGTAGCCAGATACATAAGACCACTGAGAGGCTGGAAGCCTAGAGGAGTCCTCAAGATTGCTACCAACAATCCCAGCTAGGACACAGCTATCCGCAGATAGCTATATCCAAAGAGTCTTATGAAAAAGGACATTCCTAAAGAGCTGCCCAGACCAAGGGAATGGTTATCTACTTAAAACCCTGCAGGGGAGATAGCACTGTCTAAGCCATGGCTCAGGGAGACCGCTACTTAAAAACCCCAAGAAGGGGAGCAGTCACATAGCTATCCTCAGATAGCTATATCCCTAGGAAGGGGCTACAGGACCAAAAACTAAAATCCCCTGGTAAACCTACCTGTGAAGCTGCCCAGACCACAGAGAGTGGGCTATCTACTTAAGACCATAGCAAGGGAGATAGAACTGTCTAGGCAAGGGCTTAGGAAGACCGCTACTTAAAAACCCCAAGAAGGGAAGCAGTCCGAAGGGGACCGACTGAGACTACCCAGACCACAAAGAATGGGCTGTCTACTTACAACCCTAGCAGGGGAGACAGCACTGTCTAGGTAGGGCTCAAGGAGACCACTACTTAAAACCCTAAGAAGGGGAGCAATCACCAAGCTAGCACATGGCTATCCTCAGATAGCTAGGCTCTAGGAAAAGGGGGCCACTGCAACTGCCAAGACCACCAGTAGTGGGCTGTCCAATTATAAACCCTATAAGGGGAGACAGCACTATCTAGGCAGGGCCCAAGGAGATCGCTACTTAACCCTAAGCAGGGGAGCAATCACCGAGCTAGCACATAGCTATCCTCAGATAGCTACGCTTCCAGGAAAGGGCAAATTACAGATATATTGACCAGAGGCTCACAATAGGAAGATCCAGACCATAGTAATGATTCGCTAAGAAGCGAACACAAAAACCCACTAGTCTAGATCAAAGCCTGATGCAAGCAATGGCCAAAACACTAGGTGGCTGGACACAGCTATCCTCAAATAGCCTTCCCTTCAGATATGGCTGAAGTTTGCCCAGGCCATGAAGTGGGCCATCTACTTAAAACCCGAACAGGGGAGACAGCACAGTCTAGGCAAGGGCTCAAGGAGACCACTACTTAAAGACCCCACAAGGGGGAGCAGTCTCCGAGCTGGAACACAGCTATCCTCAGACAGCAGATTCCAAACAAGATTTCAGCGCTTACCTGAGAGAGCTTGTGCCCAAGGGAAACCAAACCCAGTCATAAACGCCTGGCTTGAACATGGCTGGCTGTCCTCAGAGTCAAGTCAAGTCAAGTCACTATTATTTGTATAGCGCTTTTAACAATGCAAATTGTGTCAAAGCAGCTTTACATCAGCTTGATATAAAGCTGGGTGGCTTTATATAAGCTTTACAGTATTTAGACGGGGAAATAGTTTGTCAAAATATTGTCATTCTCCTCTGGCCAGACAAAATCAGCAGTTTAAATCTAGGCTAAAGCAGAGTCAGATTGTGCAAAGGACTCATCTGGTTCTTGTGGTCTTGTCCCGATGGCCGTCTAGGAGACAGGGTCTTCACTGGGGATCAGTCTCTGGGGCTCATCTAGTTGTCCTCGTCTCCACTGACGTTCAGGGCTGTAGAGGTCATCTCTAGGTGCTGATCCACCATCTGATCTGGATACGGACTGGATCCGGGTGGCTGCAGTGACCATCTGATCTGGATACAGTCTGGATCTGGGTGGCTGCGGTGACCTCGGAATAAGAAAGAAACAGACTAATATTAGCGCCATATTCCAAAGCAAAACAGCCTGAGCTGGAGCATAATCATCCGCAGATGGCTATACTCTGAGCAGAGACTGTTCACTTATCACGCGGCTGGAAGGAACATTCCCCATAACCACTCTAGACTACTGAAGCACCCTGGAAGAGAAAGCTAACAGCTTCACTCCACAGAGCATTCAGTATATCCATGCCCAGTGAGGCTCTCCACACACAATAACATGCATAATAGAGAGGCACGGCTGAGCTGAATATAACTCCGCCCGCGATCTCGCACGCCCTGCTAAAAATGACTCGGTGCTCACACTTCATCGTTATGGCAACGCGAGCAATATCTGCGGCATCAGGCAACCCGATAGCAAAGGGTATGCGGACACCGCAGATCAAAGCAATCGCCGCGAGCTGAGATAAACCGAGCGCAGCAACGGCCCGAGACACGAACGCTTTGCCCCGCATCCTGGTCGCCGAGACAAAGACGAAAAGGTTAGAATATGCCCTCAAGTGTTACAATCCCAACACGGAGGCACATATTCCTCAAAGCGCTGCTCGACTCACCAGGATGATGTTTCACACACGTTCAACAGACATACGGCTCCGAAGACAACAAAAGTTGGTGACGTATTCAGCAGGTGCCCATTTATAATTTCGGGTACCCGCCTATGACGTCACTGGCCACGTGGACCAATAGGATTGGAGTTGTTTTACACATGCTTCAGGCACCGGTCACGCAGACAGTGTTCTCCAAAGTGTCCACTAGGACGCAGCGTTGAGTTCCCTAGAAGGGGAACTCTGAAATCAGTTAACACAAGGAAGCCCATAGAAAAAAAAGGTCATGCTTTGGTAAATCTTAATTATTACATAAGTTTAAATTGACCTACTAAGTATTAATTATTATATCATGTCTAATTACATTATATCAAACATTTTGACTGTCATATTATGACTTTTAATGTCATAGTTATGAATCACAAAATTTCAGCTTTTTGTCTCATGACTTTTGTCATAATTATGACTTAATCTCATGATTGTGACTAATGTCAATTTCGACATTAACTCATAATTGAGGTTGTCATAATTATGCTTTATCTCGATTATGACTTTCGTAATTATTAGTTTATCACCTTTCACCTTTTATCTCATAATTGACTGTCATAAGACTTTTATCTCAAAATTAAGACTTGGTATGTCATCATTTTGTCTTTTTCTTCTCATAATTTTGACTTTTTTCATAATTGACTTACTGTAGGATGTCATCGTTTTGACTTATCTCATAATTGACATGTCATAATTATGAGAAGGTATTTGTATTTCAGAATTTCACCTTTTTATATCATAATTGACTTAAAGCTGCAGTCCGGAACTTTTTTTGGGTTAAAAATGATAGTACATAACCAGCCAGTGTTCAAAACTATTGCCTTGCTTTAGCCCGATTCACAACGGTTAGTTTATAATAATGTTTTCTAATTTGAGTGGTGCGGGTAGGTTTTTGCGGGAAATTCGAGCATGGCACTGCGTCATTACGTCACGTCTGTAAACCGAAAGATTGAGTCCCGACTACAAGGCTATCGCGTGTGAGGATCCTGCAGGTGGAGGATCGTTTATAGCCTTTTCTCACAGCAGCTGGAATTATTAAATGTATCATTTTGATGGCAGGTTGTAATCCAGAAAGTATTATGTGTTTATGAAACACGTGAATGAAATTAAATTATATTCCAGTTTTAAATGTGCTTCTGATTACAGATAGCCTGAGTTTACACAAGATTTGTATTTTAAAGAAAACCAGTTGAAGAGAGCATAGTTTGCTTTTTGGGTTAAAAGAATTTCTTAATATAAAATTCGAATGGCATGACAATTAGATTAAACTGTACAGAAATTGAAATCTACACGCTAATACACACTATACTCAACTATACTCAAGAACAAAGTATAACAATAATAATAATTTGATCGTTAGATTAACTCACCACTGGAAGCGCGATTTATTGTAATGCTTTTTTCCTCAGTTGGTCAGAACAAATGTGACTGACTTATTTACTTGTTCAAATGACAATATCCGGTGAAAATTCTTATTTGGGTCATATATTCCAAGACGTAGACTAATCTGTGTTTGCGAAGAACAGTAAATAGCCACACCGGCTATATTGATATTCATCCGCGCCGGAGCTGTGCCAGAGTACAACCCCACGCAAGCGAGATAATTCCGCAAGAAACTGCAATTCCAGGTTTTCAAACATAGATGGCGACAAAGAGGCAAAACTTATGGACTGCAGCTTTAAGTTTTTATGACATTTCTCTGAGATTTTCGACTTTCTATCTCATAATCAAATTTTTCATTTTTTATCTTACAATTGACTTATGTCAAAAAAAATTCTCTCATAATTATGACTTGGTATTTTTCCATCATAATTCACTTTTTTCATATGACATTTTAGGTCATAATTTCAACTTTTATCATAACTATGACATCTCATAATTAATTTTTTCACAAATCAAATAGAATTTTTTTTTTATTTTTTTAACTTTTTAATCCTATGTTATCTCACATTTAACAAAGCATGATTTTTTTTTTTCTTATGTGCAGGAAATGGCTTCCATAGTAAGCAGCATGAAACTTGAAAATACTTGCATTTTCCCATTGTTTCTTTACAGAGCTTTTCACTGCATCTAGTGACGATGGCATGGACGGTGGCTCTGAGTAACCTGGTGTTAGTGGTCTATGGATTCACACTGATCACAGGCCTTCCCGCCAACGTCTTGGCTTTCTACACCTTCTTGCTGAAGATCCGCCAGCGCTCCTCTCCGATAGACGTGCTGTTACTCAGTTTAACCATCTCTGACCTGATCTTCCTCTTTTTCCTGCCGTTTCGCATGGTGGAGGCGGCCAACATGAAATGGACACTGCCTTACTTCCTCTGCCCGCTGTCGGGATTCATCTTCTACTCAGTCATTGCCAACAGCGTCCTTCACCTGACGGCCATCAGTGTGGAGCGCTACCTGGGTGTGGCTTTCCCCATTAAATACAAGCTCAAACGCAACCCTCGAAACGCAGTGATAGCCTGCGTCACATTCTCAGTGGTTTCAATGGCGCACTGCAGTATCGTCTACATCATGCAATACCACAACTATTTCAACCCCAACATCACTGATCCATCGAAACGTAACACCTGTTATGAAGAATTCACTGCCGAACAACTTGATATCCTCCTGCCGTTTCGACTGGAGCTTTCTGTTGTCTTCTTCTGCATCCCTTTCCTCATCTGCTGCTTCTGCTACATCCAGTGCATCCGCATACTTTCCCGACTATCCAACGTCAATGTCAAGAAGCGGTATAGAGCCATCGGGATGGCGTTGGGCACACTTCTGGTCTTCGTTATCTGTTTCATGCCCTTCAACATCTCACACGTGCATGGATTCATAAGCGGCAACAGCTCTGAATGGAGACAACCCGCTTTACTTACCAGCACACTGAATGCATGTCTCGATCCTTTCATATTCTACTTCTCTTCTTCCGCACTCAGAGAGACATTCAAGAACGTGTTGCAGGGGCTGGCGAGGCGTTTGCTCCTTCCTTGCTGCCGCTCGGCCCTCTGCTGCCCTTTATTCAACCGTGGGAAACCAGAGGAGCGAACGCAGAGCTCTGTTGACAGCATCCGCTAACATCTCAAGCCAGTTTTTGCACCGATTAATCTGCCTGCATATACATCATCAATGCATATCATTCAGTTCAAAGCCAACTAATATAATTCTGATGCACCACCATCGCCCAATGCTTTATGGACAGACAGAAGACGAGCAGCGTAGAAATAGTCACAGAATAAAAGTCAAGCATGATTGCATGACTATTTTACCGAAATCTTTGCAGCAGCAGTTTCGTTCACAATGAAATGATGAGCTTGAGTGAACAAATCACAGTGCAAAATGCAACTGCATCTGAACTGTACATCTAACATTTGAACTAATATGCAGTATGCACTAACAGCAATGCTAGAAATATAATCATCTCAACAACTTTGTAAAACAAGCTTGCTTTGCTACTAATATTTTAATAAAAGAAACTCATACAAATTATGCATCCGTTCTTTATTCCTCCATCCTGAACTACTCACCCATTATGCATGAATACTGTTTATTTTCTACACAGCACTCAATATGCATGGCTTGTTTTTAACCTGCCATCTCTTTAGATAGACCAACACAAACCTGTTCCTGTGATGTCACTTTCTGTTCCTGGTACAGCATTTGGAGGTACAGGTTGGATTTTGAATCATTTATTTTATCCATTTTATCAGTTCTGTTTATAAAGTCTAATAATTAATTGAATTTATCACACATAATCTGAATACTTGGTGTCACTGAAGCAAAATTTGAACAGTTGCTTCTAGTTTCCTAACTTGGTTATCAGAATGTATTATCTCTCTATCTATTATTACACTCGAAGATCACAGTTTTGTTATTCATCTGATTAAATGGCAACTACGTTGTGTCCGTGTCTACTCTTTTAGTGCAAGTGGGAGGACGGCTGAGCTGCATGTGGTGCAGTTGCATTTACAGCTCAAATGATTGGCTGATACAGGTATGGTTTTCCATGAGCAAAGATAGCAGGATACATGTTACTTACTTTCAGGGCTGCATTTGCTAGTCAAGCCGCTGCCATTAAGATTAATGGAAATGCTAAAAAATAGAAATGCATTTTTTTAAATAAACAAGTTTAAAGATCGTACCGTTTTGCTTAAATACTTTTTTTGTGCATTGCATGTGAGTTTGCATTCTTCAGTGCATTGCCATTGCCATTTTCATTGGCTTTTATAATATGTTCCAGAAGCATAAAGTTAAAGATCATGATAAAGAACTCCACTGCACAATACAGATAAACAATGAAATATTAAACTTGAATGCTTCCTCAAACACACATCACACAATTCCAGGAGTGACTGGTAAACTGGGACGTTTAGTTCTTTTAAACACATTTCACTTTAAATGTAATAAAATTAAAAATTGAACACTTAAACTTATTTGATTTCATATTCTGTAAAACACAGAGATTTAAAAAATGTCTATTTTAGTCTATACTAGGAAATAGGGCTGCAACTAACGATTATTTTGATAATCGATTAGTTGGCCGATTAATTTTTCCGATTAATCGGATTTTTTTTTAAAAAAAGTACATTTTCTTCTTTTTTTATTTTATTGACAAAAACACTTCCACATTCTGCCCAATGTCCTTCAAACAAACGTGCCGACTGAATGCTATGAAAACACACAGTGCTTAACAATTTATTAGACCACCTGTCATAATAAAGAGAAAACACAAATATTTTAGGAATCTGTCAAAGAATTGTTTAAATCTAAAAATGTTATTGTCATTTATTGGGCAAATAACAAACTGAAACAACTAAATATTTATTCACATAATAAAAAAAAAATAGCCTCCTGCCTTTCATAATAGCATGCATTCTTGCTGGCATTGTTTAGCTACTTTTTGACTGTAATTGGGTATCTGAAAAAATCTTTCATAGATCTTTCATTCATAGATAACAGAAATAATTATATTATAGCATTAGAAATAGCCTACTGTTACTATAAAGGCCTTACGCATATTGGAGGACTAACCAATACAGATAGCTAAAAAATGATTTTAGTAAACACCAATACTGTTAGTTTAGAGCAGCAGTGGCACAAAGCTTACATTATTTGTTACAGGCCTATAGTTTAAACCTCTTCATCAAAAATTAAGATAATAAAAATAATAAAGACGAATAAAAACACAAACTCATTGTTAACCAACTTTTTGATCACAGTCACGTTTACTGTAATTTCTTTATCCTGTAAAAGGCGGCTATGAAGCATCTGATATTTATATTCAGACAACTATACGCGGTTATCCCTTTACAGTTCCTACTCTCATAAAATACGTGCTGTACATGTTGACTTGTAAACCCTAATTTAACGTTCAACAACAGTTATTTCAGCACAATGAATGTTTTTGCGCTGAATATTAATCCCTCTCTGACACGCGTTCACGCGCCCGCCGCGTTCACGCTCATTCAGTAAAGATTTAAACTTAACACAGACTATCAGGACGAACTTTATGCAAAAATGGAAATGCTCGTGTGAATTTGTGACATTTACAGATAAGGATATGACAGTAAACTAAACGTTTTCGCACTGAGGACGCACACGCATCTGTCAAAGAGCCTGACAGGGCAAGCCATTACGCTAACGCATTAACTTAAAGCTTAAAATAAAGAATTCTCATGTTTTGTGCAGCTTGGATCACGGACTTCTCCCGCAGCATCACATTCTGTTTCCTCCACTATTTTTAGATGCATTTTGGCCACAGAAATGCGTTATTCAGTGCTGTAACGTTAATTTGACGCGACCGGCTGAAGTTGGACGTGCACTGTGGCTAGACCCGACTAATCGATAATGAGAATCGTTGTCGATGATTTTCATTATCGATAATAATCGATTTTATCGATTAGTTGTTGCAGCCCTACTAGGAAACTCAATGGGGTCAAATGTTGTCTAGACGTTCTTAAAATATATTTTGTGGTCCACAGAAGACAGTTAATACATGTTTGTAAAGACATGAAGGTGAATAAATCATGACAGAATTTACATTTTTAGGTGAACTATACCTTTAAGAGCAAATTTACATGGTCTTAACCTGGTAGGTGACTCAACATAGTACAGAATTATACAAAATGAAACAAATGTCCTTATAATCAGATACTTAAATTAATTAATATTAACAAAAAAGAAGACAGCTATACATTTTTATGTATTAAGACAATTTATGCTGAGAAAAATTTATATTAAAAATATATAAAATATCGTGGAAATATTTTCTGTCTTTTACATAACAAAATACAGTATTTCAATCAATTTTTTTTGTAAAATCAAATTTATTATAGTATATTTTTATTATTTATTTATTATCAAAATGTGCATTTATTTATTTTTAAATCTTATTTTTAATCATTTATTTATTTATTTATTTTCTCTTTTTATATTAAATGAGGCCACAAGATGGTGACATATATAAGTCACTGTGAAAAAATATTTCAAGAAACCTTTAAATTACCCACACAGATCAGATAAAGTTTTGACAGTCTGCATTCCTGTATTCAGACCAATATAGATTTTTCATCAGATGTTATTTATTTATTTTTTTTTATGTTAAAACAACAAACATGTCTCATAGCAGCAATATACGTGCCATAACACGTGCTCATCTCTGTTTAAAGGCTCAGTGTGTTATCTACTCATCACCAGATGAAGGAAATAGTTTTGTTTTGAGTAAGTAAATGGAAAGAACTAAGAGAACACTTTGGGAAGTTGCTAAGAGTAGTGCTTCCCCACGCAAAGTGTGCCACTACTACGCTGGGGTGGTTGCTTGTTCACTGATTGGCAACTGTTAAGCTGCTGCGAGTGTTTATTAGACACATAGTTGCTAAGGAATTAAAAGGTGGTTGCTTTTGTGTTTCTTAATTGTAAAGAAACGTTTATTTAAAGAACAGTAACTATCACAATAGTTTTAAAAATTAGTTTTAAAAATTGTTCTTAATTTCAAAGAATAGTGGAGTTCACACCACAGCTATAACGATAACGTCACAGAGGAACGATATATATTTGAATTCACTTTCAGAACGACTTTGTCCAGATGATGAACGATAGAAACACTGACAGCCAATCAGAATCCTTCCTGCTTCAAAGCATGCCACCATTTAAAGCGGCAGATAGCAAAATAGAAGACGTTATGGTCCTTTGGCATGGTCCGAAACGTTATGGTCCTTTGGCATGGACACTATATGGTTATCGTTCTTGATGTGAACGGGCCTTAAATTTAAAGAATAGCGTGCCATAAATATAGCGATAACGACACAGAGGAATGATATTGTTGTTATCACTTTAAGGGATTTTTTTGTCATTTATTTAATAATAAAGGCCCGTTCACGCTAAGTACGATAACTATAATGATAAGGATATTTGTAAAAATTGTTTACACCACAACTATAGTGATAACTACACAAAGGAACGACATCGTTGGACTCACATTCAAAATTATTATTATTTTTTTTTCCATCTAATGAGCGATATAAACATTTACAGCCAATCAGAATCCATCTTCTGTAAAGCCTTCAAGCATTTAAAGTGGCAGATGACAAAACTGCAGCGCAGGGTTATATTACAGCGGAACGTTATCGTTCTTTAGTGTGGATGCTATAGTTGTCCTTCTTGGTGTGAACGGGCCTGAAATGTGAAAGAATAGCAGATTCAACATGACAAACAATGGCACATAGGAATAATATTATTGGACTCACTTTCAGAACTCACTGATCTAGATACAGAGTTGGGAATTAACTGATGTAATCTGGATTACGTAATCGGATTCTGAAAATTAAGCACTTGTAATTTGATTAAATTACATTTTAAAATACTCGTAATCAGACTACAGTTACAGCTGATGTAATATAATGTTTAATTCACTTTATGTTGTTAATAACAACAAACGGAATATATATTCTTTGCATTTTAATATCAGTATGGTACAATATTTTCCTATTTAAATCAATGCAATAAATGAGTTACGTTAAAAGTAATCTAAAAGTAATCAAAAAGTACTCTGATTACATTACCTAAATTGTATAATGTAATGCATTACGTTACTAACTACAATTTTTGTCATGTAATTTGGAATCTGTAACGAACTACAGTTTGTAAGTAATCTACCCAGCTCTGTCTATATATTATAGATCAGTGTCAGAACTATATTTCCAGCCGATAAACGATAGAAACACTAACAGCCAATCAGAATCCATCCTGCTTTAAAACGCGCGAACATTTAAACTGTAGCACGCTTATAACAAACATTTATCGTGGAAGCTAATATAGCTATTGTTAAGGTTATCGTTCTTGATGTGAACGGACCCTTAGTCTGATTTTTAGCAAAGTAATATAAGATTTTTTTCTGTCTTAAATTTAAGCGATTATTTACATCAGGAGGCTAATTCTGCTAATTTTAAACTTTAGCAGACATCACTAAAAATACCAACATGCCTAATGAGATGGTGTTTGCTCAGTATTGGAGATGTCCTGATCTTGATGAGATGGTTAATCTGATGCACAATCATCGGATCAATCAGTAGTCCATGCGATGTTCAGGTAAATGGCATTCAGCCGTGTTTTCATAAACATTGTCCTGCGTGTTCACAGACTCACACAACAGAACAGGGCAGTCTAATTATCACATAGAGCACTAGCCTAGCCAGAAATGTTTAAGCGGGTGGGCCTACATAAAATTGGGTGGGCCAGGTGTGTAGCATATGAAAACTGCATGTCAAATTGCCAACAAAAAATACAGCACCAAGGTTCATTACACAGTACTTCTAAAGCATGCATTAACATTAGTAATTTGTTATGTTAATGTTCATTTCAAAATTTACTAATAGGCCATTATTAAAATTAAAAGTTGTATCTGTTAACATTTGCCTGAGCTGGTTAACAAAGATGAATAAACACGGTAACAAATGTATTGCTAATGTTAGTTAATGCATTAACTAACGTTAACAAAAGGAAGTTTATTAAAAAGCATTACCTCAGTGTGAAACAGCGGGGCTTCGCAGATGATTTGATAATCAAGCGTCTCTGTCAGTTCACGCGCATCGAGGACCGCAGAAATATGCGCAGCTGCAAATTATACAGTTTGCTGTGGCGACCAGGATCTAGCACAATGTTTATGTGTTTCCTTCCACAAAGGACGCATATAGCAGATCAAACACTGTACCTATGCTAATATGATGCTTCAAACACGCTTGGTTCAGAAGTTTTCGATCGATAAATCCAGCACCCGCAGGTGGTCTGTCGGGCTTCATTTGTAGACGCTCCGGATTTATTACTAAGACTTTTACTTTTTAAAAGAATTGATCTGATTTATGTTTGCTTCACTAGGATATTTTCAAATTTAACTTCACAAACGCGCGCATTTTACTATTATATCCTTACGTCGTAAACTATAACATTGTGGGTGGGACTAACAGAAATGGACGAGTCATCATTTTGACTGATGATATGCACCTATAGGAAGAGGGACAACTAAGAAACGACCTGTAATTGACCATGAAAACAAGCGTTTAATATTGTTAATAAATAAAGTTACAGTGAAATAAGACGTTTATTAGTATCGTTTAATAAATTACATCCATTTGGAAAATTACAAACTTATCATTGGGTGGGCCACAGATGAAAGTGGGTGCGCCCGGGCCACCCGTAGCGCGACTGACACAGATTCATCTTTCAGCACGCGGGACAGACCGTATCTGCTGAAATGTCAGAGGAGGCGGTGCTGATTGCCGCAGTCTTTGATTAAACAGCAGGCAGCGATTCATTGTGACATGATGAGTCTGTCACATTTAACTTCCTCTCACCTTCACCTTCGTTTCTGAAGAGGCCCTCAGTGGCTTTTGCTTGTCAGCGTGACATGAAGAGCTTCTGCCGGGTGTCTCCTCACAAATTCATACACCGTTAGAGACGTTCTGTGGGCTTTTGTAGGGTTGGTTCATCCTGTAATGAAAATTTTGACATTTCAAACCTGTTTTTTTTTTTTTCTTTCTTCTGTAGAACACAAAAGGAGAAATTTTGAAGACATCCTCTTTCTCGTGCAATGAAGACCTCAAGTGACTATGGCTGTCAAAAAAAAAAAAAAAAAGTTAGGGTTTTAGGTTTAGGTTTTAGTTTTATTTCAAGCCTTGTAGTGTTTGTAGATGTGTTGTATGGGTAAATAAACAAAAATTGAATAAAAATTTATTTATTTATTTTTTTTTACTCATATTTACCCTTAAGTACCAAATATGCATACTTTATCTAACAACCAGTGTTATTTTAGTATTATTTATTTACCATTTTAGTATTTATCAATATTTTTAATTTAATTCTTTAAAAATATTTTTAGTTTTCATTTTAATTTTAGTTTTTATAAAATAAAATGAAAATGAACATGAAAAATATAAAAAAAATCAAATTCAAATAAAAATAAAAAAACTTATATTTCCTATTTTAATATTTATTAATATTTTGAGTTTTGATATTTTTAGCAATTGTGTTACTACTTCTAAAGTAATCTAAAGGTAGTAACAAAATAGCTAAAACTAACATGAAAACTGAAAATATAAAAATAAAAACCAATTCAAAATATTAATAATCACTAAAATAGTAAATTAATTTATAATTAAGAATTTTAATTTATAATTTAATTGATATTTTTTTCAGCTATCGTTTTAGTTAACAACAACACATTTCAATATGTACATGCATAAATGAGATCAGACGGAAGGAATGATTTTAATTGAATATTAACTTAGATTAAGGTCTGTTCCTCACATCAAGCTATCATATAAGTTGAATGTGGAGCACGTGTCATATGAGCTACTTTTATGGTTCATTTATGGTGTTGATTCTCCACAGCTTCAGTCCTCATTTACTTTCATGGTACGGAGGAGTGTAAACATTCGGCCTAATTTTGGTTTTACACAGAAGAACAAACGTTATACGGTTTTGGAACAACATTAAGGTGAGTAAATAATGACCTGTCAAACTATTTCTTGAACTTGTGCTTGAATTTGCCTTTGGCTAGAGTCATTTCTCTCATCTGTCAGGCTAAACACAATTAACCCATAATCTCTTGGAGGTGTGAAGAAAAAAATACAGGTTTGTCCCAGAATTGCTTGGTTAGTTCTAAACATGGATATAAACACATTTATCCTAAAACAACATCCAGTTAAAAGTGAAAGTAGGAGTCAGCTATATTGAAAGTGTGAAATATTTCATGTTACAGTATTGCACAATCCCGAGTTGCCCTCTATTGTACAATCTTGAGTTTAGCAAAAGAGGAAATGTGCAAAGCAGTGGAGCATCCCATCACGTCTCAAACGCTTTCTCCTTACAGTAGAGAACTGCATTTTGCCTAAAATAATACAGCATTGTTATCATAGGTTATCAAAAAAATAATAATGTCTCTAATACTGTCTCTGTAATATTAAACTTTAATGTATCATATAGATATTTATTTTGCCAGTAAACTACCACCCAAAAGAACTTTAGCAACTGCATAACAACAGTCAAAACAACAGAAAACAGATTCTTGTGAAATAAATACGTCAGATGAACTGATTTTCAGCTGTCTAGAGTAAGTGAAATATATCAATTTAATATTTATATATTAAAATTGTTATTTGTTGTTGCTATTATTATTATTATTATTATTATCTGTGTACATAAATATGTGAAATATATGTCAGCTGTCTTGACTGAAATAAATGAAATATATATAAATTACAGAGGTGGGTAGAGTACCCAAAAACTGTACTCAAGTAAAAGTAAAAGTACTTGAAGAAATATTTACTCAAGTAAAAGTAATAGTCTGAATAATTACTTGAGTAAGAGTAAAAAAGTATCGGATAAAAAAACTACTCAAGTAGTTAGTTACTAGTTACTTTGGATCATATACTGAAAATAGTCTATTTTTATTTAGATACATAAATTTTATCTAAATCTCTCTCTCTCTCTCTCTCTCTCTCTCTATATATATATATATACACATACACACACACACACACTGCCATTCAAAATACTTTTAATGTTTTGTTTTTTTTAATGTAATTTATTTCAGTGATGCAAATCAGATTTTTTATCAGCCTGATTTATTATCAATGCTGTTCTTTTATAGCTTTCTATTCATAAAAGAATCCTGAACAAAATGTCACAGGTTCCAAAAAATATTAAGCAGCAAAACTGTTCCCTGTTGAAAAAAAACAGCTTTTGCTGGTAAGGTATGTTTTGAAGCATGGGATGCTGGTTTGAGCTGATTTAAGCTGATCCTTTGCTGGTTTAAGATGGACATGTGCATGACCAGCGCATGACCAGCACATGACCAGCTTAAACCAGCTAAGGACCAGCATAAACCATCATCCCAGCTTCAAAACATACCTAACCAGCAGATGCTGTTTTTTTTTTTTCAACAACACTGATAATAAATCAATATATCTGAATGATTTCTGAGGGATCATATGACTCTGAAAACTGGAGTAACAGCTGTTAAAAATTCTGATTTGCATCACTGAATCGAATTAAATAATATTTTAAAGTATATTAATTATGTATTATAAATGTATATGTTTATAACCTCTGACACGGAGAAGAGTGAAAACTCCTCACATGACCGCTACTGAACATCTGAACATAACGAAACAAATCTTCTTCCGTCTGTTCTGCAAAATGTAAACAAATGTAGCCTTTATTTCTGCAAGCGTAAATATTGTGAAAATATCAATATTAATTGTGTCTAGGCAAAGGCATTCCTCCTGGAACTAACGCGGGTTTGGCGGGTGTTCATTTCATACTCTGTGACGGCTTATTTAATGAATAAATTATACATTGTATTTAATGTGTAAGGTACATGTACAACAAACTGGTAATGTCATAACAGTATCGTGTACTGTAATCGAATCTCTACCTGTAGAACCGACAGCACACGCGGTGTTCATCTAATAAAGATCTTCATAGCTAGCAAACCATAGCCTTTGCAGATTTGCTTTCAACTGACTGTAGATCCAAAGTCACGTCTTCAGCGCTCTTGATGTTACAGCTCTTCAGTGAGAACCGCTTCAGACGATCAGCGCGTGCGGCAGAACTGAACGAATCATTCAAACTGATTCGCGAACCGATTCACTGGATTGCCAACTGGTTTGATCAAGCCTTCGAACAGAATTGACTCAAAAGAATGAATCATTTGCGAACGGGCATCGCTCATTGCCCAGAAAAAAAGTAGACGGCGCGTTTGGGATAAATTGAAGGATTTTTAACTTGTATTACATTAAAGTAACGAGAGGAGCGTCGCCCACAGTAACGAAGTAAAAGTACCGTTTTTTCACTAAAAATGTACTTGAGTAAGAGTAAAAGTACCCATTTTTAAATATACTCTAAAAGTATTAGTTACCCAAAAAATTTACTCAAGTAAATGTAACGAAGTAAATGTAACTCGTTACTACCCACCTCTGATAAATTAATATTTATTATTATTATTGATATGTGTGAACTAAATGTAGCTGAAATAATTTTCAGCTGTTTTGAGTGAAATCTTATTTATTATTATTATTATTATTATTATTATGCATATACTGTAAATGTGTGAAATTTTCAACTGAGAAATTTCTAAATTAAAATGTATATATTGTAATATTATATTGTATAAATACGTTATATATTTATTATTAATTATTAATTTGTGTGTACATTACTATTATACATTATTATAATGTATATCTCTGTGTGTGTGCACTGTAAAAAAAAAAAAAAAGAAAAAGAAAAAAAAGTTCAACTTAAAATTATTTGTTACCCCGCTGACTTAAAATTTTTAGTTTAGTTAACTAAAATATTCCAGTTGTCACTTAAATTAACATTAAGTAACTTAAAATTTCAAGTTGACTAAACTAAAAATTTTAAGTCAGCGGGGGTAACAAATTATTTTAAGCTGAAACAACTTTTTGAAATTTTATTTTTTTTTTTTTTTACAGTGTGTGTGTTTAATGATTACACTTGTTCGGAGTAAAACAGGAAGTAAGTATTGCTTCTTTCCTGTTGTGCCATTTATAGGTGTGTGTGTCACAATGACCTCATTATAAGAAGCATTATGTGTGAGAGAAAACGACATTGTCACTTCTGAGTCTGTGGTAGTGGACTGACGTACAGTACTTAAGGTATGAAATCATTCTGCTTCTTTCGTTTTGTTTTGTTTATGATCGTAGTTTGTCATGCCTTCACCAACTTTAAAATAGTACATGATATTTTGTGAGTTTATTTAACAGAAATCATTTTATAAGGCTAACACAAGCATTTTTTATTTTTATTTTCAAAAGTATGTTAGCTCATATCTTCATAGGGTCTTAAAGGAGCTGAAAATACCCCTAAGAAAATGCCCCAGTATCTGACTCATTACGAAAACCAATATGAACTGTTCAGATTAAAATGGTCAGGTTAGATTTTGAGAAATCTAGAAATGAGCTACCATGTTCAAAAACACAGCTACCAGCTTACAATCAGTGAAGAAGACTCGAATTGCTATATTTGGAAATAATTATTATAGAATGATTTTGTTTGGGGAGTGCATCTTCATTAATAATAATTATAAAAAAGCTAAAATATTAGGTTTTACTCTCAAGAATTTTTCTAAATGTGAACCATCCTTTAGTGCTGAACAGTTTGAGAAAAACTTCACGATATATTCTATAGTATACACTGTATTATCATAGTATATTCTTTACTAATTCAGACCTCTTTCAGCAACAAAAAAAATTTAACAAAAGTTTAAATATCCTTCAGCCATTCAATTTGGCTATAAAATAACAAATCAGATTTTTTTTTATTGTGATTATAATTAAATTAAATTAGAAATATATTGTAATAATACTATTAATAAAAAAATAAAGTATTTAATAACAAAATTATATTTGATTAAAATATAATAATTATTTGCATCATTTTTTACTACAACTGTAAAATTACAATATTAATATTTATGTCTCAGTTTAAACATTAAACCAAGATTTATTTTGGAATTTTTTCCTGCATGGTTTTTCAACATATTATGCAGCCGTAATGTAAAGTTTTAGTTTGAATATGCATATCTAATGAATGACTGTTTGGTATTTATCTGAAATCTTTCTGATTTGAAAAAAGATTCACCAAAAATTTCCTGTAATGCTAATTTATAGACTGATAGTAACCATAAGAACCTCATTACTCATTTTCTCCAAGTGTTTTGCAAAATCATTTATTAGCAACATCGCTGTCTCTCACAGTTTCATGATGGATTTCCTGTGCTGCGTTAGCTAGTTAGAATTTGACCCCTGACCCAGACATAAGGCATTCTGAATGTGTCACGTACAACTGTGTGTGGTTTAATCAGACTCATATGTTTTGTGCTATGTTTTTATTGCCAGTATGACCTAATTTTTTTAAATGCCCTAAAGATTTTTCTGGCCAAATTTACAGGATAGTTCTTGCTTCTTCAAAAACAACATTTTACCACAATTTAAGACTTGTCTTATAACATTTTCTCCTGCAAATCAGTGCAAAATGATCGAAAGGTGTTTATTTTGTCAACTGTCAGTCAGTTCTCAAGTTGCAACTGTGCATTAATTTGTGTCAGAATGCAATTTTGTGAATTTTAATAGGAAATATAATGCTTCACACACCAGAATCATTCATAAGTATGTCAATTATGCCTATTTTTTTTTGACTTTGATCTTTTAAAAATAAAGGTTCTTTATTGGCGTCTATGGTTCCATGAAGAAACTTTAACATCTATGGAACCTTTCCATTCCATAAAAGGTTCTTTATAGCAGAAAAAGGTTCTTCTTGCAGATATGCAGAGCTCAAATGCACAGGTACTCTTGTAGTGACATTATCTTGAATTGAACCTTTTTCTTTTACAGGTTTGCATCATCTACATTGACGATGGTGTGGACGGTGGCTTTGAGTAACCTTGTGTTAGCGGTCTACGGATTCACCTTGATCACAGGCCTTCCCGCCAATGTCTTGGCTTTCTACACCTTCTTGCAGAAGATCCGCCAGCGCTCCACCCCGATAGATGTGCTGTTACTCAGTTTAACCATCTCTGACCTGATCTTTCTCTTTTTCCTGCCGTTTCGCATGGTGGAGGCGGCCAACATGAAATGGACGCTGCCTTACTTCCTCTGCCCGCTGTCGGGATTCATCTTCTACTCCACCATCTACAACAGCACCTTCCACCTGACGGCCATCAGCGTGGAGCGCTACCTGGGTGTGGCTTTCCCCATTAAATACAAGCTCAAACGCAGACCTCGAAATGCAGTGATAGCCATCGTCATATTCTGGGTGATCTCCATGGCGCACTGCAGTATCGTCTACATCATCCAATACCACGATCATTCAAACCCCAACTTCACCGATCCATCCAAACGCAACACCTGTTATGACGAATTCAGCATCGAACAGCTCAAGATCCTCCTGCCGGTTCGCCTGGAGCTTTTTGCGGTGCTCTTTCTCATGCCGTTCCTCGTCTGCTGCTTCTGCTACATCAAATTCATCCACATCCTCTCCAATCTGCCCAACATCAACGCAAAGAAGCGGTATAGAGCCATCGGGATGGCATTGGGCACGCTTCTGGTTTTCATTATCTGCTTCATGCCTTATAACATCTCACACGTGGTTGGATATGTAGGCAACTACAGCCCCGACTGGCGAGTGTATGCGCTGCTCACCAGCACATTTAATGCGTGCCTCGATCCGTTCATATTCTACTTCTCTTCTTCAGCACTTAGAGGAACTTTCAAGAATGTCTTCCAGGAGCTGTCGAGGCGGCTGCTCATGCCCTGCTGCCGCTCGGCTCTCTATTGTCCTCTGTTGAACTGTTCGAGTACAGAGGAGAAAACTCAGAGCACGACTGACAGCTCTCTTTAACGTCACAAGCTGGGACTTTGATTCGATTGACCTGCGAAATGTGGCTCAATCTCAGAGATATCAGAAGGGCACAATATGGCCAGTATTTTTGGTGTTTTCTTCTGACTGCAGCTGAGAAATGCCTGATCAGTCCAAAGCAAATGAACACATTTCTGATGTGCAGCTTAATGGACCTGTATGATGGACCACTTTTACTATAGAGGTTCCAGTATTTTTTCCATTCATTTTTCTCATTGGGATTTAAAAAAGTCTTTTTTAAAGCACTATAAGCTGTGAATCAAACCAACCAGCTATGAGGTGAATCACAGCATTACAAACTATAATTTGAATCAAAATCATTTAAAAATTAGACAAAAAGACAAAGGTATAAGATTTAACGACTTTTAGAGGGAGAACTACCATCCCATGAGGCATTGTGTATTACATGATCGAATTTAAGAATGATGGAGAAATATAAAACAATTAAATTGATTTTGAATATGTTGAAAAAAAAATATACACACACACGTTTCGCTATCCTTGTGGGGACATTCATAGGCGTAATGGTTTTTCTACTGTACAGACCGTATATTCTATTGCCCTACATCAACCCTACACCTGAACTTAGCCCTCACAGGAGACTTTTTGCATTTTTAGGTTTTCAAAAAACTTCATTCTGTGTGATTTATAAGCTTGTTTACCTGTGGGGACCTCAATTTAGTCTGAATTTAGACCCCATGAGTCTGTGTGTATTCAGGTTTAAGTCCCCACCTGAATAGAAAAACAGGTACACACACACACACACACAGCATAGCGAGACTTCATTACGTCATATGCATTGTTTCATGGGAGTTGGCTATTTTGGTGTGATTTGCTCACTGTGACTCTCTGATTGGTGGAATTTTGTGTACAGCATCATGGGTACTATAGTTTTTCGCCACAAATTCAGCTGTTAAACACAGTTATTTTAAAAATAAGCGAACGGATGGCTTCAAAAATAGCATATACCATCGATTAACAACCTTGAATCTCTCAGTAGCTCTGTCTTTAAAGGTTTATAAGTTATCATTCAAAATCAATTTCCCTATGGAGAAAATGAATGAGTTTTTACTTCTGGAACCCAACTATTGCACGCTATTGACCTGAGTTTATAACTTGTATTACAATATTACTTTTGCATATATTAGGGTTCAACATGCCCTCAATGTACACTTTCTGGTAAAGCTAGTTGACCTTGGTTGTCTTCCTGGTGAAGCAGCTTAAAGCGGGCACGTTTTTTAATTCACTGTCTTATATTGATCCTAATGGAAAATGCTCAAGCAGGTTTATTGAGTGTTTTCTGTTAGGATCAGTATCATTATCAGGTAAATGCACCTTCAGGGAGCTTATGCTGTCTTTGAACTGGGCATTCAATGTGAAGGGTGTCATTTGTGCAGAACTAGCTGCACCAGATGAAATAATGACATTTCACACATCTTCAAATACACACCATTGGTTGATCCAATGTTATATCCTAACCAACAAGCAGATTGCAAACCAACTGAATGTTTTTACATTTCTCTTTATAATCATCATTTTTGTGAATCAGTTCTGCTGCTGCATTAACTTCACTGCATAAATAAATTAAATTAATTTTATTAACTTTTCCTCTGACATACTATATCATTTAAGTACTTCTGCTAATATTTTGCACTTATGTTTTGCTTTTTTTCTTTAAAATTTTATTGATTATTGATTTTCCCTATATGTTTGTACTGTGAATGATATTTAATAAGGTGAATTTTTACCCTTTATTTGCATTCAAATGTGTGTTCTTTTACTGAATACTTTTCATATCTAAGTTTATATTACAATTTGTTTATTTTTTTAATTTTTTTATTTTTTGCTTGTAAATATGTAATCATTAAATTTGTTGTTAATTTTATGCAAGAGCAGATAAGATAAGCTTATTTCGAGCCGCAGTCTAGGCACTTTTTTCTCATGGTTAGAAAACGGCTTGATGTGTCAGTTCTACTGAATAAAAATATGCAAAAATAATATAAATGAGCTTGTTTTAATTTTACAAATATAATGCATGAGCACTGAGTGTTCTGTATTCATGTAACTCATTTTGTGCTGTATTTGTGGGTACATTAAAGATGCTATAAGCAATCTTAGCCAGACTTCTGACAGACTTAAACCATCCAAATCCTGCCCTCCAAAGACATGTAAGCAAACCTGAACCTCAAAGTCCTCTGATCGGATAAATGTTACATCACCGACATCTATTTGTTTTCTGCATGCTATTCCATAAGAAAATGCTTATTGCACCTTTAACCAAACCCTCAAGTTTAAAAACAGATTCTAACATGGATAAGCCATTTTGTTTAAACATGCATATGAAGTCTGAGCAGATGTACTAACTCTGGAATTATTTAAATAAAGTTTGCTTTAAAAATCCATGCATGCTATGTTTACATCATTCCAGAACGATTCATGGCATTGTTAGACACGCATATGCATAACCTTAAATCATGCTAAACTTTCAACAATATTTATGCACTTCTCCCTCGTAGAAAATAAATGATGGACAACAAAATCATGCATCTTAATCTATAAATACAAAAGACACCATCACTCGGCTGCTCGCTGGTATATGTCATTGTCAGCGGATGTATATTAGGCCTGTGCAGGGCCGTTGCTATAATTCACAAGAGTCAGTAGGCTTTAGTGGGCCTCCTTCATTATGAAACATTCCTCGTCTCTCTCTGATGATGACGATTGTTTTCTTAATATATGATTAACTTGATTCTTGCTGCATGGTGAAATTATCATCCATCTTTCTCTGTTTTTTGGCATGCATTTGATAGGCGAACCACTTTTCCTATTGCACAGACACGTTGGAACCGAAGTGAGAGGGGGCGACAGAGTAAAGCACAAGGAACTGCTCGGAAAAAGTTGGTCACAATTCACTTTCAATGAGAGGAGCCGAGCGGACAGAGAGCAGGCACAATTTAACGAAACCGGCCAAAATGTGGAGTGCTTATGTGACGTGTGGAGGCAACGTCTCTTGTCGCCTCGGAGTTTACAAAGGTAAGTTTATAAAAGAACAAATCCTTGTTTAGTAAGTATTTTGACTTTTTAAGATTATACAGACATTGGTTTTTAACAATGCATCCGTTTCAGGCCTTTGATGTTTCAATATTTTAATACTGGATGTTTAGTGGGGAATTCACATAATGAGAAAGACAACATCGATGTGTCTAATCAAATGCTTTTGATGACTTTATTACTTTTTTAGGGATGGATGATAATGATAATGATGATGATGTTATGTTCATGGTCATCTTTTCTATCTATGATCTGACCAGCTGGGATGAGCTTTTAGTGTACAAGTTTGCTGACTCAGTTTTGCTCATTTAGACCCTGTATAGCTAATAATAAATGAAGGAACTAGTGAGTTTTTTCCCGATACAACCCTAGATGAATCGGTCATTGCACAATGGGGGGGGGGATTTTCTGAACGTCAGGGATTTTCTGTGATTTTAGCTAATGAATGAAGACCTGAAAGACTGTATTACATTCAACCTGGAAAGTCGAGATTTCTAAATTCTTACTAAAGTGCAACTGAACTTGCAGAAAATGCTGATTTGGCCAAGATGGCAAAGCATGACATCATGCAAACAGAGACTGACATAGCCCATGATAAACTTTCACTTTCAAACAAATAAAATGCATTAATCCGTCAAAGCCGGTGACAATAAAAGCGGTTTAGCAAACGTTGGCAGAGGCAGGAGTGTAAAACACTGTAAAGGATCCTCAGGTGATAATCGTACACCTGTAGAATAAATGCTTTCATTGAACAGCATCGTTTATCCGCCACAGTTTGGTTGCTAGGAAATGTCTTTGTTTACAATTGGACATCTGCAAAGTTAACGCTGCCTGTATTGGTGATTTGAAGCAACATGTATTGTGAAACACACTGTATACATAAAAATGACTTAACGGTACACTCTTACGCTCCAAAAGGGGGTAGATGATCCATTTTTGGTTCCCTAAAGAACCTCAGTGAACAGTTCTTAAAATAACCCTTTTTTCACATTTCAATAATTTTCATTCTTAAAAACAAAGGTTATTTATTGGCATTGATGGCTCCACGAAGATCCTTTAAAATAATGGAAACTTTCCATAGCACAAAATGTTCTTTTTATGGGAGAAAAGGTTCTTTGGATTATTAAAAAAATATTCTTTTAAGAACTGTTCACTGAAAGGTTCTTTGAGAAACCCAATTTTTTTTTTTTTTTTATGGCAACCTCCTTTTAGAACCTTTATTTTTAAGAATGTAAAGAATATTTTTTCCACTATAGGAATGCAAAGATTCTTTGGATGTTAAAGATTATTCATGAAACCAATAAGGAACCATTATTTTTAAGACTTTAAGTTCAGAGATTTCAAGCAGGACATCCAAAACATCAAACTCTGGATGGAATACAGCATTATTCCCAGCCTTATCCTCTTTTAAATATACTTTTGGGGGATGTTTTGGGACTGTAAATGCAGTCATATGGTTCGCTTTGAGAGGTTATAGCCTTGATGCTGAGTGTTAAAGTGAAGGAGAGACCAGACTGATTCATTGCCCTCCCAGTCACACTCACATATGCAAGCGCACACCCATCATCTTTAAACACATCTCCCACACACCCTGAAGGAGTATAAAACCCGATAAGATGGCATAGACTTTCTCACATGTACACATACAGCGCCAGACACTGTGTGCGAGGAGCACGCCAGGTTGGATCCAGTCCACATTTATTAATTTTCCCTTATCAGTGTTCAATATTGAAAATGGAAAGCAAACAGTTGGTGCGGAAGTCGTCAGCAGATAGACCCTAGTCTCTATTGAAAAAGAAGAGAGAGTCAATACAGAAGCATAGCCGGGAAGTCCAATGTGCTTTGCGGTGAGTTCGCCTTTTTGTCTTAACATAAGAGCAGGGATGGTTTTAAGTGTACTAGAGTTGTAAAAGGCTTCCCTTATTGCGTGATTCTCACTTTTTGATGCTTGCGTATCTCTGTTTTTACTTCATAAAGCATTTGAATACTTCCTTTAGACGTATTCCCGTAACAACTGCTAATTCTGGTCATGATGTGTCATCATCAGGCCATTCTGCGCTTAATTTGGAGGATAATCTTTAGGAATTCTGTGCAATGCAATGCAATTTAAACAAAGTAAAACATGTTGAACAGAGCCAAGAGTTCTACACTTTTAAATCATCATATTCGCCAAAATATTTATGCAAGGAGTTGGGGATGTGTTGATCTTTGGCAGAGTTTTCTGTGGGCGCAGATTCCAGGCCTGTTCATCATATACAATAGTTTTATGGAGTCTAGTTATTGTTTTACAGTTTGTATACCATCACAGTGAGCTCTGTTTGATCTACGTCAAGGGTGTCCAATCTTGCTCCTATAGGTCCTCTGTCCTGCAATCCTTAATGAACACATCTGAACCTGCTACTCAAGGTCAAGTCAAATGTATTTGTATAGTGCTTTTCACAATATGCATCGTGTCAAAGCAGCTTTACAGAAAGTCGTAGAGTGATGTCTATAATCACTACCATCAAGAGATTTAAACATTGGTTGGATTTGTTTCATTGAGAAATCTAAATATTAACCGTTTTTGTTCCATCAAGAGATTTAAATATTGGTCAGTTTTATTCTATTTTGAGATTTAAATATTTGTCAGTTTTGTTCTGTTTAGAGATTTAAACATGAATTGGTTTTGTTCCATTAGTAGATTCAAATATTATTTGGTTTTATTGCATTAAAAGATTAAAATTTTGGTCATTTTGTTCTGTTAAGAGATTTAAATATTGGTTGGTTTTGTTCAAAGCAAGAGCAAGCGATTGTCAAAAAGTATTAATGAAAATAAGATCAGATGTTGCAGATGAAACATCTGATGCTCTACTAGCTGGTTATCAGAGTCTAATGTGAGTTTAACCTTTCCAAATTTAATCAGAAGTCATTTAAGCAAAAATGTTAAGAAACAGAGCGTGGTTTTTAAATTTAATTAGTAACGATTAAGAATCTTTAAGATTACCAGAAACTTTCAGGCAAGTGTGTTGGGGGGCCAAACTCTACAGGACGTAAAGTCCTCTAGTATCAGGATTGGACACCCTTGATCTATATTACTGACATTTTTCATGATTTTAACTCTGCATCAAATTTCCAGGACTAAAACGTCCCGCTCTACTGAGGCCTCCTTCTCCTGAGGACTGTATGGAACACAGCAACCATGCAAGACTGTGATTATTATCTGTGCCTCATCGTCTACATTGTCACCTTCATCACCGGTTTCCCCGCCAACGTCTTGGCCTTCTACACGCTCAGCCGCAAAGTCTGGAGAAAGCCGGCACCCATCGACATCCTCCTCCTCAACCTCATCATCTCTGACTTACTCTTCCTCATATTCCTCCCCTTTAAGATGCAAGAAGTGGCCAATAATATGGTATGGAATATCCACTACTTTCTATGTCCGCTGTCTGGTTTTGTCTTCTACATGACCATCTACAACAGCACCTTCTTCTTGACTGCGGTGAGCATTGAGCGTTACCTTGGTGTGGCGTTTCCAATCCAGCACTCCTTGCGGAGAAGACCCATCTATGCTGTGTTCGCCAGTATATTTATTTGGGTGTTTTCCATCCTCCATCTCAGCATTGTCTACATTGTGCCCTACTATAACCCATCTGGGACAGTCCCGCCATCAAGGAACGTCTGCTATGAAGGATTCACCGATGCTCAACTCAAGATCCTCTTGCCTGTACGCTTGGAGTTGTGCATTGTCCTCTTCTGCGTTCCCTTACTTATTTGCAGCTTCTGCTATATAAACTTCATCCACATCCTTTCGAGGCTGCCAAATATCGGCCGGCGGAGAAAGCTGAGGGCGATTGGATTGGCTTTGGGAACGTTGTTGGTGTTTGTGCTCTGTTTTGGACCCTACAACGTCTCCCATGTGGTTGGTTTCATAACCAAGTTAAGCCCAGCTTGGAGAGACAAAGCTCTTCTTCTCAGCACATTCAATGCTTGTTTAGACCCGATTATTTTTTACTTCACCTCTGCGGCTGTTAGAAACACACTTGGGGCGATGGTGAGGGGCATATGCGGTCGATGTTGGTGCCCACAAATCCTATGGAGCTCCAGGAAGGAGCCTCCTGAAATGGAAAAAAACAGTCTGCCGAAACCACAGGAGATCATGAACGCACTTTGACCAGGGGTTTTTCATTTAAGCCATGGAACGACCGTGCCATTATTTTTGTACACAAATGCAGCATGGTAAACATTACTCCACTTCCTTGTAAGATGAAGGAGATGACAAGGAATGGCAAAACAACACTCACATGTGTACACTGTAGCCAAACCTGTGTACATAAAGAGACCGAATTAAGTGTTGGCAAACAGAGGATGAACTTCCTTTTGTATAGTGTGTTTATTCATCCATAGTGTGAGCGCATCTTTATAACAAACTTGTCATCATTCACTTTATTGAATATAAACACAGTAATATGAGGACATTGATCACCGGGATAAACCAGACACAGTCGTCGGCCGTATGAAGGTCAACAGAAGCGCCGCTCTCAAGCGCGTCACGTAAATATTTGAAAGGTTTTCACTTCTAAAGGCCGATGCTTACTGAGAACTGACAGTGTGGTTTTCTGATGGTTTGTGTACGTGTTTGATGGAGAGTGCATGATAGACACTTCTTCATTTGAAGTGTCCAGGAAATGGCAAAACTTGCACCACAGAAATTAATGGTGAAAGAAATGAAGAAAATGAGCTCTGTATAGTAATTCCTGGTTGATTTAAAGATGAAGTGTGCCATTATTTTGATGTTAAAATAGTTGCTCTTGATGTTAAAATAAGTAAGCCAATTTATAGATTGATTCCCCGTAAGTGTTAAGACTGAACCTACCCATGTGGCCAAAAATAAATAAATAGATGAAAAATAAAAAAGTGCATATGTCTTTAAATTAAAAAAAAAAAAAAAAAAAAAAAAAAAAAATATATATATATATATATATATATATATATATATATATATATATATATATATATATAATTTTGAATGCTTTAAAAATATTCTAAAAATGAGGAATATATATATATATATATATATGTGTGTGTGTGTGTGTGTGTGTGTGTGTAATTTTTTAAATATATAATTTTAAAGCATTTAAAGTTATATTTTATTTTCCAAAAAAACAAACAAAAAAAACAATTACAATTTATTAATTTTTGACTTTTTATATAGTTGCTGTAATACAACTATATATAAAAAATCAAGCATTAATAAATAAAATAATTATTAAATAATTGAATCATAAAAACATTTTTAAATGTATTTCAAAATATACAAAAATGTTGGCCAGAAAAAAATATATATATATATATTGGGTGGTGAAAACATTGCATGCATCCTGTATGTTTTGTGAAAGTTGTTTGAAAAGAAATTATTTTAACATTAAAATTGCAAAAATAATAACTAAAGCCAGTTTATAGATGATTTTTGGCACTTTCAGGACATTGTATCCCTGTGTTATAAGCTATGTGTTTGAAAACAATCTTTTTTTTTTTTTTTTTTTTTAGCAATTCTGTTTGGTGCCACTAATAGCACAAACTCCACCTTTAAATGCATTATTTATATATGTAAATAAAAATGTAAATGTATTATTATTGTACATATTGTTCCAAAGAAACCGTACAAAGTGTCATTTAATAAAACATTAACTGTATTATGATATTACAGCAAGACTGTGCCAAAGGTTTAAATCATCTGGTGTCTTTCTTCATCCTGGGTTATGTCATAAAATGTTTAAGGCATATTTCCTCTCAGTCCATAATAACTATTAACCACTAATCTCGTGTCTCTGTTATAAACACGACAAATATTTGCAAAGGGTTATTGTCTTTGACTACCGAGCCGGGCAGGAGTGTACATACAGATCCAGGAGCACGTGGAGACGGGAAAACACTCAAATGTTTGGCTTAGTTCCTTATAGAGCATCATTCAGGAAACGTGTTGATATAAACAGTTATTGCTCCAGTTTGGAGGCGATTTCTGTAATAATAAAGAGCGAGGTGGAAGGATGTTTGACTCGCCACATATACAGAAGTGATCTGGTGTATTTCCTCTTGTTTCACTTCAGCTAGTTTCACAATAGCCAGACGTTTGACTGCCGGCATAAATTCTGGCCCATATTAGAGCTTATTTGGGCCAACTCATTCAGAATATGTCAGAATATGGACAGATGTACAATGGAAATATGTGTACACTTCTGTCTGTGGAATAATCAGTACTTATTACATTAAGACAGACATAAATTCTGATCAAAGTGGAATATATAGTTTGCGTCCTTCTAAATAACTCTAAATAACTAAATAGCAAATCTTTCAAAGGTTGAAATCTTTTTAGTTCAGTCTAGTGATTAGTTCTAGATTCACATAATCCCTTTTTTTTTAAATTTTACAATACATTAGGACTTGGATTCACAAAACATTCTTAATAAAATATATAAATGAATCCTAATTTTTTTGTTTTATTTTACAATACACAAGGAATTGGATTAACAAAACGTTCTTATTTTTTTTTTTTTTATTAAATCCTTTTATTTATTTGTTATTTGTTCGTTCATTTATTTTATTTTACTCCGGGAAGTGGATTTCTTATTAAAATTCTTATAAAATTCTTCTTCTTCTTCTTCTTCTTCTTATACACCAGAAATTGAATTCACAAAACTTTCTTTATATAATTCTTATCAAATCCCACTTTTTTTTTTCTAACAGAAAAAAACCCCCTGATCCTAAACATCATTATAAATATCATAAACTTAGGATAACAGCCAACTTGTCTTAAATCCCCAAAGGTATTGTAAGATATTTAATGCATTTATTGGGTTGCTTCAAATAATGAATATTACATACTAATACTACTACGACAAGATTTTAATTCTATAATATATCAAGTAAATTCTGATATTACAGTTAATTTTCTTAAATGAGAATCTCACACTCTTTATATTGAATAAATGATTGGCAGGTGGTTGCAACTTAAAAAAACGTTAAGAAATGGACAACTACTTAAGATTTACCAGTGTATTAGACAAGGCAACTTCAAGAGTAGGATAATACATGATCAGATATCAAAGGCTGTTATTTCATTCTTACGAAAGAAATGATGATGTTCTTAAGAAATTTATGAAAACTTTTCAAGAACTGCTCAAGAAGTTCATAGAAACTTTCTTAACATTTTTCTTGTGAATCCAACTCCAGAACGTTAATGCATGAGTGTGTAAACTGAGAAGTTATAAAAAGTCTCATTTCACAGACACATCGAATATTACCTGTATATGAGCATCTGATTTAACCGAACTTATCTGGGATCTCGTGTACACCAGTTCTAAAACATCTAATATTCTTTAACGTTTTTGCATCGCACAAGATTCATAATGCTGTCAACTTTATTTCAGGATCTAACTGCTATACATCAAATAAATGATTTCCATTTTCTCACAACTACCATCTCCACCATTACCTGCCCACCTGCAGTAATAAATACACTTAGCCTGGAAATGACTCCAGTTTTGAGCATATTCAAGCATCCAGTCACCTCAGTGGGTTTTGCTTCTAAAAAAACTCAAGGTCTGAGTGTGTGAAGGACTTTCAGGAGCTGAAGAGATGAATTATAGTAAAAGGTGGCTTAATATCCATGTGCCTATGGAACAATGAGTTTCTATGAGTCATCTCAGGTTAGACCAGAAAAAAACTATAATAAAATAGTTACTGTGAAATGTGACGTAATGTGTTGCTCATCCAACCCTAGTACATATAAATTACACTCCTTAAAGGAACAGTCAGCCAAAAATGAAAATTTCCTGAACATTTACTCATTTTCAGGCCATCCAAGATGTAGATGAGTTTGTTTCTTCATCAGATTTGGAGAAATGTAGCATTACATCACTTGCTCACCAACGGATGCTCTGCAGTGAATGGGTGCCGTCAGAATAAGAGTCCAAACAGCTGATTAAAAAATCACAAATCCATCATGAAGACGTTTTAACTATACCGTTGCTCTTGGCTAAAATACAAGTCCATAATCCATAATAACTCTTCCTCCAGTGAAAAAGTCAACTGGTCTGAATCAGGAGAGAAATATGCACTGTTTATAAGTGACAACAGTACAAAACAGCTCTAAAAAATACATGGCTGGATTTTGATGCAAGAGACAACAGGAGATGGACTTTTTCACTGGAGAAAGCATTATTATTATACATTATGGACTTATTTTTTAGCCAGAAGTGATGGTTTAAAGATAAAAATGTCTTAATGGTGGATTTGTTTCAGCTTTTGTCTTCTCAAGATGTTAACTGATGGACTGGAGTGGTGTGTATTACTTGTGGATTATTGTGATGTTTTTATCAGCTGTTTGGACTCTCATTCTGACGGAATTGCTGAGCAAGTGATGTAATGCTACATTTCTCCAAATCTGATGAAGAAACAAACTCATCTACATCTCCGATGGCCTCAGGGTGAGTACATTTTCAGCAGATTTTCATTTTTCGGGTGAATTGTTCCTTGAAACACATTTCCAGTGACAGTGGCGGAGACATGCAGTTGTGTTATGAGGGTCAAACTCTTTCTGTGTGGATCTGGGAATTGCCATGCTGTCCACAGACAGACCTCGGTAAGCAATGAGACGTCCGGCGGAGTCTTTTGTCGGTGGATGACACACAGCAGGCTCCTCTCAGCTGTGTTTGGATTAGTAGGAACCTGTAGGAGAAAATGGGCTCTGGAGGGTCAGCTGGAACAAGCCAAAGATAAACACTAACGCATTCACAGCGGGAAAAACTGCAGAAGTTGAGCATCCTCCGCCGCTTACGTAACTGCCGATTAAATATGGTTGGCTAATTCGATGATGCTTTCAGCTAGTGCAGTACTTTTGGATCCATTGTACCATATTTAAATTGATTTCACAGAATTTCCCTCACAATCAGGTCTCCAGGGATGTTGGGAAATCGTAATTACGGCGTGATGTGCGTTCGAGTGATTTTGTTTGGAATAAAATGAACACGTTGGGCAATTTCTTTCACTTCCCAACAAACGCGGGAAGCTTTTAGCACCGCCGCAATATAATGAAGAGCAAAGGATGCGCATTAGAATTGTAATTGATGCTTCATCTGGGTATTTTATCATTCTCCTGCAGCCACAGAGAATGATGGGAAGCGTACAAACCCTGCACAAAGGAAAATGTATTCAACCTTCACTGTCTGTACCAATTTGCTGTAATTTTCTAATTAACAGACCCTCCTCAGCAAGTTTAAAGAAAAATCCCATAATTACAACATTGTTTTAATGAGACAAGTTCACATGAAAATCATTCTGACATTAAATGAACGCAGAATCATAATCAGAATCAAACTTTTGTTCACATCATTCAAAAGTTTGGGATCACTACGATTTTACATGCATTAAATTTGAATACTTTACATTGATCAAAAATGACAGTAAAGACATTTATAATGTTACAAAAGTTCTCTATTTCAAAGATATGCTTTTGAACTTTCTATTCATCAAATGAATAGAAATAAATAAATACAAATATATGTTTCTTGAACAGCAAATCAGCACATTAGAATGTTTCTGATGTGACACTGAAGACTGGAGTAATGATGCTGAAAATTCAGTGTTTCTTCACAAAAATAAATTACATTTTACAATATATTAAAACAGACAACAGTTATTTAAAATTGTACTAATATTTCACAATTTTGCAGCATTGGTGAGCTTAAGAATCTTCTTTCAAAAGCATAAAAATCTTACTGAAAGACAAACTTCTGAACATCAGTGCAGACGCAGACCTCACAGCCTCCAAAAGAATAAACCTAAAAGCTTTTGTTTGAAGATGTAATACAATATGAATTAACCTGACTTTGAAGAAATGACTCAAAGAAATGGAAATGAACTCTTCCTAAAATGGATACCGCAAAACTCAAATGCTCACATGCCATTTTAATTGAGGTGCTTGGACAATAAATGAATCAATAAATTGATACTGATCCTCTCTGTTTGAGGGCCTTTTTGCGTTTTTATGCATAAGTGAGATCAGTGGAAAGTGACAAATGAAGGATATGACACAGGACACACACCTACAGCTGCATCATGTCAAACACACACACACACACACACACACACACACACACAAACACATACCCACCAACCACTGACCTGACGGTAAATGAGTCTTGCAGAAGCACTGAGTCAGCTGAATGTAGAAACCAGATTAGCATCACGTCCATTCAGGAAGATTCAGCTCAGTATTTTATAGCTGTCGTTTCACTTCCCTTCTTGAGTCAGTCCGGATTATTCCAGGCTGATCTTCAGTTTCTGTAAAAATAGAGAACTAAAAGCAAATTAGTGGCTTTTATTTCTGATGGTGGTCTCTTTGAGGTTTAGCCTTCCTGTTTATGCTCATCATATTAACGGTATACTGTCAATATATTCATTTTGACTACTGGGAAAAACACTGTCTACACCAGACACATACACAGCTGTCTTGAAAGAACTGGTGAAGTGTTACATCGGGAATTCACAAACATGGTTTTGTCAGCTAAACCCCTTTGACCTCAAATATTTACTTGAATAACCCCTGAAATTTTAAGTACATTTTTTTCAGTAATTTAACAACACATTTGCATGCCCATGGTTGTACACCAAATATGGTGTTTTATTTGGATTGGTTTTATTTTAAAATGATTTATTATTAATATTAATATTAGTAATTAATTATTATTTATTATTACGTTTAATTATGAGTATTGCATTAAATATGAATATTAAATGAATTATATATTATTATATGGATTACTAACAATCCAAATAAAGTGTTTTATTAGGATTGCTTTTATTTTAAAATTATTTATTGATAAAATTATTTATTATGATTTATTATTCATTTTATTATTGTTTTTATTTAAAGTTTAATTTTAGCTAATTGTTGTGTGCGTAATATATAATTACTACATTAAATGTAGATATTAAATTAATTATATGGATCATTAAAAGAGTTTTTTATTTTAAAATTTAAAATTTATTATTAAATTATATTAAATTATTATTATTTATTATTATAATTTCAAATACTTATTATGTGTATATAATTATTCAATTAAATATAAATAAAAAATGTATTATTATATGATTTATTTAATTATTTCATCAACTCATGAACCCCAGTTTGGGAAACACTGGATTTGCCTTATACGCATTTTTAACCTAAGTTCTTTCTCTCGGAAGTACATCTTGTTTGACGGAAATTTCTTAATTCTTCACTAGTCACATGTTCAGCCATGTTCAGCCTTGACACTTCTACCTCAGAAAACCACAAACAGCACATCATGTAAAATGTCACAGAATCAGGTCTGTTTTCTGTAATGAGCCATTCCTCCGGATGTTTTAGTCAAAGAAATGCAACTAGAAAATGCCAGCGTCATTTTCTTCCAACAAATGAATTGTAAAGATGTCTCAAGGCTGGGGAGGCATGATGACTTTTCAGAATTTACAATCATTAAAAACAAGATGAATTGTGTCACTGTTCAACCAACATGCTGGACGTGTCTCTGCAGAGAAAACTTCATATGTGTGGGATTTAAAATATCCTTCTTATTATGTAGTTCAGGCCTAGAGAGCTTAACCCTGTTAACCAAAGTACAAAAAAGTCATTTGATTTGACTCAAGTTATTTGCAATGTAAAGGTTGACTTTTAAACTGGACTATTAAACTTTAAAGTCTGACTGAAAGCTGCGTTTTTGTTTGGCTATTTGATCCGGTTGACCTAAATCTAAATTACTCATGCATTTTGAATAAAGTTGATAAAATGCATTCCACCAAACATTCTGAATTAAATGTTGTGAACATTAAAAGGTGAAAGCTTTTGAACATAATTGGATAATTTTATGCTCATGCAATATTATTCCCAGCGGCGGCTTGCAAGACAAATAAAGATGATATCAAAGCATGTAAAAAATACAAATAAAGCCACAACCCTGCACTTTGAGGAAGAGATAAAAAAGAAAGGGGAAAAATAAAACAGCATGGACTGTGAAAATAATTTGAAATTCTCTTTCGAAGAATCACTTGATAAAATAACATTCCAAAAACAGATGAAGTGTCATTATTGGATGCCAAAATACTTTTTCACAACTCAATTCACAATTCACCAGTCACTGGCAGATGGATGTCTAGACAATGATGAGCTGACTTCAGTCTGTTTGTTGCGGCTAATTGCATGTAAATGACACACGTCACATTTAAAGCAATATAGAAATAGTCTTCATTTGTTCCAAACCTGTATGACTTTCTTTCTTCAGCAGAAAGACACGAAATGACAAGTTTAACAGAATCACTGACATTTGCACACAGTGAAAGATGATGGGGCTCTAAAAATGACAAAAAAGCACCATATCTGTGAATAATGCCTTAAAAATTTCAGTCTGTTCCTAACATAAAGCTATCGTTTGACTATCAAAAGACCTGAAATATAGTGCAGACTACTTTTAAGGTGGTTTTAGGGCATTTGCTGGAGTGCGACAGTCCTGATTCACTTTTATCATAAAAATTTCCACCAACCTCAACTTAAAAACTTTAGTTCAGCTGCTGCCTTAAATGTTTAAGCATTACACAGGCCTGCATCTATATATATATATATATATATATATATATATATATATATATAATAAAATTAGGTATTAAGACTATTAGGCATATTTTGCAAATCAGATTTTTTATATTTCCTATATAATTTTTATTTTTATTTATTTATTTATTTTTTGCTGATTTACAAATTAGGCCTAATATCCAAATTTTATGATGCTGAGTTCAAAAATATCAATAAAAAAGATTCAATGCACTTATCAAAATAAGAAATGCAGTCAAATGTTAAAAGTTTAATTCATCATTTAACTTACAGTGTCCACAGAAGTGCAAAATTACACCACAGATGTACCAGAAAACATTGTAATGCTTGCATTTTCCTCTGTCGCTGGCCAGAATTCAAACTGTCTTTGTGGTGTTTTTCTGCTGATTAAACGATAATAAAAGACTTCTTCAACACACAAATGGCTGTTGAGAACAAAAATGCAACAAAACGCACATATTTTGTGAGAAAGTGTGAAGTGCTTCAGCAAAACAGACACTACTTTGGAAATCAACAGACCAAAATTAGTAAAAAGTATTGCATTTTATTCAGCAAATATAAATAAATATGATTAATCTGACTTGAATTTTGTATAACTTAAAAAATTAAGTTAAAATTTATTTATTTTACATTTTTATTTCATTATTACTGTCATTATTATTACATCATTATTATTATTTAATCTTTTTTTTCCTTCTTATTTTGTCTTAAGGTGTGGTGCATGAATAAATTATGAATCATACTGTGTGTGGTCAACTAGCACGAAGTCCTTTTTTTTGTTTTTTTTTTAAATGTAGGTTTGATGTGAGATGTGCATCTTGTGTGTTGGAGGAAACTACAGCAGCGTCACGTCAAAGCCACAGACCAACAAGATCAAGATCAACAACAGAAAGACAAGCAGAAACACAGTGACTCACAGCAGCGTTATGTTAAAAACAAAATTCGCTTTATTTTTCTCCTTCCATTTAAATTCTTGACTTTTTTCTCCTTTTTGTGGATTAAAAAATTTACACACACCTAAAAACAAAGGACAGGGAGAACTGTAAAACAAATGACGTTCAAAGAAACGTTACATCACAGCACAGAATGCGTCGTTGTGGAAGACAACGTTCTGTTATTTTCCGCTGTTCTTCAGTTTGATTTCGTCATTGATTTCTCGAAGACAATTATAAGGGGGATAAAATCCATTTGTCTGAAACAGAATCACGACCCATCATGCCTGCCGTAAGAAGGCCGGAGAATGTACAGACATACACACACTCACACACACAAACAAACGGCTATATTACAGAGATACTGAGGTGGAGGTCTGGAGGACGCTCGGATCGGGGTGATTTTGGCTGGAAAGGCCACTAAGTCCTTCAGAAAGCAGCCGAAAGTGACGTCCCGATCTGCGCAGAAACAGCATGTGTTGTTGACATTGGGCGAGAGACGGAATAAAGCGCTTATTGAAATGCGCCGCGGTGGCTCCATCACCCGCTGCTTTCTGAGGAACTGGCCCTCTTATGTCTTCTTAATGCCTGTGTGCTGTTCTGACAACTTAATTAGTCCTAATTAAGCACATTAGTAATTAGTGAATTCTCATACAAATGTGCAAATGATTGACATAAAACCATCTGTTTCTTGCAAATCCCTCAGATGGAATTACATGAACGAAGGACAGCAATCTATCTATCTATCTATCTATCTATCTATCTATCTATCTATCTATCTATCTATCTATCTATCTATCTATCTATCTATCAACACCCTAGCAACTAGCCAAACCAACATAGCAACCACCCTGAGTACCCTAGCAACTACATAGAAACACCATAGCAACCACTCCGGGGAGCCTAGCAGCCACATAGCAACATCCTAGCAACCACCCCAAGTACCCTAGCGACACCTTAGCAATCTATCTATCTATCTATCTATCTATCTATCTATCTATCTATCTATCTATCTATCTATCTATCTATCTATCTATCTATCTATCTATCAAACCACATGCATCATATATTGTAATGCATCATCAAATTGCACTCAAAAATAGGCCAAAATTTAAGATTTATGTATCTGAATTGCATATAAAAAAAATTCCATTTCTGTTTTAACAAACTAATTAACTTAAAATGATGCATATTTATCATGCAACAGGTCAGTTTTCTGCACTCAAAAAATGATGGCATAATTTATTATTAAGTATTTACAGTGTTATTTTAGTATCACTGAAATACTAATTATAGTTTTATTAATATTTTAAAAATTTCTCATTTTAACTTTGGAAAGTTTTAGTAATTTTGTTGTGTCTTTTTGTCATTTTAGTAGTTTAAATTTGTTTTTTAAATGCTTATATATATATATATATAATTAATTTTTACTTCAGTTTTACTTTTAGTCATTTTAGCACATCAAGTTAAACTAAATCAAGTTAAACTATAAATTCTATTTAATTTTATTATTTATATTATTATTTTTTATTAATTTATTTAATTTCAAGTAACAAAAACATGTTTTTTGTTTCTTTAAATGAAAAAAAAAACATGCCGTAATTTTTTTTACACGAACTATTTACATCAATTTAATTGCATTCAAATAATCACATTTTCAAAATGCATTTATTCCAATTGTTTAGAATTGTGTTTATTGTGAAAATAAATTTAATCAGTTAAAAAATATGAACATGGTTAAAATATGACTATAGCTGTGGAACAAGCAATATTTAGTTAGTTAAAATGTATGAGATTTAAATAAATCAGATTAAATATATAAACCTGGTTATTGTGTATTTAAATCATTCTGTTTATTACAAAAATCTGACCTGTTGCATTTATGTATGACTGACAAATATGCATCACAGTAAGTTTATTAGCTGTTTTGTTTAATTCTGTGTAATTTTGTTAATAACTGTGTAATTCAAATGCATTTACATTTTACATGCAGTTCAAATACATAAATATTAAATTTAGGCCTAAATATTTTTCAAAAACTCTCTCTACAAGTGGTCTAAAGACATATTTTTATAAATTGAATTATTTTAGCTACACTTCAAAATGCATAAAGTCACATAAAATGCTGAAAAACAGCAAGATGCAACACAACGGCCGAAGACATCATCCTGACACGTGCAAACAGACAAACACACCATCTTCAAAATGCAGTGTCTATGGTGCAAGATGCAACACAACGTTGTCTGCGGTCATTTTTCTCTTTCATGGTGGGGCAATCTTGTTGAGAAAGTGAAGTAAACTGTTGACGTTTATAGCTAAGTATCTCAATAACACCAAACATTCACGTCTGCACGTCTTTGTGTACATTTGTTTCTGGCCTGAAGCAGTTATAAATTTCTCCTGAATTTGTAATGAGAACAATCTTGAGAGATTAGTGATACACAGTACCGATAACAAGCTGATATTCTCACAATTTATATTCTTTCATACTATTTATCTGACTACTAATAGTTGGACTATTCTACTGTCTACTTCTACATGCAAACTTTCTTGATATTTTGTCTCCAGATACACAGTATCAATAGACACTGACATTCAGTTTTTTAACTTTGTACATATTTCAGTTATTTATGTAACACAGTCTAATGCAACACAAACAAAAACACATGCAATAATGAAAGCAACTTTGTAAACCGGCCTAAAGTGGCTGTTTTCCACGACAGGTTGGTTTTAGAGAGGTTATGAGAACTTGTCAACTGCTCAGGTTGGTAAACCAATGGATCAACCAGCTTGGTCAGGTTGGTATACCAAATAAACCAAGTATAAAACCACTTATTTAACAGGGAAAATGCTGTTGGACCTAACCATCTTCTGTTCCAAAATAAACAAATTATATTTTAATATAACAAATATATATTTTAAAAAACACTTTTTTATAAATTAAATAAATGTATGATGTTCATTAATCTACTAAAAGCATCATGCAGAGTGATGGCACTGCCATCTAGTGGCCAACTGGATAAAGCAGCTTTACTGTCTCAACTTTTACTGTTAATTAACACTATGACAAATGACAATTAGCCAACAGTGTCCAGTACTGGCGTCTAATCTGGAATAAATACAGTTTTATATCCGCAGACATGAGCAGCATTTGAAAAACATTATGATTTTTACTGTTCAGCCTACTGTTCAGAGTTTTGTATGAAAGTACCTCCAAAGTCAAAGTAAACTGCAAACAAAAGCTCCATAACATCTTGTGCAATGATCTAGAACAAACCTGAAGGAGTTATAGAGATAATCAAGCAAATATCTGAAGATGAACTGTTAAACTACTTCCTTCCATCTCGGTTTAATATGCACAGACAACTATAAACAAGCCGTTTGTAATCACAGACAAGGGAAGTGTTTGGGAACTGAAGAAAATGCATTTACAAGCAGGGTTTGTTGGGCAGAGTTTTATTTAAGTTTGTGATTTAATTAAAATGTTTTTCACAGCTAGTTTCTGTGTTAGACAAACACTGAGTTTGTATGTGCCTTGATGCCTTCCTATTTTGACTGCTTGTGTAGAGCATTTTCTAGCTTTCAGACACAGCCAAGGTCTTGTTTCAACCACAAAATATAAGAGAATATAAAAGGTAAATGTCTTCTTATCTCACATTTGATGTTTTTCTCACATTTCTGAGTTTAGATCACACAATTCTGACTTTTTTTGAGATATAAACTGACAATTTTGAGAAAAAAGTCAGACTTGTGAGATAAAGAGACAATTACCTTTTTATTTTTTATTTAATGGCAGAAAAGTTTAGAATTAAGAAGATATAAACTCATAATTACAATTAAATAATAAAAATTAGAATTGTGAAATAAAAAAATACAGGGAAGTCTGAAATGTACAATATTAATTCAGAATTGTAAGATATAAACTCATAATTCTGAGAAAAAATTCAGAAACGCGAGATATAAATTAATATATTAATAAATATCGAGACGTAAAATCAGAATTGCGAGGAAAAAAAAGTCAGAATTTAGACTTTATATCTCAATTCTGTCATTGTTTTTTTTCTCAGAATTGCAAGATATCTATAACGCAGAACTGTCAAAATTCAGAAAAAGTCAGAAATGTGAGATACATTACTTAATTATTCAAATTTAGAATTGCAAGATATAAGCTCTGAATTATGAGATATATACTTGCAATTCTGAAAAATAAATCAGAATTGTGAGATAACGACTAGCAATACTGAGAAGAAAAGTCTGAATTATATGAGATAAACTTTCAATAACAAAAAAACAAAAACAAAAACAGAAAGTTTTGACAGTTTGATGAAATCAGAGAAAAAATGTCAGAATTGTGAGAATAAATTTTGAGATGTAAAGTCAGAATTCTAAGAAAAAAGTCAGAATTCAGAGTTTATATCTCACAATTCTGAGTTTATACAGTATATAGCAAAAGTCAGAATTTTGAGATAAAAAGTTTTTTTTAAAAGCTTAAAAACCAATAAAAGCTAAAAAGCATTTTTTTTTTTTTTTTACATTTTGTGGCAGAAACAGGCTTCCTTATTATCTGGCACTGAGATCACAGAAACCTTTCAATCCGCCCCTGTCCGACCCGACCTGCTCACATCCGTCCTCCATGCCAGACCTCTATCTCAGTCCCCTCTGAATGTGAATCTCTGCAGTTCAGCGCGGGAATCACGAGGGGAAATGATCCCGACACCAGCAGCGCTCCATCACAATAATCACACATCCATAGAAACTCCACCCAAAACAGACATTTACATGCGTTATACCCACACCGAGAATTGCAACGACATTTCATACTTTTTTTCTTTTGTTTACTTATATTTGAGGAGAATACATTTACACAGAGATGATCGGTGGACCTCGAGGGCGATGCTAAAGGGAGAATGATAGGAAAAGCATGAAGCGGGTGAAAGCAGACTGACAGCAGGATAAAAAGTTTAAGAGGCGAGAAAAAATCTGACAAATCACCTGCTTTTGTGCTTGAAATCAAACCTCATACAGCGACGGAAAAAGTATTTTGACACTTAAAAGTCATTTAAATGTCTTCATGTCAAAGCATTAGATTACTTTTCTAAGCCATTTTTGCAAGGTCACAATGGTTTTTAAGCAGATGAATGATGTCCACATCTGCATTTTTTTTAAACCAGGGATATTCAACTAAAACCATAAAAAAAATCATTACCTGAAAAAAAAACTTCATTTTATTTATTTTAACTTGATGTACTAAAATAACTAAAACTAAAAAATATATATATATATATAAAAAAGACAAAAACACAACAAAATTACTAAAACTTCAAAAAGGAAAATGAAAACAGAAAATACGAAATAAAATCTAATTTAAAATATTAATAAAACCTCTAATAATATCTTAATGATAACATTATTAATTAACTAACTTTTTACAACCAGAAAGTGTTCAAATATTTTTAAATCTTAATTTCCAACACTATATCTATTGTTTTATACTTTGTAATCAAACAAGCTTCATTTTGACAAATGATTTGAAGTGAGTTTGTATTTTAAAAGTGTTTGTAGTTACTTAAAAACAAATGGCACTATGTTTGATATTTTCTAATGCAAAGTCAATCAGATATTTTTAAGTGTCATTTAAGCATCCAAATACTTTTGTGGCCACTGTGTGTCTACTAAGCAGTATGCAATATCTTTCATCAGTGCACAGCATACGAAATGCACAGTCTTCAGCATTCATTAACAACAGCATAGTGGCCCCTCAGACTTTAAATTGGACTTTAAATAGGTTTCGGCTTTATTCCGGGGTTATTGCTGGCTGGAATGCAATAATGAAGCACATATTCAGGGAGAACATTATCGTATTAGAATATATACAGCATTAACATTGCAAACTGAGTGGTCAGCGCTCATGCAGGGTCATTGCGAACTGTTGCATAAAGCAGCGCAGCGGCCGCAGCGCGTTAAGTCGCGCACCGCTGCTTTACGTCAAAGCCTCTTCGCCGTGTGCTCTTAAGTGGAGGTTAATTAGCCTGTAGGGGACCGGACTCCACATCGGGCTCGAGACTCAAAGGCACAGCTGTCCTTGAAGAGGGTTTCTGTCAGCGCCCGGACTGAGCTTGATTTATGAGCTCTGCCGCTCACCAGATGGGGGACGGAGAGAATATGACGCTTCGCTTGCTTAGCGAGTCGCAGTCGCTGGCTAATTACATCTCTATCTCCCGCTAATCTGATTCTGAACGAGAAAAAAGAGGCGGCGCATAGAATCTAGTACTGCGTTCCATTCAGCTCGGACTATTGGATTTTCCAACTCCCTACTTGGAAAAGTGCAATCCAACGCAACTCCAAGTCAGACGTGCAATTTGGAAATTTGTGCTCAGATGTAGAAGATAAATAAAATGCACTGTGATGAATAAATTTCCCTAGATGATGTGACAAAATTAAGAAGCCCCGCACATGACATGCGGACAATGAATTAAAAATGTGTTCTCTTGTTTTAGTTAAATTGTGGCCACAAATTAAGAATTTGTTCCCACGACTTAATTCGTTCCCTCCTTTTAGTAAATATTCTACTAATTTGTTGCCTCGTTTTCATTTATTAAAATTAAACAATGGAACGAATTAGTATGATGTGGCCACAATTTACTAAAACGAGGGAACGAATTGGTGCGACATGGCCACTGTTTACTAAAACAAGGGAATGAATTGGTGCGACATGGCCACAATTTACTAAAACGAGGGAACGAATTGGTGCGACATGGCCACTGTTTACTAAAACAAGGGAATGAATTGGTGCGACATGGGAATGATTTACTAAAATGGGGGAACTAATTAGTAAAACGTGGCCACTATTTACTAAAAATGAGGGAACAAATTAGTATGTCATGTGCAGGGCTCTGTACAAAACGTTTAGCAAATATGCATAAAACATGCTGAATGAACTTGTCTGTTAACCGTACACCTACAGAACAAATGCTAGCATTGCATAGCAGTTTGGTTGCGAGAAGACTGTTGACAAATAAAAAAAATTGCCATTTTGTTTCCTTGTATGTCATTTTCTAAACATAATACATGCAGTAAATGCATGCATTTTTTTGTTGCAACTTGATATCACAGGAATATCCGACAATCGTCTCTGAATGGAACGCAGCATCGCACTAACATGTTGACATGTACGTAACCGCAGAATACTGAGGGTTTTGGTTATGTCATTGAGGCAGACATGAGCATTACATCATTACTGCAGAATATATCATACATTACAGTCATCAACAGCATGGGAAAAAAATACAGTACACATTTGAAATGATATTAGGACGCCTACACGCTAGAGTTTACAATGCAAATGCACTGAGCTCAATGGGGATGGTGCATGACAAAGACAGTGGACAAATGCAATGGTTTGAAAAAGCAACACTGCACTTCGTACTGTATATTTGTTCAATTTGTGTTTCTACTGCCATTTTCACATGCTCAAAACAGATCCGTCTAGCGTGTAAGCGCCCTCACATTTCACTGATTGCTCTCTTTTACGGACGAGTTGAAATTACTTCCATTTTAAAAAAGTTAATCATGGTAAAACAGAGCACAATACTTCAAAAAGTTTTTTTTTTTTCTTTTTGCCGTTCGATGAATTCAGTGATTTTTAGTACAAAATATTTTCACACACATGGCTTGCGATCAGCTCTAGCGTTTTTTTCTCACATGGAATTACTATCATATTTATTCAAATACTTATTAACATTGTCATCATCATCATCATCATCATCATTATAATCATTATTAACACCAAAAAAGTAATAGCAGTTAACCTTGCAGATTAAAATGTACACAGTGCAGGGGGTTAAAACGGGGTCGGTGCAGGAAGTGAGGTCACAAGAGGGACATTTCTAACCGGTACATGCTATCCACAAGCAACAAGAAGTCAATGAACTGTTTCAGGCCAGGAAATGTCAGAAACTTCTGCTGCCTTCAAGTCTTTGTGGAAAGTTCCTACTTACGAGTTGCAATGATGCATTTGAATAATTCTGAAGAGTTGCAGTCTTATGAGTTGCAATGATGCATTCAAAAAATACTGAAAAGCTGCACTCTTTCTTATGAGTTGCAATGATGCATTCAAATAATTCTGAAAAGCTGCACTCTTGCTTATGAGTTGCAATGATGCATTCAAAAAATACTGAAAAGCTGCACTCTTATGAGTTGCAGTGATGCATTTAAATAATTCTGAAAAGTTGCACTCTTATGAGTTGGAATGATGCATTTAAATAATTGAGAAAAGTTGCACTCTTAAGAGCTGCAATTATGCATTCAAATCATTTTGAAAAGCTGCATTCTTTCTCACTTTTCTAAATGATATTTGCACGTTAAAAATGAGTTTTAGCGGATGAGTGACGTCTACAGCTGTAGTTTATTTTATTAACCAACATTCGACAACCAAAAAGTGTCCAAATACTTTAATTTCCAACACTACATCTATTTTTTATACTTTGCAATGAGTTTGAAAAGTAATTTAAAGCACTTTTCTTTTTTAACTTTCCATCAAACACAGGAAAAACACTAAATGTGTACAAACTAAACTTCTTACGATCAATACCAATGATTCTCGGCTAATAAATGACATTCTGGTTGTAAATTTCGTAAATACGATCATTCCATCGTGACTTAAAGGCAGCAATATCCTCCGAGCCGAAAAGCTGACACAGAGAGGCTGATGGGAAATGTAGTTTTTGCCGCTGGAATGAGGGGCCTCTACTGCATATATATTTACACTGAGTGTGAAGGACCGACGATCTGAGTGATGGACAGACTGAGGACAATATGAGGGCTGGACGCGGGTCAGACGTTTGCTTTGGGAAGAAGAGCCCAAACGAACGCAAACGAGGGGCCGAGATGACACGGCCCTCCTCGCTAGAAAGAAAACATGTGGTTTGACATCATTCATAGTAGCTACGCACGTCAGAATGCACCACCGTTCAGCTCGGATCTCTGCGTCGGGATCCGACGGGCCCACTGGTGAACAGCTTTGAGAGGGTCACCCGAACATCGCAACCGTCATCGTCGACACGTCACTTTACAACCAGCATGTCCAGCACGCACATCAAGAGACACCCAACTGGCATTACACTTGTCGTTTACATCATTTGCATCACATTTCAGGTTTGGACGATAAAAGGTGAACATCGTTGGCGACGGGAGGGAAGAGTGAAGCAGTGATATGCGACCGGGCGTGAATGGGAAGAGGAAGGAATGACCGAGTGATGTAGCGATGGCTCCTGGATTAATGCATAATTTCTTTTTGTTCACAGTGATGGGTTCGTATTTAAAGACTCCTTCCGAAGCGGGAAAGTTTTAGACCTTCATCAGAACAGAGATGGAGAGGCAGAACCACAGACCGACTCCTGATAAACGGCCGTTCAGAGACGCCGCTCCGCCGTACACGGCCCCGGGCCCTGGAAGAGCAGAGAGAAGCGGACGTGAATAGGGTGAATCAGAGAGAACTCTTTTTTTTTTTTTTTTCTTTTTCTAATTTGCCCCAATTCTAAAGCAAATTTCCTGTTTGGCTAATGTCTTTATTTTTTTTTTTTAAATGAATTTTGTCTTTCACTAGAAAATAAGTCAGATTATGCAAGTTAAACACTGTTTTCATTTACTTTAACCTAATTTAATAACATTTTGTAAAGGCTTGATAAATCTGTGTATAGTGCTTATAAAACATAATGCAAATGTGTTAACATACATAAATTCAAATAATTTTAACAAGAATTTAAATAAAGTTAAAATTGCTTTTTTAATGATTGATTTTTTGTTATAATCAATTTGAAAAATAAATTATAAAAATGAAAAAATAAAATAAAATGCAACAAGTAAAATACAGTAAAATGATAAAAAATAATGAATTTGAAATGTTTTTAATAATTTACTGTATCTTGCATGAAAGTAGCTAGAATAAACAGTATAGTTATTTATATGGTATAATGCAAATAAAACTTATAAAATACATTACATGTATATAAAATAACAAAAAAGTTTATTTTTTAATGATTATTTTTTTATTATAATTAAAATTTAAAATGAACTATAAAAAATACAACAAGTAAAATACAGTAAAATGATAAAATAATGAATTTAAAATGTTTTGAATAATTTACTGTATCTTGCATGAAAGTAGCTAGAATAAACAATATGGTTAATTAAATGGTATAATGCATATAAAACTTATAAAATACATTACATGTATATAAAATAACAAAAAATTGAATATTTTAATAAAAAAAATAAAATAGCTTTTTAAATGACAGATTTTTTTTTACAATTATTTTTATTAAAATTCTAAATATTTACACAAAATAAAAATTATAAATAAAATGCAAGAAGTAATATACAGCAAAAACGATAAAAAATAATACATTAAAGATAATTTACTATATCTTACACAAAAAGTAGCTTGAATAAATATTACGGTTGTTTATATGGTATATTTTAATAGCACTCCTGAAGGATTGTTATAGTTTATTTGCTTGATATTCACTTTAAAATGGTTATTTCATGACAAATCAAATTTTCTTTTGTCTTTCAAACTAAAATAACAAAGTATTTGTGAAAACATACACTACTGTAGCCTTAAAAACTGAAAACTTAACCCCAAGTGAAAAAATATCATATATTACATACAGCAGAATGATCATGAAAAAATAAAAGAAATGAAAGAAATTATAGGAGAAAATAACAGCATAGGGGTTTGGAATGACATGAGGGTGAACAGCAGGATTTCCTTTCCCTGGTGAGCTATCCTAAGACCGACAGCGGTGGGACAGATGTTTCTTCTCCTACAGATGAAGATAAAGGTCGCAGCACGTCTGATGGAAAAGTGCGAGTCGAGGCCAGACAATGGCGTGGCAGCGACATGAACAAGAGAAGATGCATGGAAGTGACGGCAGGTGACTCATCATGGGAAAACTTGCCCAGATAATGGGATACGGAATGAGACGGACGGACTCGCTTACAATGGTAATGCGTGAGGGGAGGAAACGGCAGGAATCACTCACTGCGGACTGAAATGTGAAGAATGGAGGGAGAGAAGTCACTGATGACTTCCTAGGGTAACAGGACACAACGGAGCGGGAACAAACGAGAGGAGACATAATGGGCCGCAGAAGAAAAAAGACGAGAAGAACCGAAAGGATGCAAGAAACTGCAAAATTTCAGACCGGCAGGACAAGAAACAGATGAGATGGATATAGAGCATCATGACGCAGCTGTATGCCAGTTTTACTAACACTCGTTGTGCAAAGGCCCTGCTGTTTATTGCTAATGAGCTATAAAAGCATTATGTAATCGATAATGTACAGCCAGCCACAAACAATTACACCACTCTCTGGAATACTTCATTCTGATTGGTCAATCACAGCATTCTGCGGACAAACATTTTTATATAACAACACTAAACTGTATAATTGTTCACCCGGCCAAACGTATTCCTTCATATCTGTGCTAGTTTAATGTCTCTCATAGCAATCTGCATACTCTTTGTTCTTATATAATGAAACGATTTAAATTCAATTGATTTCAAATCTCTGATTCAGTGATTTATTTGTGTCATCAATAATAAATGTTTACTATATTAGAACATTTTTAAACATATAAATACTTAGAGGAATATTAGCAAAATATTAATTTATATTTATAAAATATAAACAATTATTTATAAATATTCATAATTTAATAATAAATATTTGAGTCTGTGTGTGCCATTTGTCACAAAGATTTGTTTGTCACCAATCATAAATATTTGCTACATTTAAATACTTTTTTTTATAAATGCATACTTAATAAATAAATACATATTTATAACAATTATTCATAATTATTTGTTTATAAAAAATATTTTTTATAAACAAAATTTATAAATAGTTAAATCTGTGTGTGCCATTTGTCACAATGGTTTGTTTGTGCCATTAATCATAATTATTTACTATATTTAAACATGTATTACAATAAATGCTAAATAAATAAATAAGTCATAAATATTTGTTTATAAAAATATAATTGTTTATACATATTTATAAATATTTAAGTCTGTGTGCGCCATTTGTCACAAAGGTTTGTTTATCATCAATCATAAATATTTACTATATTTATACATTTTTTTCAATCAATCAATCAATCAATCAATCAATCAATCAATATTTGTTTATAAAAAATGTTTATAAATATTTATAAATATTTAAGTCTGTGCACCATTTGTCACAAAGGTTTGTCATCAATTACAAATATTTAATATATTTAAATATTTAAATAAATAAATAATTTAAATTAATAAAATTATTTCTAAAGTAATAAAAATACTTAAATAATATTAATAAAAATTACTTATACACATTTGTTTTTAAATTATAATTTAATAATAATAAAAATAAATAATAATAATAATAATAATAATAATAATAATAAAACAATAAAATAAATTATTTGTGAATATTTATAAATATTCTATAGTCTATTCCATGTGTGCCATGTCACACATTAATACAGGAAAAATATAATGCAAGTAATGTATTATTCAAAATTAATTTTACTATGTAATGCTATTTTTTGTGCATACAAATCTAACTCTTTTAATGTTCTTATTTTTTTCTTAATTATAAAATAAGAAAAATATATGCAATCAAATAAAATATAAAAGATTGCAAATAATGACACATAATTTAAAAATGTTTACATGTACTTTACTTGTTGCATAAAACAATTTTAGAGCATAATTTTGATAAATATGAGACATATATATATATATATATATATATATATATATATATATATATATATATATATATATATATATATTTTTTTTTTTTTTTTTCACTATAGGGCTTTATGAAACAGCCCTAGTTTTGAAAGAACAGTGGAGGTTTGAGAGTTTGTTCATTGATGTATGCCAAAATAAGAAGCATCTGTGCACGGTGTGAAAACTGGAACAAACGTAAGATGAAAGCCTTGCATAAGCACAAACTCTCTCTGTGTTGTGCAGCTCTATATGCTCAATCACTCAATGTTTGGCTCCTTCCCATAAATCCCGGCTTTTCCATGACCTGTTCCTCCTCTGGGTTTTGCTTGCTAAGATCTTTGCACTGAGCGTTCCAGCAGAAACTTTTCCACCGAGAGCTCTGCCGCCCGCTCACTTAGAGCGGCCCTGAACACGGTCAGACTCTGAAGTTATGCTGTTACGCACAGCATTTGACTTTGTGCTGCTGCTCTTGTTTTTGTGCTTAACAGCACCTTCATAGGTTACACTTAGGGTCAGGAAGAGCGTGAACCTCAAATCGAGTGAAGCTGTCTGTTCTCAAGAGGAACTGAAACATAATTTATCACCAGAGACTAGAAATTCAGAAGTTTAAAGGCTTAAAGGCAGATGTCAAAGGTTTTTTCAGTAGGAAATGCATCAACAGAATAGAAATCTGCACTTAAATATTTTAATATAGCAATTAAGCAACTTGCTGGCTGACTAGTTGAACTTACATGTAAAATGACGAATGATTTATGAAATTATTCATAAATATTTGTTTATAAACAACTGTTCATAAATATTTAAGTCTATGTGCGCCATTTGCCAAAAGATTTGTTTTTGTCATCAATCATAAATATTTACTATATTTAAATATTTATTTAAAAAAAACAAATATTCAATTAGCAAAAAACTCCGCACACCTGACGGCTATAAATAGGTGCGTAGAAAACAAAGACCAGCCCGGTCAAAAACTGAAAATCAAAAACAAATCCCGCACACTATCTATGCCAAAAATATATATTTATTAACAACGTTTCGGTCGCATGACCTTCATCAGGAACTTTTCTTTTCAAACAGGACGTCCTATTGTGGCACAGACTAATTCTCTTTTGTCTCCCTTATCACAATGTGTTGATTTTTTTATTAAACCTTTCGTTCAGTTGTTACCATCTTACATTAGGGACTCGTCTGACTTCATTAATAAGATTTCTGATTTAACTGATTTACCTGAAACTTCTTTATTATTAACTTTAGACATAACAAGCCTTTATACTAATATCTCACATGAGAAAGGACTCAGTGCCCTTAGACATTATTTTTTGTCACGTGGTGATGTTATTCCACCTTCGGATTTCTTGGTTGAGATGGCTTCGTATGTCTTGAAGTATAATTATTTTAATTTTGATAAGGATTTTTTTCTTCAGATTAGCGGTACAGCTATGGGCTCGATTTTTGCCCCAAATTATGCTAATTTGTTTATGGGATATTTCGAACATCGTTATGTATTTGATGCTCAAAAAAATCCTTTTTACTCACGTATTGTTAAATTCACGTATTGTTGATATATTTTGTGTTTTTTTGGGAGATACAAATGAGGTTGAAGAGTTTGTCTCGATTCTTAATAATTTTGATAAAGATTTCGAATTTACTTTGGAGTGTAACTCGTTGAGAGTACATTTTTTAGATATGTGGGTCCAAAGACAAAATGATAAATTGATAACAACTTTGTACACCAAGGACACGGATCGTAATACTTTGTTACTTGCAACCAGTTTTCATCCGACTTTTTTAAAAAAGGGACTTCCTAAGAGTCAATTTTATAGATTGAGGAGGATTTGTTATTCTGATGAAGACTTTATTGAAAAATCGAAAATCATGAAAAATAAGTTTTTAGATAGGGGTTACCCTTCAGGATGGATTGAAGAAGCGTTTAATAATGCTTTTCAAAAGACACGTTCGGAGTTGTTAAAAAAGAAAACGAAAAAAAGTTTAAAAAATTTCTTTTACGTTTATTACAACACATTCGACTAAGTCTTATTTAATGAGATCGATTTTTAAGAAATATTGGTATTTTTTTGTCCTCTGATCCGGAGTTGGGTACCATTTTTCAATATCCACCTTTAATTGTCTACAAACGTTCTAAAAATTTGAAAGATTTTTTGGTACATGCTTGTTTTCAGACAGATACGCTTGAGTCTACTCAGAGATTACTTACCCCGATACCAAATGGTAATTATCGATGTGGTAATTGTGCTCAATGCAATAATACATCAAAAACTTCTTTCTTTTGTCATCCTAGAACTGGTAAGAAATATAGAATTAACTCTGTTATTACCTGTGTTTCTACGTATGTTGTTTATTTGATTCGTTGTCCTTGTGGTTTAGCTTATGTTGGAAAAACATCACGTCAACTTAAACAAAGAATTAGTGAACACAAGAGTTCTATTAGGAGAAAAGATTTGAATTATCCAGTTGCAGCTCATTTTCATGCCTGTAATCATGATGTTTCTACGTTACGTTTTTGTGGTATTGAAAGGGTTAATGTGCCACCTAGAGGTGGCGATATTGAATTGCTTTTACAACAACGTGAGCTGTTTTGGATTTTTACCCTTCAGACATTATCACCTAATGGCATGAATGATGAAGCTCTATTTAATGTGATGTTATAATATAATTTGTTTTTGATCTGTGTGTTAGCATGTATGTATAGGATGTGTTTATGTGCACATGTATATGGGTTAATGTTGTTAATGATGTACCCATGGTGGGTTGTTATCAATCAATGGATCTTTACAGAGATTGGTCATGTTTTTGTTTTTAAATGTGGTTAACTTTGTGACTGTCATGTTTGAAAAGAAAAGTTCCTGATGAAGGTCATGCGACCGAAACGTCGTTAATAAATATATATTTTTGGCATAGATAGTGTGCGGGATTTGTTTTTGATTTTCAAAAAAAAAACAAATATAAAATAAATAAATAAATATTTCTAAAAAGTAGAAATATGGGTTGATAAATAATTATAAATAATTAAATTATATATAATTATAAATAATTGTTTATAAATATTTTAATGTGCCATTTCTCACAAATCAATACAGGAAAAGCATAATATAAGTGAAGTAATAATAGAAATACATTTTGCTATGTATTGTTATTTTTGTGCATACAAATCTCATTCTTTTTAAACTATAAAATAATATGAAAATAAATATAATTTAATAATATATAAAATAAAATATAAAATGCAAGTAGAAATGAAAAATTAAAACAAATATTATATAGAAATTTAATATATGTACATATATTACACTTGTGTACGAATAGAGCACAGTAAATATGGCTGAGCAAATTTAAGGACCTCATAAAGCAGATTTAAGAAAGTAATGAGGCAAAAGTAAGTACAACAAAATATCTGAATGGAAATCAAACAGCACTACGTGAAATACTAATGCTGATCATTTTTGCAATGATTGCAGCGGAAGAACTGACATACTCGCCACGCTAATTGGTTGTTTATGCTGTGTGTGGTTAATTTGGCTATAGATATACAGTGCAGTTTGAAAACATTCATTGTTTAGTATGTAGGAGCAATCAGGATCTAACTGCTACACAAAACGAGTAAACGGCTGTGTTAAATTAGCCTCAGCAGAGAGAGAGGCTTAAATTAATGAAATATTCACAACCAGTTGTTTCATTCGTTCATTTGCTAACTAGCAGCAGTTTCCTGTTGCCTGCAGAAAACCTTCCTCTTTCTCTACAACCGCTCGCTTTTCCCTGAAATCACCTGCAACAAGTCATTAAAAACATCATCTCCTGCTGCGTAAAACCACTTAAACCAGACCAATGTGGTCTGCTGGTCTTAGCTGGTCTGGTAATGGATAGTTTTCATCAGGTTTGCCTGGAAATCTAGATAAAACTTCCAAAAAAAAACAGAAAACCACCTTGGGCTGGTTTAAATAGTTTGATTTTCAACATTAAGGAGACATTTATTTTTGGGTGAATAGCTATAAATTGACACATTTAAAACTCTGAACTTTAAAATGGAAATGAAAAATATAAAAATAAAAACTGCTTCAAAATATAATAATATCATATCAAAATTAATATTTTACTTAAAATAAAAATGAACTAAAATAAAATAAAATATAAAAACTATATTTCAGCTAGTTTCACAACATTTCTCATTTTAATTTAGTTTAACTTGATGTACTAAAATAAATAAAACTGAAATAAAACACACACACAGTATAAAACTGACAAAAACGCACAAAGTTATTGGAAATACATTTTAAATTGAAAACTTTAAACTATTAATTAAAATGAAAACAAAAAAATATAAAAATAAAAAAATGCTTCACATTATAAAAATAATATTAATGCAATATACCTATTAATAATATAATATAATGTGATATAATGTAAATATAATTTAAATAATTTTAATAAAAACTATAATATTATTTCAATATGATACTATAAACACTGGAGTGAATTATACAAAACCAGTCAAGAATATGATGAAGTCATGCATATTTCACCCCCAAGATAGAAATAACTTATTTATTTTTTTATGCATTATGACATACATTTCATTACAAGAAGTGCACATTAACACACAAATTGCCAATATCATAATGCTACCCTTACTGTAACATGAAGTCATAATAATAATAATAATAATAATAATAATAATAATAATAATAGTGATATTTAGGTGTTAGTACATCGTGGTACTGTCTAAAATTTATGCTCATTTAAACAGAAGAGTCTTTGTACTAGAGTAATGAGAATCACCATTGAGAATAATGGGAGTTATAAAGAAAACTCAAAAGAAAAGCATTACAGTAATGAGAACTTTGGGGGAAAACATGCTTAACTGTCATGAACATAATGCATATGCAGGACAAAAATCTTAACAGGCTTCATTTTCTATGCACAATATAGTTTCTTATTTCTTTCATTGGATCTTAGGGTGAAATGTTTTCATGAGATTCCTGCTTTATCACTAAAGCAAGCTGCTCGATTAATGCCGCTAGCGCTAGTGCATTAAACAAATAGTCTCTCTGTCTATAAAAAAATAATATAGTAATATATATTATTTAGAAAACAACAGTGAAAAAGCTCTAGTACAAGGAAATCTGTAGTGCTGATGTGATCCGTTATCGTGTCCTTGTTTTTTCATTCAGCCCTGGATTTGTAAAAATCCCTGAGGTTTTTCTTCAATAAAGCAGAGCTATGAGAGATGAACTGTTTTCAGACATTTTACAGTCAGACAATGGAAGCTTTCAGTAAATGCTCAAAGCGCATTTTCCACAACAGAACGTGTTTTATAGGAATCCTCTATTATTCAACAGTGACGTTCTGTAGTGGACAAAAGATCTGCTGTAGAAAAACTTTAATACAGTTAATAAACACTTTGGGTACAACACACTTTAACAAACTCTCACACAGTCTTCAAGCTGTGTAAGTCTGATCTTAATTCATTTTAAATTGTGACTGTTCGCTTCAGTACACATTTTGTGTACTGAGGAATAGACATTTCCCATCATTCTCCATCCCAGCTAACAGGGAACATTCTCAAAACTTTGGCGAATGTTCTCTCAAAGTTATGAACAAATATTCTTCTTGTAACATTAATAGAACGTTCATTCAAAGTTGTCTGGGTTTTAATAACAAAAATGTAATTGTTATATTGTCACAGCTGAACATTTTTTCAGTGTTGTGACTCGCTACTTGTTTCAGAATGTTCAGAGAACATTCAAAAGTAATGTTCCCTTAATGTCTCTAATTTCTCTAACATTCGCATAACCAAAAATGTGATCATTAGAGAAAACATTAAGGGAACATTCCATTTTATAATTCTGCAAACATTATGGGAACGTTACTTTTCAATGTTGTCTAAACGTTCTGAAACACGCAGTAAGTAATAACATTTTAAAATATGTTCTATGAATGCTTTGCTAATGTTCCCATTAAGTTATGAAAAGGTTATTTTTTATGTTCTTTAAACAATCAAAAGATCCAGTTTTTTAAATGGTTTAAAAAGGTTATTTCTGAACGCTCTCTGAAATGGTTTAAAAACATTTTCATAAATTAATGGGAACATTAGCAAAGCGTTCTTAGAAATGTTTTGGTTTTAATGTTATTACTTACTACATGTTTCAGAACATTTAGAGAATATTCAATAGTTACATTTCCATAATGACTACAAAATGATAAAATGGAAAATTCCCTTTAATGTTTTCTCTAATGTTCACATAACCAAGAAAAAAGGTTATTTTTTTAATGCTCTCTTTAAAAACATTTTCTTAACTCAATGGAACATTAGGAAAACGTTGTTAGAACATATTTTAAATGTTTACTACTTGTTTCAGAACTTTCAGAGAATATTCAAATGTAACGTTTCCATAATGTTTTCAAAATTATAAAATTGAACATTCCCTTGATATTCTTGCATAACCAGGAACAAAGGTTATTTTTGAATGTTCTCCGAAAAGGTTTAAAAAAAACAAAACATTTTCATAACTTAATGGGAACATCAGGAAAACGTTCTTAGAACATATTTTAAACAATATTACTACTACTTTTTCAGAACATACAGAGAACATTTAAAAGTAACATTACCATAATGTTTGCAAAATGATAAAATGGAACATTCCTTTAATGTTTTTAAACCGTTTTAAAAATGTTTAGAGAACATTCAAAAATAACCTTTTCATAACTTAATGGGAACATTAACAAAATGTTCTAGGAACACATTTTTGTTAGCTGGGATGGTAACAAAAGACTGAAACTATAATTACTACATGTATGAAATCAAGTGAAACATTTTGAAATATGTTTCATTTCATTGTCTAAATGTCTCACAATGCCAGGATGTTTGTTTATTGTTTTATAACATATAAAATCACAAGATATAAAGTAGAATGAGTGTTAACACTATGATATTAGAGTCTATGAATGTTTGGCACAAAGGTGAATTACTGTTGATGAATTTTCAGCATCATTACTCCAGTCTACTCCAAGTGTAACAATATATACTATACCATTCGAAAGCTTGGAGTCAGTATATATAGAAATTAAAACTTTTATTTAGCACACAAGTGTTGATAAACACATTTATCATGTTACAAACGATGCTGTTCTTCTGAACTTTCTATTCATCAAAAAACCTGAAAAAATTCTTCTCAGCTCTTTTCAACATAATAATAATAATAATAATAATAATAATAATAATAATAATAATAATAATCTGAAGGATCATGTGACTGGAGTAATGATGCTAAAAAGTCAGCTTTGAAAGTCAGCTTTGATTGTTCCTAATAAACTGTTTAACTGCACTCACAAGTGAATCTCAAGTTATTTTGTGTGATAGCTAAATATATTCTAAATAAACTACAAACAAAAAATATATAAATTTATATTGTCCTCACATTCTTTTTTGTAACTCTTCCCTCTCAGTCACATACCTGACTAAATGGCTCATTATGCAGCTCATTATGTGGGCCTTTGTCTTCTCAGGTGTGAATGCAGGATAGTTCACGCCCTCTCGCATGGACCGTTTCTACTCAAAAAGTGTCTTAGAAAATTTAAATCAATATATTGTTTTCTGTGAGTGAGTAAACAAGATGATTTTCACATCATTTGGAAGCAAAAACTCTAGGCTATGAGATCCAGTTCTCAAAAGTCTTGTGAACAAATGTTCTGTATGTGTTTTATGGCCTTATTTCAGTGACTTCAAAATTTTAGTTTTTCACTAAACACGCATAAACGTTGCTTTCTCAAAAACACAATCACATTCATACATGCTGCTCTCATATTATTGTAGCCCAGTTTGTGCTGATTACAGTGATATTAGACTTTAGCAATTTATATGTTTATAAGCAACTGAAAAAAGCACAAATGTCAGGGCATGTCAAAACTTCTCCAGGCCCCCAAAACACCCTCAGATCCCAGAGGGTTAAAATACAAGAAAGCATGAATTTCACACCTAATGCACATCTTTGCTTTTTGTTTCTGATGCATTGGTGGTAAACAAGCTTCCTGGCTTTATGAAGAAGTCAAAAAGAGAAGTATGAAAGAAGTATGAAATTATGTCACTCATTCACAATTAAAATAAATTCAGAAACTTCTGAGCTTACGCATGTGAATTTTCCCAGCAAGGCAGCAGCCGTGCACACATTGTCTATGTGTGTCAAAAGTCACAAACTCTTTCAAAGGCTTGAGGTTTGTTCAAGTTATGCATTATTAAAAAGGTTGAAAACGATGCACTTTGCTGAGCATACAGCACTAGACCATTTGCTTTCAAGTACCATCAACGGACACACCGCTATTATCCGTCTACGGTGAAGCTCGACGTGAAAACTAGCCTCGGGGAGCGGGAATTGCATGTTCACTTATTTTGTACAGTGGAAAGTCACTTCCTGCAGGGTGTTTATTTATCATTGACTTTATACCTTTGTAGATTTACGAATGTTTCAAGAGCACAAAAGCGAGCGCTGCAGAGTTGGAGTGGAATAAGGTACTCACTGAAGAGTAACATGCTGGCATTGGAAGCCCCGAGGCGGTTGGAGGCGAAACAGGTGTAGTTGCCAAAGTGTTTTTCTGTGACGTTGGTGAAGAGCAGCAGGGAACGTGTTTTCTCGTTTTTAATCTTCAGCGTGTTATCGCTCTCTACCGGCCTGAGAAAGAAGTAATATGACAGATCACACGTTAGGGTAAACCCGGTATGTGCTGCTTCCCATGGTTCACAGCGTCTGTTTCGCTCGCTTTGTTAATGCTAGCTTACCTTCGGTCATCCCGGTACCATTCGAAGGATGCAGTGGGCACCGCCATAGCTTCACAGCGTAAGATTGCAGTTTTTCCCAGCTGGGCGGGCATGTTCTTTACGTCTGTGATTACTGGTGGATCTGAAGAAAAAACAGACAGTGTACTGAAGTTAATGTATGAGCACTTGTCGTTAAATTAAAGCAATAATTCATTCAAAAATGAGAAAAAAATGTGATCTCAGTGTCATGTCATTTCAAACCTGGAAGATGTATTGTATTATTAAATTATGTATTGTATTATTTGTATTATTATGTATTGTATTATTAAAAGTTTAAGGCAACCAGCTTCAGCAGATTTTTAAGTTTTCTCAACTTTTGATTTTTTACAGTGTAGTTATAAATAGTTAAATTATTCTATTATTATATTGATCTCATTATGCTAGTATTAAGCATAAGTCCTATAAAATAAGAAAACATTAGTCAATGGCATCAAAAAAATAAAATAAAATCAATTCAAGACATATTGCCTTAATATCTTATGTAATTTCAATTCTCATGTTAATTTATCTTGTTTTGATGTTTAGATATTTTACCAGAAAGCAACAAATACTACAGTTCAAAAGATTGAGGTCAGTAAGTATACAAAAGTTCCATTAATTCGATGACAAAATCTAGTAAAACAGTAATATTGTGAAATATTATTATTACATTTAAAAAAGTGTTTTCTATTTCGATGTATTTAAAAATATAATTCATTCCTGTGATTCAAAACTGAATTTTCAGTCTTTAGCGTCCCATGATGCTTCAGAAATCATTCTAATATGCTTAATATTTTTGTTAAAAAAAAAAAAAAAAATCAGGACATTTTGTTGAATAGAAAGTTAAAAAGATCAATGTAAAATAATAGAAACCTTTTGAAAAATTATGTCTCTAACGTCACTTTTGATGTGTCCTTTAATTTAATGTGTCCTTGTTGAAAAAAAAAAAAAAAAACGTCTTATTGACCCCAAACTTTTGAATGGTAGTGTACTGTATGTACTTATATATTTGAAGGTCTACATGAAACTGTAAAGAAATACAAGAATTATTTTTGTTGTGGAAATGTAATTAAGTTTCTACAGTATTCAAGAACAGGGCAAATTCTCTGAAATAATGCTTAAGTATAATAATGAAGTACAATTACTCAAGTTCTTTAAACCCTGTGGAGTCGAGAGGACAGGATGAAAAGATAAAGAGTTACAGAGTGTTCTGAAACGCTCCCAACGATCTCATTAGGATGTCACTGTGAGCTGCTGACAGGAGCAGAGCGGCTCGACTTACAGTTGACGATGACCTTGACGCGGTGCGTGTCTGGCGGCGCCACACCGTTGTTGGTGATGCATTCAAAATCCTCCGCTTGATGCCGCTTGATTTCTGTGATTTCCAGAAACTCGCCTTCGCTCATGAGACCGTCTGTGAAGACAAAAGACGAGAGGGTGATTGAGTACCAGCGCCGTGGCGCACAATGTCATACGTGAATGTAATTGGGTTGGTAGGTGTTCCAGAAGCAGCAGCAATGTTCCAGACTGTCATGTTAAACAAAAAAAGGCCCGAGGACACGGCAGCAGGAACCACGGGAATGACTCTCCTTATTTATTATGTAGCAGGCGCTCTTTATCCAAACCAACTTTCGGTCAGCGCACCACAAGGGACGGTCCTGCTGGAGTAACCGGCTGTTGAATGTCTTGCCATGGAGCGCAATGGTGGCACGGGAATTCAGTGATCTTTAACCACTACACCACCTCCTCTAACATGACTAAACCGTTTAACCACTTTTAAATTTCACCTGAGTTTATTTCAACAGTGTTCAAGGTGAAGTGTGTCATTTCTGAACCACTAGTGGCACTGAATGGAACTCTAATCTCTTTATATATACATAGGCAAGTTGATATTCTGATCATATATTTTTTTTCCAAGCATTCCATTTTACCAATTCCAAACCACATCAAACTACTATTCATTTTGTATTTAATCATTTATAAGTGATATATAATTGAAGTGAAGAACTCCTTATATTCAGGTGTGCATAATTATTAGGCAGGTTTCCTTTTACAGATAAATTGAGCCAAAAAAGAGATTGAACTCAGAGTGAAAGTCAAAAATCATTAAATGCTCATGAGAAGGATGCAATACTTATGCAATACTAGAATTTGCAAAGTTAAGGCATGACTATTGGATGGCAAAATGCTCATTGGGTCAGTGTGGTCAGAAAAAAAACTGGTGGAGAAGAAAAGACCCGTTAACTGCAAAAGAATTAAGAATTAAGGTGAAGAATTAGGTGTGAAACCATCAGGAGCCAAGATTAAATACAAAAATAATAGTAGTTATTAAGATTGATAAGGTTTGGAATTGGTAAAATGTGCTTGAAAAAAAAATATGATCAGAATATCAACTTGCCTTACTATATACTGTATACAGTATATAAAATCTGCCTAGCAACCATTTAGAACTTCTTAGAAAACTGCTTAGCAACAGCATAGCAACTACGGAATTTCTTGGAGGCAACATCCTAGTAACCACTCAAAAACCTTTGCAATAGATGACCAAACATTTATATTTAATATAAACCTTTATATTTACTTTTATTCACAATATTTAGTAAACACTTTTACACTTTCTATCTACAGTATATGCTTGACTTCTAAGCAACACCCTAGCAACTGCTTAGTAACCACTCAAAACACCTTAGCAACAGCCTTGCATCCACTTAGAACACCTTAGCAACCATCTAGCAATTCCTAGCAAAAACATCTTACAAACTACTCAAAACACCTTAGCAACAGCCTACAAACCAGTTAGAACTTCTTAGCAACTGCCTAGCAACTTGAAACCTAGCAATCACTCAAAACATCTTAGCAACAGCCTATAAACCAGTTAAAACTTTAACAAATGCCATGCAACTGCCTAGCAACTCCCTAGCAACAATTTAGAACCTAACAAAATCCAAGCAACCACTCGAAACACCTTAGCAGCAGCCTTGCAACCACTCAGAACATTTTAGTAACCACCTAGCAACTCCCTAGCAACATCATTTTAGCAACTATTTAAAACACCTTAGCAGCAGCTTACATACCAGTTAGAACTTCTTAGTAACTACCTAGCAACTCTCTAGCAATAACATTTTAGCAACTATTTAAAACACCTTAGCTACAGCTTACATACCAATTAGAACTTCTTGGCAAATGCTTAGCAACTTCCTAGCAACAACTCAGAACCTAGCAACCACTCAATAGTGATCAAAATCCATATGAATAAGTCAGTCAAAGTGACTTATGGATGAGGAATATAAATTAGTAACCACCTAGCAACTACTTAGAACATCTTAGCAACCACCTTACAGCTATTTGGAACACCTTAGCAACCACCTAGCAATCGTACTGAACAGAAGAATGCCTTTGTCTATCTGCATTCTCTTTCTAAACATTGCCCTAGCAACCAATCAAAACACCTTAGCAACAATTTAGAACCTAGCAACATCCTAGCAAACACTCAGAACATCTTTGCAACAATCACAGTGAACATTCCAATCAAAATCATTTTGGATAAAAGTAAGTCACAAAGAGACTTACAAATGAAGAACATCACTTTCATCACACCATAGCAACCACCTAGCAACTACTTAGAACACCTTAACAACCACCTAGCAACTACTTAGCAATCACATTGAACACAAGACAGTCTGTCTATCTACTGCATATGCCTTCTCTTTCTAAGCATTGCCCTAGCAAGATTCTAGCAACCAACCAAACACCTTAGCAACCACCTAGCGACTACTTACAACAACTTAGCAACCACCTAGTGATGTCTTAATCACATTGAACGGAAGATTGTCTTTCGATCTATCTATACAGTCAGGTCCATAAATATTGGGACATCGACACAATTCTAACATTTTTGGCTCTATACACCACCACAATGGATTTCAAATGAAACGAACAAGATGTGCTTTAACTGCAGACTGTCAGCTTTAATTTGAGGGTATTTACATCCAAATCAGGTGAACGGTGTAGGAATTACAACAGTTTGCATATGTGCCTCCCACTTGTTAAGGGACCAAAAGTAATGGGACAGAATAATAATCATAAATCAAACTTTCACTTTTTAATACTTGGTTGCAAATCCTTTGCAGTCAATTACAGCCTGAAGTCTGGAACGCATAGACATCACCAGACGCTGGGTTTCATCCCTGGTGATGCTCTGCCAGGCCTCTACTGCAACCGTCTTCAGTTCCTGCTTGTTCTTGGGGCATTTTCCCTTCAGTTTTGTCTTCAGCAAGTGAAATGCATGCTCAATCGGATTCAGGTCAGGTGATTGACTTGGCCATTGCATAACAATCCACTTCTTTCCCTTCAAAAACTCTTTGGTTGCTTTTGCAGTATGCTTTGGGTCATTGTCCATCTGCACTCTGAAGCGCCGTCCAATGAGTTCTGAAGCATTTGGCTGAATATGAGCAGATAATATTGCCCGAAACACTTCAGAATTCATCCTGCTGCTTTTGTCAGCAGTCATATCATCAATAAATACAAGAGAACCAGTTCCACTGGTAGCCATACATGCCTACCACCACCTTGCTTCACTGATGAGGTGGTATGCTTAGGATCATGAGCAGTTCCTTTCCTTCTCCATACTCTTCTCTTCCCATCACTCTGGTACAAGTTGATCTTGGTCTCATCTGTCCATAGGATGTTGTTCCAGAACTGTGAAATCGTTTGGAAAACTCTAATCTAGCCTTCCTTTTTTTGAGGCTCACCAATGGTTTACATCTTTTGGTGAACCCTCTGTATTCACTCTGGTGAAGTCTTCTCTTGATTGTTGACTTTGACACACATACACCTGCCTCCTGGAGAGTGTTCTTGATCTGGCCAACTGTTGTGAAGGGTGTTTTCTTCACCAGGGAAAGAATTCTTCGGTCATCCACCACAGTTGTTTTCCGTGGTCTTCCGGGTCTTTTGGTGTTGCTGAGCTCAACGGTGCGTTCCTTCTTTTTAAGAATGTTCCAAACAGTTGTTTTGGCCACGCCTAATGTTTTTGCTATCTCTCTGATGGGTTTGTTTTGTTTTTTCAGCCTAATGATGGCTTGCTTCACTGATAGTGACAGCTCTTGGATCTCATCTTGACAGTTGACAGCAACAGATTCCAAATGCAAATAGCACACTTGAAATGAACTCTGGACCTTTTATCTGCTCATTGTAATTGGGATAATGAGGGAATAACACACACCTGGCCATGGAACAGCTGAGAAGCCAATTGTCCCATTACTTTTGGTCCCTTAACAAGTGGGAGGCACATATGCAAACTGTTGTAATTCCTACACCGTTCACCTGATTTGGATGTAAATACCCTCAAATTAAAGCTGACAGTCTGCAGTTAAAGCACATCTTGTTCGTTTCATTTGAAATCCATTGTGGTGGTGTATAGAGCCAAAAATGTTAGAATTGTGTCGATGTCCCAATATTTATGGACCTGACTGTATGTGTTTTCTTTGCAACTGCTTAGTAGCCACTCAGAGCATCTTAGCAACACGTCAGAAATCACACAGACTACATTAGCAAATGTGCACCAAACCCTTCAAAATAACCACTACCTGCACACAAAACTACAGCAACCACATATCAGTGCAGAGCCTATATAAAGGCTGCTGTCAAACGGCACAGGCCTTACATAACCTTCATACTTCACATCTCTCCTCAAACTACATTTATAAAACCTTCTGACTTCAAACTCAAATTCATACGATGAACTTTCCTTTCCTAGTTCTGTTTGCAATTCTGTTTGGTGCTTCCAGTGGAGCAGAAACCACATACTTCACCTTGATTAAAATTAATTTCAACAGAATAAAATTTATTTATTTAACAAGAGCGGAGGCGAGTGACAAACGGTCCACGGAATAAACTGAAAGGCTTTGATAAGAAACTCGAGGCTGCGTCGCTCTCAGATAAACATCACAGAACGTGTGTTGGGGAATGCGTCAGTGAGCTTTATTTACCCAGCCATTGTGAACTACAAAAAGACTGTCTCGCACCTCTAAGGCACTTCTTTCCCTTTTGCAAGATGAAGCAGACAACACCACAAATCTGTAGTAACAAGGACAAGGGTGGATTTGCCTCTATATGTGATGAAAGTGGCTGTTATTAGTACAACAATGACAGCAAGAACAGATACATACGGAAGCTTGTTTCTGCCACAGAATAAAAAAAAAAAAAGGGAACTGCGACTTTCTCAAAAATCTTTTTTATTCCAATTGCGAGTTTATGTCTCGCAATTCTGACTTTTCTCACAGTTATGAGTTTACATCTCACAATTCTGATATAAACGCAATTCAGAGAAGTTAGAATTGCAATATTTACTTTTTCTTAGAATAGCGTATTTGCATCTCACAATTTTGACTTTATAACATACAATTGCACAATAAAAAAAGCTGTTTTTTTTTCTTCAGATTTGGACTTTATAACTCACAATTGAGTTTATAAATTGCATTAAACTCGCAACTGCAAGAAAAAAGTCAGAATTATGAGATATAAATTCACAATTGTGGTAAAAAGTCAGAATTGCTAGATATAAACTCACAATTGTGTGAAAAGTCAGAATTGTGAGAAAAACTCACAACTGCATGAAAAAAGTAAGAATTGGGAGATATAAACTCACAATTGTTGGAAAAAATTCAGAATTACGGGACAAACTCGATTGTGAGAAAAGAAGTCAAAATTGCAAAATATACAATTGTGGGAAAAGTCAGAACCGTGGGATATAAACTCGCAATTATGAGAAGAGTCAAAATTGCAAGTTTACATCTCACAAATCTGACTTTATTTCTCACAATTCCAAGTTTATATCTCGCAATTCTAGCATAACTCACAATTCTGACTTTTCTTTTTAGAAATGTGATTTTATATCCCATAATTCTTTATGACAGAATTGTGAGAAAAAAGTCAGAATTGTGAGAAGGTTGGAATTAACTTTTGTATGTTTTATTCCGTGTTGGAAATGGGCTTCAATAGATTCATGCTAGCTTTCTCGTGCAACCATTTTCATCTCTAACAGTCAGAACAGTTAGGCACACAAAAATCTCAGTGTCAACCAGAATAATCCACTTCTTAGTAGTATTTCTCTGGCTTCAGCCAATGGAGAGATGGAAAACACAAAGGCAACCGCACACCTTTTAATTCACAACCGCCAGGACTTTATTCCACAAATTCAGCACCTTTTCTAATTGAAGATTATTCCGGAGGATTATTAGCACAGCTACTGAACTGGAGAGGATTATTTGCAGCTGCCGACGCCACCGACCGAGCACACACTAGGGTTTACAGCAATGTTATTCACTCATTCCATTAGCGTAATAAATATCGTTCCCCCGTGACATCTTCGTCAGGCCGTCTGAGCACCCGTCTCAACCCGCTGGGGGGGAAAAATCATCTTATCCTGACAAAGAGGGTTTACAGGTAAAGAGACTGGTACGTCTCGCACGCTTCGAGCTGAGATGCTTACTAAGTAGACACTATTTGTATTTATTTCTCACAGTTGTGACAAGCGCATTCCCATGTGGCCTGACGCATTTGTGCTCCGCTGCAGCTGGAAAATTTCAGTGACAACATCAGCTTTAGAAGCACTTAGAATGCCTGGATGGAATCAAATCAAACAGGGATGCCTACTGGATCTAGATTAAAAAAAAAAAAATAATAAAAAAACAGGGTCATGGGGTCACATATCTATCTATCTATCTATCTATCTATCTATCTATCTATCTATCTATCTATCTATCTATCTATCTATCTGACTTTGCATTATTATTTAAAAAATGACAGTTATATGAATTTCTTGGAATTTGTTGGTTACATTCAAATTCTGCATTCTGTTTACTATCTCAATTTAAATTCTGCAATTCAACTGGAATTTAACCCTATAAATCCTGACATATAAAACATTAGTTAAAAAATCTGGTTATTGAACCTTTAGACAAATATAATATATTTATGGCTATGATATACTGGGAATAATTTGGTCAAAAAATGGCCAATATATATGTCTGAATAAGGTCTATTGCATTTTTGTTATATATATATATATATATATATATATATATATGGCTTTATGGTTATGATTTACTGGGAATATAGTTACAAAAAAATAAAATTGTATTCAGAGGCCCAAACTGAGCAAAAATGCAGATGCTGATACTTACACACCCCAAAAAAAAAATAAAAAATAAAAAATAAAATAAATAAATAAATAAATATGAGATCTTTATAACAGTATAGCTGACCATTTACATGAAATAACATACAATTCAACTGTCACTCAATATCGCCAATAAGGTTTTTCAGCTACGTTTTATGTTGATCATTTAGAGGCCTTAGAAATTTGCATATCAAATCTACAGCAGGCTTTATAGGGTTAAAAGGCATTCTCCATTCAAATGTGAGTCTCATAATGCAGCTATATTTCAGAAATCACATTAGAGAGGGTTTATGCTGCACAAAGGTACTCAGTGTTCACAGGAATCAACGTTCATTCCTGTTAGGATTATTTCTACATTCTATGAGATGCGAATAAATCGGTTGTGAGGCTCAGAAAAAAGCCTCACTAGTCAAATGATCTTCTGCTGTCACCTTGCATGACATTGTAACCATGTCTGTGGACACTAACATGAGCATCTATGTGTCTTTGTGGGATTTAAATGATATACTATTCATCTAAATGCGCATGTCGCAGCCTGGATCTGCTAGTTAACATGTACTGGACAGAATGTATGTGGGTGGTCGGTCTAATGAATGAACCTGACCTGTCGAACGCATGATTAATGCTGGTTTCAATCCACATGGACGTGCATGTGAGCCGTAACCAGTCGCTCAGTGGCACCGACGGAGTGGGCGTGTCACCTGTCAACGGCGCGTCAGGTGTGTGATTGTGATGTCATCGCACCCTGTCTGCTTCCCTACAGTGTGATGTACAGCTCCAGATGGCTTTGTGTTTCTTTGGCCGAATCTACACGCCCAATTTCTCGCCCGGCTGCTGGCAACCAATAGCTCCACCGCAGTGACTCGCGCTGAATAACAATGTGGCTCTTTCTGTCTCGCTGTACGCCCCTCTCTTTATTTCTGCCGTGCCGGTGGGTTATGAGGTGCAGAGGAAGTGCTGAGTGGGGAAAAGCGCAGACCGAAAGATCTGCAGACAAGCTACGACTACAATTATATGCAGAGTAGGAGAAATTTTATATCATGATAATAGATTTCAATGGAAAAAATAATTAATATATGCAATATGACACATTATTTATTTATATTTTACATTTATACTTTAAGATTTTTTTTAAATCTCTTTTTAGTTTGTATTTAATGGACACAAACCAATAGATCTGATTATTCATAATTATAACTAAAGACTCAAAGCAGCAAAATCCCTTCGGTCGACGCATTCTACACATTTCATAGCAAAGAAATACAACTAGATCACCTTAACCTTGTTCACACCTGGTATTAACATCCATCTCAAATGATCTGATCAGTGTTAAAGGAACACTCCACTTTTTTTGAAAATAGGCTCATTTTACAACTCCCCTAGAGTTAAACAGTTGAGTTTTACCGTTTTTGAATCCATTCAGCTGATATCCGGGTCTGGCGGTAGCACTTTTAGCTTAGCTTAGCATAGTTCATTGAATCAGGGCTATTCAACTGGCGGCCCGCAGGCCCAATCCGGCCCGCCAATCATCTTCATCGGGCCCGAGGGAGAAGTACACGCAGGTCGCACATATGGCCTGAATTGTTATTGCACTAATTAGTTTGTCCACAAGGTGGCAACACTGGCCCAGTCATAACTTCTGGTGAGAAATTGCGCAAACACTGGACGAAAAGCATTATCAAATGAAGTTGAAAGCTGCGCGTTCGGCTGTACGCATAAAACTGAGCCGCTTCAGACAGAGCGCCAGTAGCGCTTCAACAGACAAAAACACACAATTATGACATGTGCGGTTTTGGCGAGTTACCTCATAAACGTATTCTTAAATGAGTTATATCTTAAATGAGTTATAAAGTCTTAAATGATCGTAAAAAGTTGGGAGAATCGAATTTGTGTCAGTTCTGTGTCATGTGCATCAGGTTTTAAAGAGACAGCGCTGATTTTAAAGTGAAATCTGCTGAAGTCTGTCTTTGATGGAAATCAAAGAATAAAAGAAAAACAGAAATCATCACTGACTGCTCTAGTCGCTGATTAACTTTTGTAGCTTTAATAAAGCATAATCTGTTTAGTTTATGCATATAAAATTTATAGTTTGTGAAGATTGTTTTAAAATCACTTAAATTAAAAGTTGTTATATATTTCAGAGCCTATTACATGTTAAAAATAATGGCTTTTAATTATACTGTGGTGTTGAATGGCTATAATTAATAGGTAAAATGCATTTAATAGAGACACTAGTAGCAGTATTGGAATCAATACTTCATTAATAATAGGCTACTTGGTAAAAAGATGCCATTAAACACATATTTAAAATATACTATCTTTATGTTGTTTCCACATTCATTTGGAGGTTCAATGTGAAATTATGATGATATCAATATATGTAAATATGCGATTAATTATAGAATTCAATAATCATAGAATTATATGATTAATTAAAGAAAAATTAGGTTTTTTTAAATTGATTGATAGACAGCACTAATGTTAACCTTTTATAGATGTTGGTGTTGGTAATATTAGTTTATTTTACTGCTAAATATGCATTTCAATTTAATTTTTAATTGTATAGGCCCCCCCAGAAAGCGATCGGGACGGCCCCCACCCCCTTGGCCCCCTTCAAATTTTCAGTTCGATAATCCGGCCCTCAAATTAATCTAATTGAATAGCCCTGGATTAGACCATTAGCATCTCGCTCAAAAATGACCAAAGAGTTTCGATAATTTTCCTATTTAAACCTTGACTCTTCTGTAGTTACATAGTGTACTAAGACTGACGGAAAATGAAAAGTTGCGATTTTCTAGGCCAATATGTCTTGGAACTATACTCTCATTCCGGCGTAATAATCAATGATATTACGCAGCACCTGAAAGTAGTCCCCAGCTATATTATATCTAGTTACCTAGCGGGGGACTACTTTCAGGCGCTGCGTAATATCATTGCTAATGGTCTAATCCGATTCAATGAACTATGCTAAACTAAGCTAAAAGTGCTACCGCCAGACCCGGAGATTGGCTGAATGGATTCAAAAACGGTAAAACTCAACTGTTTAACTCTAGGGGAGTTGTAAAATGAGCCTATTTTCAAAAAAAGTGGAGTGTTCCTTTAACTAAAAAACGTCCAGTATGTTGAATTGCCAATACATGTTGTCAAGACTGCCTTAACGTTTCAATGTAAGTTTAAATGCTTACATCTCTCAGACAACATTGCATCCCCATCCACTCATGTGACACATAATCACTGTGCCTAAAAATTATTTTTAAACTTTGCTTTTAAATGAATATCATTCGATTGGCAAAATTTGGAAAAGGCATATACATATACATGCAAAAAATTACAATTAACATTTTTTTATGCAGCATGTCCAAACACAATTATGTGGGAAAATTTCATGAAAACCTGGTCACATTTCAACCCTCAAAAAAAAAAAAAAAAAAAAAAATCAAAATGAATTATGAATTTTGCATAAATAAAATGTTAAAAATATATATATATTTTAAATAAAATATGAAGTTTTTTTTTGCTTTTAAACCTTTTTTGCACTTTTATGAAAAGGCATATTTCCATAATATTTTATATATTTTATATATATATATATATATATATATATATATATATATATATATATATATATATATATATATTTATATATATATATACACACACACACACACACACACACACACACACACACACACACAAATATATATACAGGTGCATCTCAATAAATTAGAATGTCGTGAAAAAGTTCATTTTTTTCTTAAAGTTTTTTTCAAGTTATTTCAAAAAAGTGAATATATTTTAGATTCACTGCATGTAAAGTAAAACATTTCAAAAGTTTTTTTGTTTTAATTTTGATGATTAGAGCTTACAGCTCATGAAAGTCAAAAATCAGTATCTCAAAATATTAGAATATTTACATTTGAGTTTCAATTAATGACCATCCCTACAGTATAAATTCAGGGTATCTCTTGTTCTTTGAAACCACAATAATGGAGAAGACTGCTGACTTGGCAATGATCCAGAAGACGATCATTGACACCCTCCACAAAGAGAGTAAGTCACAGAGGGTCATTACTGAAAGGTGTGGCTGTTTACAGAGTGCTGTATCAAAGCATATTAAATGCAAAGTTGACTGGAAGGAAGAATTTGGGTAGGAAAATGTGCACAAGAAACAGGGATGACTGCAAGCTTGAGAATACTGTCAAGCAAAGCTGATTCAAACACTTGTGAAAGCTTCACAAGGAGTGGACTGAAGCTGGAGTCAGTGATCAAGAGTCACCACGCTCAGACGTCTTCAGGAAAAGGGCTACCAAGCCACTTCTGAACCAGAGACAACGTCAGAAGCATCTTACCTGGGCTGCGGAAAAAAAGAACTGGACTGTTGCTCAGTGGTCCAAAGTCCTCTTTTCAGTTGAGAGTAAATTTTGCATTTCATTTGGAAATCAAGGTCCCAGAGTCTAGAGGAAGAGTGGAGAGGCGCAGAATCCAAGCTGCTTGAAGCCCAGTGTGAAGTTTCCACAGTCAGTGATGAATTGGGCTGCCATGTTATCTGCTGGTGTTGGTCCATTGTGTTTTCTGAAGTCCACAGTCAACGCAGCCATCTACCAGGAAATTTTAGAGCACTTCATGCTTCCTTCTGCTGACAAGCTTTATGGAGATGCTGATTTCATTTTCCAGCAGGACTTGGCACCTGCCCACACTGCCAAAGGTACCAAAAGCTGATTCAGTGACCATGGTGGTACTGTGCTTGATTGGCCAGCAAACTCACCTGACCTGAACCTCATAGAGAATCTATGGGGTATTGTCAAGAGGAAGACGAGAGACACCAGACCCAACAATGCAGATGACCTGAAGGCTGCTATCAAAGCAACCTGGGCTTCCATACCACCTCAGCAGTGCCACAAACTGATCACCCCCATGCCACGCCGAATTGAGGCAGTAATTAAAGCAAAACGATCCCCTACCAAGTATTGAGTCCATATACAGTAAATGAACATACTTTCCAGAAGGCCAACAATTCACTAAAAATGTTTTTTTTTTTATTGGTCTTATGAAGTATTCTAATTTGTTGAGATAGTGAATTGGTGGGTTTTTGTTAAATGTGAGCCAAAATCATCACAATTAAAAGAACCAAAGACTTAAACTACTTCAGTCTGTGTGCATTGAATTTATTTAATACATGAGTTTCACAATTTGAGTTGAATTACTGAAATAAATTAACTTTTCCACGACATTCTAATTTATTGAGATGCACCTGTATATATATATATATATATATATATATATATTTATATAAATTAAAATAAATTAAAATAAATTAAATGGAAAAAAATATTAATAAATGTAACAATATATAAATATGTAAAATACTGATACTTTTTACATTTATATTTTATTTTATTATATTTTAATTTATCTATTTTTATTTTGAACTTGATGGAAACAAACCAATCTACTGTCTCAAAGCAGTCAAACATATATTGTACAAATACACATACAAAAATATACGGTAAAAATATAATATAAAAATATAAAAAATATAATATTTTTTTCAGAATAAATTAACAGATACAACCATCGTGTATATATTTAAATAAGTTTAAACAAATCCCTTTTTTTACATTATGGTATATTTTTGGCATTACAGTAATGAGAATTCATAGGAAAAAATGTTCTTAAATGTAAATTATGTCAATTAAATTTGAATATGTGAATTAAATGTGAATATGCTTACTTTTGCGTTCCTGTAGCTCATGTTGTTAACAGTGCCAAGGTCATAGGTTTGATTCCCAAGAAATTCACCGCCTGATAAAATGTGTATCCCAAATGCACTGTCATTTCTGGTATGGCAAATGCATTGCATGTTCTCAACATCAATCGTAAGCCTTCATGAAATCAAAGACCCTTCCCTTGATAATTGTAAGTGGTCACTGGACGGATTTGAGATGCATGTGAATACCAGGCGTAAAAGACGATGTGCTCGGCTGACCATTTGTGACCGGATCACTTGAATGTGTACAATAAGCACACAGATACAGTGAGTGTACACTACATGGACACTCTAGAGGTTTAGTATCTGAGCTCAGCTGCGTCATTCATGTGACACTGGTCTATTTCCAGGCAGAGGGACTCTTGAGTTGATTTCAAAGGACTAAGGATCAATTGAAAAATAAATGACAGTAAATGATGATCCCCACCGTCCTGTAATCATATTGTGAAAAGATTAAATAAAAATGTCCTCTCCTGTTACGCATTTCATCACGACCACTCGAAATGAATGCAGCTAATATCAACGATAATGAAAGTTATTAATAGTATGTTAATGATAACCGTGATTATTAATATTGCGGCAGGAACAATAATGGTGACTAAGATGATGATGATGGCACATGTTGACAATTATCACCCTGGTTGTGGCTGTAATTATTTATAAAGAAATCTGGGCTGTAAATTACCAAGACTATGTTCATAATTGCATGCTACTCTTACTGTTTCTCCAGTATACTGTGTACAGTATGCACATTTTATACATGAGATAGCCATACAACATTGGTCAACATATCAATCAGAATAACCAGAATATGCTTTGTTTTAAAAGAACTTGTTTGATTAAAAGCATTTGGAAAATGACATACATATACAGGTGCATCTCAATAAATTAGAATGTCGTGGAAAAGTATTTCAGTAATTCAACTCAAATTGTGAAACTCGTGTATTAAATAAATTCAGTGCACACAGACTGAAGTAGTTTAAGTCTTTGGTTCTTTTAATTGTGATGATTTTGGCTCACATTTAACAAAAACCCACCAATTCACTATCTCAACAAATTAGAATACTTCATAAGACCAATAAAAACATTTTTAGTGAATTGTTGGCCTTCTGGAAAGTATGTTCATTTACTGTATATGTACTCAATACTTGGTAGGGGCTCCTTTTGCTTTAATTACTGCCTCAATTAGACGTAGCATGGAGGTGATCAGTTTGTGGCACTGCTGAGGTGGTATGGAAGCCTAGGTTTCTTTGACAGTGGCCTTTAGCTCCTCTGCATTTTTTGGTCTCTTGTTTCTCATTTTCCTCTTGACAATACCCCATAGATTCTCTATGGGGTTCAGGTCTGGTGAGTTTGCTGGCCAGTCAAGCACACCGACACCATGGTCATTTAACCAACTTTTGGTGCTTTTGGCAGTGTGGGCAGGTGCTAAATCTTGCTGGAAAATGAAATCAGCATCTTTAAAAAGCTGGTCAGCAGAAGGAAGCATGAAGTGCTCCAGAATTTCTTGATAAGCGGGTGCAGTGACTTTGTTTTTCAAAAAACACAATGGACCAACACCAGCAGATGACATTGCACCCCAAATCATCACAGACTGTGGAAACTTAACACTGGACTTCAAGCAACTTGGGCTATGAGCTTCTCCACCCTTCCTCCAGACTCTAGGACCTTGGTTTCCAAATGAAATACAAAACTTGCTCTCATCTGAAAAAAGGACTTTGGACCACTGGGCAACAGTCCAGTTCTTCTTCTCCTTAGCCCAGGTAAGACGCCTCTGACGTTGTCTGTGGTTCAGGAGTGGCTTAACAAGAGGAATACGACAACTGTAGCCAAATTCCTTGACACGTCTGTGTGTGGTGGCTCTTGATGCCTTGACCCCAGCCTCAGTCCATTCCTTGTGAAGTTCACCCAAATTCTTGAATCGACAATCCTCATAAGGCTGCGGTTCTCTCGGTTGGTTGTGCATCTTTTTCTTCCACACTTTTTCCTTCCACTCAACTTTCTGTTAACATGCTTGGATAGAGCACTCTGTGAACAACCAGCTTCTTTGGCAATGAATGTTTGTTGCTTACCCTCCTTGTGAAGGGTGTCAATGATTGTCTTCTGGACAACTGTCAGATCAGTAGTCTTCCCCATGATTGTGTAGCCTAGTGAACCAAACTGAGAGACCATTTTGAAGGCTCAGGAAACCTTTGCAGGTGTTTTGAGTTGATTAGCTGATTAGCATGTCACCATATTCTAATTAGTTGAGATAGTGAATTGGTGGGTTTATGTTAAATGTGAGCCAAAATTATCACAATTAAAAGAACCAAAGACTTAAACTACTTCAGTCTGTGTGCATTGAATTTATTTAATACACGAGTTTCACAATTTGAGTTGAATTACTGAAATAAATGAACTTTTCCACAACATTCTAATTTATTGAGATGCACCTGTACATGCATGTCAAAACACAATCAAGTAATGTATGTGGGTAAATCTGGTCACGTAAAAAAAAGCATAACTTTGAACAAAGTGAAAGAAAACAAAGTAATGTGGCCAAATCTCATGAAAATTTTTTTCACCACAAAATCAAAAGGAAAAAATAAGAAATTAAATTGTGCATAAATTTAAAAAAAAAAAATTATATATATATATATATATATATATATATATATATATAAGATAATATTATGAAAACCTGGTCACATTTCATCCAAAAAATCTAAAAATAAAATAAAATATAATAAAATTTCACATTTGGTGATATTTCACTACAAAATCAAAAGGCAAAAAATAATTCATTTACATTTTGTTATTATCATTAATTCATTTACATTCATTAATATTTTATGAGAAACTAATATTTTATAAAGAAAACAAAGCATATTTTAGGATCACTGAGATACATATTTCAGATATTTCCACCAAAATAAAAGTTCAGAACACACTAAGCTGTGTAAACAGTATCCCACAATGCAATGTGTTTAACCCGACCTTCATTTACAGTATAACATAAACAAAAATGACAGCAGTAATACTCACATTTGAAGTCCTTCCAGGTGACGGTCGGCTCTGGTCTGCCCACCGCCAGGCAAAAAAGATTCACATCATCGCCTTCATTCACAGATTTATCCTGCGAGATGTTCACTATCCGGGCCGGCACTGCAAAAGAGACCTTTTAATTATGCTTAATAATAACAGAGTGAATATATTACATCTTAACTGATGTCAAAAATCAACCATAGTTTAGCAGAATAAATTTGCTGGAGACGGGTTGTTTGTTTCAGGGGTTATAAATGATTCCAATCAGCTGTTTTGGCCTAAATTCCCAAAGCAGAGGGCAATGCATAATGCCGGCCGGATAATGAGCTGGCCCTTGAATTTAAATGGCCTATGATCAGAGCTTTAATGAAGATGGCCACAAATTTGGCCTGCAAGGCATTCTCAAGCAGTCCATTTTTCAGGTTTCTAACAGGGCGAAATACTTCCGACGATAAACTTAAGATTGGAACCAAAGCAGATCCATTGCTGTTGGAGGAGTGACTGGGGGGTGTAATTATTTTCGCTCATATCGCACTAAGACTAAAATTGAGGGCACAATGGTATCGAGCAAATATGGTCATCTGTCTGCAAAGCTCCGTGCGGCAGATAAAAGCCTGTGTTTGGCGAGATGGTTCTGGCCTGCCGCTTGGCCAACAACGTACTCGAGATGCATTTTGAAAATGCTTCCCCTCCTTTTAGTACTTCTTCGCGTTGATATTTTCAATCTTGTGCAACAGGAGAATGCACCATGCACGGCACCATCTACATAACAATCGACAACTTTCAGCCGGCGGGGTCGGAGTAAAGAGAGGGATGCGGCAATCCATCAGCGGATCGGTCTGCTGCCAATAAATCACGTCAGGCTGGATCGCAGGACCTCTTACTCATGTTGCTGTTGACGTGACAGTCGGCACGGCCCGTGTCCCGCCCCGCGCGGCCGCTCAACTAAAGGCCTTCTGGAAGATTACTGAGCATAACCACCCCTCGGATCCTGATCACATCTGTGTCAGACCCTCTTGTTTCTTTGGTACCGGCATTCGAGGAAATGTTCATTTGTGCAATTGTTTCGTATGACTTCCATGGCAGAAAGGAGAACATCATGGCACATGTTGACAATTATCACCCTGTTGTGAATGTAATTATCAGAGCTGTAAATCACTAAGACTATATTCATAACTGCATGCTACTCCTACTGTTTCTGCAGTATGAAGTACTGTGTACAGTATGCACTTTTTATGCATTAAACGTGACATTGCATTTTTATGCTTTGGTACCACATTGGTCAAAACATTGTGCAGTATATGACCAGAACACATTGTTTTTAAAAGAATATTGTTTGATCAAAAAAATTTGGAAAATGCCATATTAGATGCACAAATTTACATCATGTCCAGACAAAATTAAGTGAAGTATGGGCAAATCTCATGAAAACCTGGTCACATCTCACAACAAATTCAAAATAAAAATTAGAAATGATATTTGCATAAAAATAAAAACAGTAATTGTGACTTTATATATTATCTGAATTTTGACTTTATTTCTTGCAATTTTGAATTTATATGTTGGAATTTTGAGTTAACTTTTCACAATTCTGATTTTCTCATGGTTGTGAATTTACGCTTTTTAAGAATGCATCAAATTGATCAAAAGTGACAGTAAAGACATTTAGAATGTTACAGAAGATTTCTATTTCAAATGATGTTTTTTAATCTTTCTGTTCTTCATACGATCCATAAAAAATGTGCATATTAGAATTATTTTGAAAATGTGCATATTAGAATTATCAGCATATTAGAATTATTTTGAAGGATCATGTGACACTGAAGACTGGAGTAATGATGCTGAAAATGCAGCTTTGATAACAGAAATAAATGACATTTTACAATAAATTCAAATAGAAAACATTTAAGTTGTAATAAAATCTCACATTTTTACAGTATTTTGATGAAATAAATGCAGCCTTGGTGAGCAGAAAACATTTAAAAAATCTTACTGATGCCAAACTTTTAAATAGTAGTTCATATACAGTATATCTCACAATTCTGACTTTAATTGTCACAATTTTAAGATATAATGTCATATTGTGATATTTAAATTCTCATTACAAGAAATGTTTTTGTGAGATATAAAGTTGCATTGTGTGATATGAAGTCAGAATTGCAAACCATATACAGTAGTTTAAACTAAATACGTCAGAACTGTAAGATTTAAAGTTGGCAACACTGGCTACTGGCAACTTTTTTTTCTATTTCTAAAGGCTTCTATTGAAATTCTGATCACAAAATTTACAGATATTTCTGCCAATTACTTATTTTTCTGGACAACTGAAATGGGAGGAAACCTGTTTTAGAAACCATTCATATTTTTAGGGGCTGTAGCCCCTATTGCATTTGCATGTTTTCTTTATTATTGCAGTTATTTTTGTGTTCATTAGTTAATTTTAATTGGCAGGCAGATGAGCATACCCTGAACGATGAGGTAGACGTGGGCCGTACGGGGCTGGTTTCTGGCCTGGAAGCTGCATGTGTAGGGTCCCTCGTCTGCCACCATCACTTGCTCAATCTTAATGGAGAAGTCGCTGTTGTTGTTGTTCACCAGGGAGACGCGGGAGTCCAGGGACCACTTATCTGTGCCCGTAAATAAGATGTTGGAGCGGTTCAACCATGCCTTGTGAGTGACCTCCTCGTCTATCTTGCATCTAAGAAAGAGAGGAGATTGAAAAGAACAAGTTTGTGGCAGATACAATTGACTCGTTTGAGAGCATTTATTCAACTTGACGTGAATAAAAACAAGGTTGTGAGGGGCAGACGTGTGTTAATGTTCACAAATGACATTTCCCCCCTATTTCTATCCATCAAAGCCTTGTTTTCAATAGTTTTAAATAAAAAACATCTACAGATTAACTTCCAGAGGCAATTACTGTTATGTCACTGAATGAGCGCTAGTATGAAACGCTGCATGAAACTTTCTGTGTGAATGTTTCTTTCGTAATAATCATTACAACTCGCTCACAAGGTCAAAACGTGCAGAACACACTTTGTTTTTAAAAGAATTTTGATAAAAAAAAAAAAAAATTGTTAAATGCCAGACATAATTTACATGCAGCATGTCCAAATACAAATAAGTGATGTACGTATGTGGGCAAATCTCATGAAAATCTGGTCACATTTCACCACAAAATCACAAAAAAAGAAATTATATTTTGGATAAATAAATAAATAAATAAATTATATATATATATATATATATATATATATATATATATATATATATATATAAAAAGCTTTTTTAACAATGACACCACAATAAAATGTTGATCACATTTCACCACAAAATCAAAAGAAATAATATAAAGAAGAATACATAAATAAATAATAAGAAATTATATTTTGAATAAACAATTAAAATATATAAGAAAGATAAATATTTTGCATAAATAAAATGTTGCATAAATAAATCAAATCTATAAAGAAAACAAATCTACTTTTTTGTTACATTTTTATGACTTTTTTGTTTTTATGACAAAATAAGATGTTGGTCACATTTCACCACAAAAATCTAAAGAAAAAATAAGAAATTATAAATATATCATAAATATTTAGAATATACAAAAACAATACATATTTTGCATAAATAAATAAATCACACAAACAAAACAAATCTGCTTTTTTTCCCTATTTTTATAACTTTTATTTTAATGACAAAAAAGTTGGCCACATTTCACCACAAAATGAAAAAATTACATTTTTGCATACAGAAAACAAAGCATATTTTGGAACCACTAACATTTTAAGAGAAGTACTTTAATCAGAAATGAGCTTAAAGCTTAAGTGTGCCATTTTTCTTTCAACTTAACGAGAATAAAAAAGGGTTGTAAAGGGGTAGATGTGTTAATGTTCACAAATTACATTTCTATCCCTCAAAGTCATGTTTTCATTTGTTTTAAATAAAATATTGCATCTATAGACTAACTTCCATAGGCTATTACGGTGATGTCATTGAATGAGTGCTAGTATGAAACTCTCTGTGCGTGAAACTTTCTGTGTCAATGTTTCTTTGGTAATCGTTACAACTCACTCATAAGGTCCGGGTCATTAACTAGCTCATTAAGCTGACTATTCAGACCAGTGGTGATTGCTTTCAAACTACACAGTGCCACAAACATACGACCAGAAAAGCCCAATTTGCCATCTAAAAAAATGGTGTGATGTTTATCAATGCACAAATAATCAATATACACACATGAATCCTCTACTGTATGTCGCCTCAAATGTTTAATTCAGTTTCCAATCACATAAGATGGCAATAAAATGGTTAATATTGAAGGGACAGCTTTGAATAAACCAATAAAAAGCTTTTTCTTTGTCACCATGTCCTGGCAGGCGTCTTCAAATCTTTTTCTGGCACTGTGCGCCATGCGGAGGATGTAGTTTTGCTCTGGAGATCTGCCCTCACAAAAGCTTTTCTCCTTCATCCAAAATATGATTCACATTTGCTGATGAGTAAACCCCATTTTAAAACATTTAGAGTCATATAAATTATTTGTCATGAAGAATTGCTGAAATACATTTGTTGCCTTGAAGCAACATTGTGTGGGAGTGGAACAGATGCAGATGCAGCGGCTGTAGAGAATATTGAGGTTATCATATGTTTTTGTTTATTATTATTTTATTTTATTTATTTAAAAAAAACTATATTTTTTAAATCATCTATTTATTCATATTAATTTCTTTAGGTATTTACTATTCTAAGTCCTCACAATTCCTAAATATAACTTTTCTTATGTATGGAAACTGATTTGTTTTTGTTTTTTTCATAACGCATGCAACAATATCATTCTAGGTTAATTTCAATAATTCAGTGAATAAGTGAATTATTTTTATTAACATATAACACAGCACTATCACACTGCTTATTACTGTAAAATGATCCATTTATCCATACAAATTATTTTCGGTATTTACTTAACTTTTTATACGCATAGAAATGGAATCAAACATTTTTAAAACTTTTCTTTTCATAATGCATGGAACAGATGGTTAATTTCTAGCCATATTTCACAATTTATGTCAAAAAGTGTATAAAATATCACAGCACTACTGCACTGCACATTATATTGTCCTTTTTTCATATTATTTTTCTGTATTTACTTTACATCTAAAAGTCCTCCCTAATCTCATTTATAACTTTTCTTAAGCATGAAAACAGAATAATTTTTAAAACCATCATTTTTATAATGCATGCAACAAGGCATTAAATATTCTAGGTATTTTTCAATAATTTAGTGAAAAAAAATATCACAGCATTATCACACTGCTTATTCAAATTATTCATTTATCCATATTATATTTAGGTATTTACTTTACATTTAAAATTCCCCAGTATAACTTTTCTTACACATGAAAACTGAATCAAACATTTTTAAAACCATTTTTTCTTAATGCATGCAATAGAGGGTTAAATATCATTCTAGGTACATTTCAATAATTAAAAAAGTTTAAAATACCACAGCACTCATTCACAACCCTTTAAATTACGAGTAACTCTCTCAAATAACAAAATAATAATAACGACAACTAAATAATGTCTGCCATTAGCCACTGGCTATTAAATGATTAAAAATGCATGGTTGTCACATTTTAGTTATAATTACTAAAGTTCTATCATAAAAAATGCTTAGTTGCCTGATGTTTCCTAAAACTTTAGTTGTTATGTTTTCAAATTATATTACACTTAGATACTAAAAAATTGAAAAAATAAATAAATAAAAATTCTAGCCAACGGTGTATCTATTGCCAACGTGTGCATAGAGGGTTGATTCAGTAACGTGTTCTCTCTCAAATAAATATGTCTATTTGCAGACTTCAGTAGGGTCTATAAATACATTGATTTCAGTGGTGCACAGATCAATGTTCAATGGACAAGAGGCTCTAAACATGTCATTCTGTATCCCAACTGGATGCTGTGCTTCACTGGGAGTCACTGAGAGCATCATGAGCACCATTCGCACCAAATCCCCTGATTTGTTTATTGGACAGTGAGGCTTGCATTGAAGTATTTTCATCCTGAGAAGTCTAAAAGCTTCTCCATACAACCATTGATTGAGTACCAAAAGGAACGTTGCAAAAACTGCCAGTGATACGAATGACTGACAGCGTTTGAAATTAAAACACTCCCGAGTCTGGAGATGCAGTTAGTTGAAGTCTGTCTCAATACATTTGGGTCACTGCTCATAATCTTATCTTTTGCCTGCTGGCTTTTGTAAATAATGCAAAAATGCAATTCAGAGCTTGGTCAATTATTTGCATCAAGTATCGCCACCGTTTAGTTCAAGAAGCAGCAACACTGAAGTCACCAAAATAAATAAAAAGATTGAAGAACAAACATTGCCATATAATAATTGACAACTTCACATGCTATTGATTCTGACCACATACTGTAAGGCCATCGGTCGAGTGATATGCATTAACCACAGTTGACCTCTAGATGCCACTGTTCTGCTCTGCTCTTAAATGGAGAAGTCGTGACACATTTAAGGCTTAAATATCACTCACATTCATGTCAGCTTTGACTTTCAGCGTATCAAACTGTGATATCACATCAATTCCCATTCCCGGTGCAGTTGTGTGGAATAATAATATGGTGCTTTTGAGAATATGTACCCCTGACAGCAGGTTCAGGAGTTCAATTGCTGGCTGATAGACTGAAACCAAGTCATTTCTGCCTGGAAACAGACTAACAACAAAACTAGAGAGAGTGAAATTAAAATGTTAAAAATGCACCCTCCAGCGAGTGAGCATGATAAGAGCAGTGGGGCTGGGCGATCTGACCGTGTATATATATTTATATTGATATCAGTAGCAGGACTGCCTTGCATTATTTAAATGTGACAGCGATGGAAAAACACAGAATATTGTCAAAATAAAGGAACATGTCCCACACGAGTCAAGACGAGGAAGAATGCAGTATAAACGGGTAATTGTTAGGCACAAGCAAAAGCTTGGCAGTATAAATTTAATATTATTTACATACTCTTTTAGTATTTTTTTTTATTTATATTTTGCAACTTTGTTTCTCGTAATGTGTCTTTATGTCTTTATATTTAACACTTTATTTCTCATAATTGTGACTTAATTTGTCACAATATGGCTTAATATTTAACGATGTGTCTTGACAGTATTTCACAAACACCACTTTATCATTATGAGTATGTGGCGTAATTTACCACATTGTGTCTATATATTATAATTGAAACTTTGTTTCTCATAATTGTGACTAAATATCTCACAATGTGTATTTACATCTCACAATTGCCACTTTATGTCTCATAGCTGTGACTTAATTTCTCACGTCTTCATATCTCACAATTTCCACTCTATTTCTCATAATTGTGACTTAATTTCTAACAATGTGTCTTTATAGCTTACAATTGCCACTTTATTTCTCACAATTGGAACTATTTCTCATAACTGTGACTTAATTTCTCACAGTGTCTTTGCATCACACAATTTCCACTTTATTTCTCATAATTATGACTAAATGTCTCACAATGTGTCTTTATATCTCACAATTGCCACTTTATTTCTCATAATTATGACTTAATATCTCACAATGTCTCTGTATCTTATAATTGTCACTTAATTTCTCACAATGTGTATTTATATCTCATAATTGCCACTTTATTTCTCACAGTTGTCTTATCTCACAATGTTTTTTTCTCACAGCTGTCACTATATTTATCAAAGTTGACTTAATTTCCCCCAGTGCATCTTTATATCTCACAACGGTCACTATATTTCTCTTTGTTTCTCATAATTGTGATTTATTATCTCACAATGTGTCTTTATACAGGTATGTCACAATTGCAAGTTTATTTGTTGTAATCGAGAGTTTATCTTCTGTAATTGTGACTTGCAACACAATGTGACTTTTTATTTCTTATTTCACATTTCATCTCACAATTACGTTTTATTAGCTAATTTTGTGAGTTTTTGGTTATACCACCCCCCCTCCCTAAGCAAAAGATCAACAGATCCTTCCAAGAAAGTAAAAGAGTGTTTTTAAATCACACGACAGAATGATGCAGGTGCGCTGTGAAATCACCTCAAAACGACGCTTTCTCCTTCCAGCACGGTAATGTTGTCGGGCAAGTGTCCGAACTCGGCTGCCTGAGCACCGGTGGGCCCTGCCAAAGAAAACGAGAGAGGAGAGACAGTGAGCATACAACAGTTATTCCAGCAACAGAAGGTCCACTCCATCCCCGAGTCCCCCGGGCGGCACGACGCCGGGTACTGAGTACCTCATTGATCCTGGTCAGGCAGGATTTGTTTTTGTGGTTTTGCTTAGTTATTTGCAAGGAGAGAATAATAAGACCGCAAAACCACAGCATGGAGCTGTCAGCACTGACCGTCAGCAGGCTTGAATAATGATTGGGCCCTGCCCCGCACGCCGCCTGGCCATGCACTCGTCGAACAGACCCGATAATGAGCCCGGGGAAGAGGATTCGCACGGAAGCGGCAGAGCGTGAAATGAAGGAACCGCCACTGCAATGGGAATGAACACACACACACACGCACACACTCGTACATGAGCGCTGTCACTTGTGTACAAACACATACATGTGTGTTTTCATATGCACAAATTAAACTACACACTGGGATATGAAAAAACCGGGACATCAGAGGAAATGTGAATTTGCTCGGGCTGTTTGCAGGTGGCACCAACAACGTCAAATTCCTTTTTAGTTTTCAAACGCCATTCTTGTTCTTATCTATTCAGGGTGTGAAAAATATGCTCCAATTTCCTCTGCAAACAGAGATTAGCGTGCTATCGGCGCTCTCTCGGCGTGGCTCCGTCGCTAGCCACGTCAATGCTGCCAAATGCCAGCGTGGCACCGTCTTCCGGTCCTGCTCATAATCCCTGTCCTTAATATCTGCTGGCCAATATTGGGTCGTCCTGCCTTCGAGGTTTAATATACGAGACACAAGTGCAGTCAAGAGTTAAGAAGCGCCTGGAAGGTCTTGGTGTTTAACGTGCAATGCGAAGCCAGTGAAACGACAGCTTGCCAAGTGTGACTGGACAGAGAGGAAGACAAAAGGAGACATGCGGCATGCGATGGCCAAGCACTGGGCTTTTTTAATTTGAGATGGAGCCACGGCGGAGATGCCCCAAATTGCACAGAGTAATGAAAAGAAGCATGGGCTGCATTGTCATGCGCGTCATGGTATCGTACTCAAATTGCATAAAGCTGCTTTGCATTATCCGCTGAAGTGACCAGCAAAATGACATTGCTAAATTAAGTTTTCTCGACTTGGTGGCGCACAAGGGCATGGACTGATTTAAATCAGAATAATTGCTTAATCATCTTTCATTATTTTCATTATTAATCATTCTTTTTAAAGACAAGTGCTTCATATTGGTCTGTGTATGCGTATGTAGCCAGTATGATTTCTGCAGTATGCCGTATATAGGCTGTGCATGCAATTTTCTGTACACGCAATCTGTTAGCATTAAAAATGGTGGTTGATATTGCATTTGCAATTCATTCGTCACATTAGAAATGGAGGTTTAAAGGAACAGTTCACCTAAAAATTTAAATTTGCTGAAAATATACTCACCCCCAAGGACATCCAAGACGTAGATGAGTTTGTTTCTTCATCAGATTTGGGGAAGCGTAGAATTCCGTCACTTGCTCACCGATAGAACCTCTGCAGTGAATGGGTGCCGTCAGAATGAGAATCCAAACAGCTGATAAAAACATCACAATAATCCACACCACTCCAGCCCATCAGTTAACATCTTGTGAAGCTGCTTGTTTGTAAGAAACAAATCCATCATTAAGATGTTTTTACTTCAAACCATTGCTTCTGGCTAAAATTTGAGTCTATAATCCATAAATTGCTTTCTCCAATGAAAAAGTCATCTCATTTGAATCAAGAGAGAAATATGCACAGATCAATCACTGTTTAGCCAAAACAGCTCTAAACAAATATGTGTGTGGATTTTGATGTGAGAGGAAAACAGGAGATGGACTTCTTCACTACAGGAAGCGTTATTATGGATTACAGCCGCATATTTTGGCCAGAAGCAACAATTTAAAGAAAATTGCGAAGCTTTTGGCTTCACAAGACATGAATTGATGGACTGGAGACGTGTGTATTACTTGTGGATTATTTTGAATTTTTTATCAGCTGTTTGGACTCTCAATCTGACGGCCTCCATTCACTGCAGAGCATCCACTGATGAGCAAGTGATGTAATGCTACATTTCCCCAAATCTGTTCTAATCAAGAAACAAACTCATCTACAACTTGAATGGACTGAGGGTCAGTAAATTTTCATGAAATTTTCCCATTTCATGAAATTTTGGGGTGAACTATTCCTAAATTGGGAGCATTGCATTGTGGGACATATTGCATGCAATGCATATACAGACATTCAGCATACTGTGCACAATATATATAATACAGTACTCAAATATATCAGTATGCATTGCAAACAGCCTATGGCACTTAAAAATAAAATGAATTAATTAACTGAAAAATGTAAAACAAATGTAAAATACAAAGTGTTTTTCTTGACTGACAGACATAGCTATATACAAATAAAAATGTTAATTTAATTCAAATATAAAGATATGGTTAGATGCAACAATAAACTTTTTTTTTTATATTGCATTAGCCAATTGATTTTCTATATCTACTTGCCAATCGAGTACAAAAAGCCAGAAAAGATGAACGCTGATGGAGAATTTGGGCCCAAGACACACTTTGCATTACATTAAACTAAATAAAATGAATCACAGATAATATCTCTGGCTCTTATAAATTGAAAAATTGCTAATTTATTCCATCAGAGAACACTAATGTACACTGCTGTATCTTACAGCGCGACAAACCCAACATGATCTTCTGTTTCAAGTGTGATGAAGGTTGCTTTTTTAAATCTTCTTCACAGCCAAAAATGAAGACATTTAAATGCAAAATAACCATATCTATTTCTAAGATGACCAAACTCGCTAAAATTCAACATGCAACTCATTTGTATCAGCAAAGTAGCATTTTCCATCACAAATTAAAACAACAAAACAAAACAAAAAAACAGCATTCAATACATAGTATTCACTGTGCAGGTTGGAGTTACTGGCACACAAGTATTGCATTCTGAACATTTCTGAAATTCTCTGGCCTAAAAGCACATTTAGTTGCTATGCACTTCAGGATGCAGGACACATTTTCCTCCTTCTCTCAGAAAAGCCAAGGTTCCTTCTACTGTTGTGCTTTGCTCTTGATGTATGAAACAACCTTGAAGATGTCCTGACAAATAACAGCACAGTTCAATGAAACGAGCATTAAACTTAAAGCATTGAGGGTTATTTTTCTCATTTTACTCATTTCCGTTTCTTCTCTTCACATGCACACACACACTGGAACACTTTGCATCAAACGGATGATGCATGCACAAGGTAAAGTCCCAATGCATTATGGGGAAGGTTATAAAACAGAGGGGGTTATTCCCTATTCCCTTTTCAATTCTTATCTTCACAGCTCAATTGGCACCTCAGATTTTAATACCTGGCAGGTTCTGCTCCCCAGCCTGGCATTTTATATCTCTAGCTGGGTCAACACTCACACGCCGCATGCACAAATACGCTTGATTATGAAGTGCTCCATGCTATTTTTGCTCTGTTGTGCAAACCACATCGGTCTTTTCCCAGGGTGTTCCCTGCAGAAATGAGACGACGGACCAGATTTGCTTACTGGGATAAAAGAATATTTGAGGGCAGCGAGAAATCCAACTTAGATTAACATATTACAGGCAGAAAAATTAAATAAAAATGAAGTTAAAATCACATTAACTTGTGGTCTAAGATCTAACATCACCATAAAAAACGAGGGTGAGTTTAAAAAGTCTGTGTAAATGTACCAGATATGTACAATGCAGTATAAAAACCACTCTAGATTTAACCGTAGTACACATGCGAGCAGATCATGAATGTGCTACAGGATCCACATCAGAGTTTCACCATCTCAGAGCTGTCAAAACTCAATCTAGATCCCTACGGACCAGAGGCAGCTTGTGAAAACAGCCGTGAAAAATTCACGACAAAGTCGCCATCTCTCAGAGAACGGCCGTCTGATTGACATATAAAGCAAACAGATCAAAGTTGATGCATTTTTGCATTCATTTTAAGAGTCTATATTGAATTTTCTAAAGGATTGCAGAATTTTTGTTTTTTAAATATACATATAATTTACATACAACATATTGCCAAAAGTATTCGCTCATCTGCCTTTAAACGCATATGAACTTAAGTGACATCACATTCTTAATCCATAGGGTTTAATATGACGTCGGCCCACCCTTTGCAGCTATAACAGCTTCAACTCTTCTGGGAAGGCTTTCCACAAGGTTTAGGAGTGTGTTTATGGGAATTTCTGACCATTCTTCCAGAAGCGCATTTGTTAGGTCAGACACTGATGTTGGATGAGAAGGCCTGGCTCGCAGTCTTCGCTCTAATTCATCCCAAAGGTGTTCTATCGGGTTGAGGTCAGGACTCTGTGCAGGCCAGTCAAGTTCTTCCACACCAAACTCGCTCATCCATGTCTTTATGGACCTTGCTTTGTGCACTGGTGCGCAGTCATGTTGGAACAGGAAGGGGCCATCCCCAAACTGTTCCCACAAAGTTGGGAGCATGGAAATGTCCAAAATCTCTTGGTATCCTGAAGCATTCAGAGTTCCTTTCACTGGAACTTAGGGGCCAAGCCCAGCTCCTTGAAAAACAACCCCACACCATAATCCCCCCTCCACCAAACTTCACAGTTGTCACAATGCAGTCAGACAAGTACCGTTCTCCTGGCAGCAGCCAAACCCAGACTCGTCCATCAGATTGCCAGATAGAGAAGCGTGATTCGTCACTCCAGAGAACGCGTCTCCACTGCTCTAGAGTCCAGTGGCGGCATGCTTTACACCACTGCATCTGACGCTTTGCATTGCACTTGGTGATGTATGGCTTGGATGCAGCTGCTCGGCCATGGAAACCCATTCCATGAAGCTCTCTACGCACTGTTCTTGAGCTAATCTGAAGGCCACATGAACTTTGGAGGTCTGTAGCGATTGACTCTGCAGAAAGTTGGCGACTTCTGCGCACTATGCGCCTCAGCATCCGCTGACCCCGCTCTGTCATTTTATGTGGCCTACCACTTCGTGGCTGAGTTGCTGTCATTCCCAATCGCTTCCACTTTGTTATAATACCACTGACAGTTGACTGTGGAATATTTAGTAGCGAGGAAATTTCACGACTGGTGGCATCCTATCACAGTACCACGCTGGAATTCACTGAGCTCCTGAGAGCGGCCCATTCTTTCACAAATGTTTGTAGAAATGTTTGTACATTTTATACACCTGTGGCCATGGAAGTGATTAGATCACCTGAATTCAATTATTTGGATGGGTGAGCGAATACTTTTGGCAATATAGTGTACATACTATTAATTTTATAAATATTTAAAAAGTAGTTAAATGTAACAAATACTAACATATTTTTAATGCAACTTTTATATTGCATTTTTAAAAAGCCAGCTTAATCAGTAAACAAAAAAAATCATTTGACAGCTATTTTTTTAATGAATATATAAAACTATGAATGTAATTAATGTTTAGTTAAATGTAACATATAATAAAATAATTTTAATGCATGTTTCATACTGCATTTTTAAAAAAATAGCATTTACCAACTGTTTTTAATCTATTAACCAATCAGTGGGGAAAAAAAAAAAATGCTTGAGAGTCCCCCCCCCCCAATTAAGTGTTAATTTAATTAATGTTTACAACATGTAATTAAATGTAACAAAAAATAAGCTATTTTTAGCCAATTGGTAAATAAATAAATAACATTTAACAGTTAATTTAACATTTAAGTTTTTTTTTTTTGTTACTTAATATTGAAATGTGTGGTTAAATGAAACAATAAATTATTTTTTAATGCAACATTTTGTTTTTGCATTTGCCAGTTGTTTTAAAATATTTGTTAAAGGGCACCTATTATGCAAAATCCACTTTTACATGGTGTTTGGACATAAATGTGTGTTGGCAGTGTGTGAACACAACCACCCAATCCACCCACTCATTTTTTAATCCCCTTTAAACCAAGTCAGTCTCACTAGACCTGCCATTTTGATTCCCTTGCAGTGTGATGTCACATTGCGTAGGGCCGGGCCACGAGGGTTGATGGACAGCCCTGCATTGCTATAGTTTCCGCCCTCAGCGGTTACAATGTCCTTCATTTTCTCCGCGCTCGAGCAGCTGTAACGTCAACAATGTCTCGCAAGACTGAACATAAGAGTCTTAATTTTCTCCCAACATCCGAGCTGCTGAGGACGCTGTGGATTACTTTAATTTTTCAAGGTAATGCGCCTCAAAATCTACCTAAATACGTGTATCACTCCAGACTCCTTTGTGAATGTCATGTCGTTATAGTGCTTAGCGTTTTAACTGTATTTGTGTGCGTACATTAAGTATTTTTAACTGATCAGCTCCGTGCTTGTGAGATTAGTTTCCACCATTCGTAGCGCGAGATTCGTTCGGTAGCGTGGTCACACGGTTCGGTCAATTGATCCACGCCGATGACTGGTCAGCGCGGCGCGATCTCTGTAACACCGCGCTGTTTTGTCTCGCTTTCAGTGCATTTGACTTCCCATATGTACGGCTGAACACCAGTTCTCTCGCTCTCAGTTATGTTGCTTCTACCGGCTGTTTATTGCTGTTGATATGCAATGCAGAGAGACGTATATGCGACTCCCTCTTCTGCAGATAGGGCGGGAATATGCAGCTCATTTTCATTTAAAGCCATACACTCCTAGTCTCACGTAGCCAGACCTTCAGACTGACGGCTGAAGGTCTGGAATCCATGGCAGCTTTCATTGGCCAAGGCCCACCCATGAGGCTGTTTGACTGACAAGTCAAACAACCAATCACAGTTCATTTCGTTCAGCTTCACGTTTCATAGCGTGGAAATGTCGCCACAATAAGAGACCGGTGTGTAAAACTCTCGGACGTATTTTAAAAATTCTATGCCGCGAACTAGAAAATAATTTTTAGGGTGGCAAAGGGGTGGCAAGGGGTCTATGAGGGGTGGGAACACCAAAGCAAGCCCCCATGCATTGTTTTTGGGGATTTATTGTCTGACATGCACAGTTGTGTTCACAAATATTGCCTTACCATTAAGTAATCATCTATACTGTTTAAAATGAAAAATAAATAACATTTCAATATCCATCATGGCACCAAGTCAATACACAATATAAAAAACATATAAATGTTTCTGAGCTTTTATCATTAAAGAAGACATCCGGTTCTATTAATATTACATAGGCTACTTAGATGGTATACTATCAAATACACACTATCAATAGTCTAGCAACACCCCAGCAACTGCATAGCAAGAGCCTAGAAACCACCCAGAATATCCTAGCAACCAACTAGCAACACTTTAGCAAACATCTAGAACATCTAACTGACCAAACTAATTATGTTTCTTAAACAAGACTTTAAGACAAACCAGCATAAATTTATCTTTCAAACTTTTCAATCTAGTTATTACAGGTATTCTTAAATGCTTACACACAATTCAAATACACAGATGGCTTTCCTGCCCAGTGAACACTCATGAGATCAGTAACACTTAACAAAAAACTCTTATTAGGATTCAGGAATTATTTTTGCAGCTCAATGTCTATTACAGTATACAACATAAATTAAATTACAGATAATAATAATTCAGCAATGAACTTTTGAGTACAGATCATTTTCATTTTATTACTATAAAGTAATCTTGCAGTAAATGAAAAACACTAGAAAAGTTCAAATACCAAAGAATTGTATATGAACTTGGTATGCACCACAATACAGTACAGTAAAAAAATAAATAAAAAATTCATTCAGCATCCTCTGCACATTTAGTCAAATTTCATTACAGAATACAGTACTATAGCAGTTTCCTGGTCTCCTGACACAAGACTAGCTATATCTCTAGGCAGTCATTTCTCAGTTCTGCAAACATGCTGTACACGTAAAAAATGGTTACAAATAAAATTTGGCAGTCACACGTTTGAAGGTGTACAACATGTGCTACAGTTTACTGTACATATAGAAGAGTGAAATTTCCATCATCTAATGTACTGGTACTGTACTGTAATTATATTGAATGTATAAGTAGGCTATAAAACCCATGTATATTAATCGTTCAGCTCTCTCCTCTCTCCGCTGTTAGGATGCAGAGATTCTGATTGGTGTCATCAGTTTTGCTACCTAACTTACTCATTGTTAAACTTTTTGAGAAATGTGTCTTTGTTTTGAGAACTGAATTAATGGTTTGGGAAAATGGGCCAACTAAAATCAGTTACATTGTGTTAACAATCAAGAAAACTGCAATACAAGATTGTTACCTAACTCTGCTATTAGTTTTCGTGATTGGTAATCGGATCGGATCACCAAACAATTACGCGATGAATCTCAGACATATCAGACGGGATTAGATTTCTCAGAGGACTTCTGAATAAATCGAGAAGCGGTATCTGATTCACGAACAAATGTAAAAACAATTCGTTAGTGAATGGGCTGTGCTTTGTGTTTTTGACTCAAAAAGAACCGGTTCATAAGAGTCATTTGTTAATGAAGCTGATTACAGTGGGCGCGCTGCATGTGCGTGCAACCATCGTGCACAGTTTAGTGAAAGTTTTGTTTTTTTGCCATTATTTTCCATTATGCTGTCATCGCCGCGGCTGAAAAGTAGCACATGAAACACTGCTTACATTTATATTTTATTCTGTGATAATTCTGGGGTGGCACAGCACACCCCGGTAGATCCGCCCCTGGCAAACTTTGTGAATATTTCACATACTTTTGAAAATCCAGCGTTTAGTTGATCCTGATAAGCGCTCATCGTCACAGTTGTAAACACGACGGCTTTCTTCTTTCGTGAGGGGGTTTGGTGTCACAGAACGTTAAAGAACGCGACACACATGTCTCCCGGAAATCCTGTATAGTTCAACCAATCCGATGATGACTTCGAAACTCCTGAAGTGTTTCCACTTTTGTGTGCCATATGCATCAGACGTTTAGCCAACGGTCCGTAGGCGTGACATCTGAGACTAATACACTCCAAATCAGCTCTTTTTTAGACACACCCCAAAAATGACATTTTCCAGCTGTTATAATAAATGATCTGTTGGGTATTTTGAGCTGAAACTTCACAGACACATTCTGGGGACACCCAAGACCAATATTACATCTTGTAAAAAGGGGCATAATAGGTGCCCTTTAAATGCTTTTCAATATCCATAGCCTATCAGTGAAAAAATATAGAATTGCACAGGTTCACAAATAATATCTCTGCTGCTTAAAAAATTGAACAATTAAGAAGAAAATGATAATTGATTCTGCCTGTTGTCCAACATTTTCAGTGTGAAGAATGAACCGAGATAATGTTTTAACAGCATTTTTATACTTTTTGGTTTTGATTAGACTGACAAAGGATGATTTTTTTTGTTTGTTTGTTTGTTTGTTTTAATTAGCTTAAATGATAAATGATTTTTTTTAAATTAAAATATTGTATTAACATGATAATTTGTGCATAGTGACAATAAAGTGATTTGATTTTAATTTTACAGCAGTACAAAGAAAGAAAGAAAGAATTTATGAACAATAGGACTAACTAAACTGAAAGTGAAAGTCACAATACAAAACAAGATTAAAAAACTAGCAAAGTGTCAACACTACAGCAAGCGTGGAGCCGCAGGAGCCGAAGCAGCATGAAAAGGCAGTTTTCACAGTAGCAGCTACTTTCTCCAGATCATTGACACCATGTTGCAGCTCTGGCGTTCATTCAGCAGCACTTACATTTCATCTCTTGGTCCAACAACTCAAAGCTCTCTTTAGCTCTGTCCTTCAAAGTTAAATGTCTTCCTAAAGCGTCTAGAGACACCCTCGGCATCCTTTAACTGTTCACTGGGCCTAAAACAGATGCATCATTTGCTGCGTTCGTGGCTTCGCCTCACGGAGGCTCCGGGGCTTGATTCCCTGAGACCTGTGGGACATTAATTCAAACATGATTTGTATCCCCTTGACTTTTACATGCTCTCGTTTGTAATTGCACTTGCTTCTGGCACAAAGTTATTAACAAAAGCGAGCTGGAGTTCGATGGCGGAGAGCCGCGGCGCCTTTGTACTGCACATCTATTGCTCGCTGCCCTTGATCATCAAATAAACACTGAAACTTTTGAAAGCCAAACCATCAGAAATGCTGAGGATCGAGGGAAAATAATAAATGTGTGACAATAACCTGCTGAAAACAGTCTCGGGAGGAAAAGTAGGCAGAAATTACTATATTTTTCTCCATGATTGCCAGTTTTAATATTACACGAGGCTGGGGTGGGTGATATAACAAAATTTTACATTATGGTTACGATTTCGAACACTGAAGAAAAAAAAAGAAGAAGAAAATATCTATGTAATGAATAAACTAAAAGTGAATATATAAAATATGTGATTGTATATATGTAACATGTAAAATATGTAAATAAATAAACACTGTTACAAATACAAAGCACTTCATGATTATTTTTTTGTTTTTATTTTTATACATATTAATAAAAAAACATAAGGATATATCTATTTAGTGCATCATCCAAGAGAGAATATACAAAATATGTAGATTTATATTAACATAAATTAATAAATTTATTTATTTACAAATGCAAAGAACTTCATTTTATTTCTTCATTTTAGAACTTCATTATCTATCTATCTATCTATCTATCTATCTATCTATCTATCTATCTATCTATATATATATATATATATATATATATATAGATATATAAGATGTGGATATATCTATTTAGAGAATTGCAATATATAAAATTGATCTCATTTCATAATTTTTGGTTTGTTTTTATTTTTATAGATAATAAAAAGATATGTGGACATACCTATTTCTATTTTGTGAATTATTTAAAGGAGAATATATAATGTATATTAAAATATATAAATAAATAAACATTACAAATAAGAAATTAATCCATCTCATTTGAATGCTTTCATTTTTGCTTAATTTTATACATAATTAAAAAGACGTGGAAATATCTATTTAGTAAATCATCCAATATAAGAATAATCATCCAATATAAGAATCTATTTAGTAAATATCCAATAAGAGAATATATAAAGTATGTAAATGTATGTTCAAATAAATAATAACTTTAAAAATAAAAGTACATCATCTCATTGATGACATCTTCGCTGTTTTTTATTTTTATTTATTTTATTAATATAAAATTGTTAATTTAGCAGTTTCAATGTTTTGTGAATTTCTGTAGCCACTGAATTGCAATACTACAGTTGACCACTAATCAATGATGCGGTCTGGCAGTCATATGGACAAAGATCACAAAAAAAATAAAAAAAAACTGCTAAAGGGAAGACAGTGGATGAAGAAAAGAAGTGGGCGGCACACCGCAACCAATTAAATATTTACAGAGGCGCTTCCTTCTGACACCTTGATGATGAAGAGAGGCAGCCCAGAATTATCAGATGGTTGAAGCCGGAGGCTGGAGCGGATTAAACATTAACTGGCAGATAGATCCATTTTTTCCACGTCTGATCCCATTAACTCCGGCTGGGCCATGTGAAGCCCCTGTACGCTCTCAGTCGAGTTCAGAGCGCGGCTTCATACCTGCCCTTTGGCCACCTGTCACATCCACAGCACCGCGGCGCACTGACTTCAACCACCTGGTCACCATTTACTCAAGAACAAGACGGATCGCTCGGAATTTCACATGAGAAGAGATTTGAGCCTCCTTCTTGAAAAGACCAGCATGTTAGCATCATTACCCACTTAACTAGCTGAAAGGAACAGTTCAGCCAAAAATTTAGTCTTTATTTACAGCAGAGCAGAAGATTTTCAGTGAAAAATGACTATTTTGTGTCTGTTCAGCAAATAAAGCTATCATAAGGCTTCATTACGGATGAAATTTAATTTATTTTCTTGTTTAATAAGTGATAAATGGCAGACATTATAAGATATATACGGTATACAGTCTTTTTAAAAAAGAAAAAAAAAACACTGAAAATTAAAATAAATAGTTTGTATGCTAAAAGTGAAATTTAAGCATAACGAAATGATAATGAAACTATAAAAAAATTCCTAAATCTGATACAAAAAATACAACATGCTTAATGCTGAAAATATAATTACAATTTCATAATATTTTGCTTTGGCTATAATCTATACTGCTATCTATGTAAAGTAGTGCTAAATGTATCTTAAAATATGCAGAAAAATATGCATATAAATATTAATATAAATATCAATATTGGCTCTTATGCTCACCAAGCCTGCATTTATTTGATTAAAAATACAGCACAAATACAGTAATATTATGAAATATTATTATCATTTAAAATAATTGTTTTCTATGTAAATATATTGTAAAATGTAACTTACTCCTGTGATCAAAGCTGCATTTTCAGCATCATTACAGGATCCTTCAGAAATCATGCTGATTTGCTGATAAATAAACATTTATTATTATTATCAGTGTTGTGACAACAGCTGTGCTGTTTCATGTTTTTGTGATTTTTATTTTTCAAGTTCAAAAGTAAAGCATTTATTTGAGAAAAAAAATACAACTTTGATATTAAAATATATTATAAAGTCCTTACTGTAACTTTTGATCAATATAATGCACCATTGCTAAATAAACCATATTCATTTCTTAAAATAAAAAAAATCAAAATTAAAGATAATGCTAATGACCCCAAACTTTTGAACAGTTGTATATTAAAAAAACCTAATGATAAAAAAAAAAAAAAAACCTATCCATCTAAGCAGCAAAACTAATTTGGTTTACCAGCTAGTGACCACCTAGACCAGCACTGCACAGCATGAACCAGCAAAAACAGGAATACCTGCTGATCTAAGGGAACTTGCGGCTGTGTAAAGTATGCAAAAGAGGCTGGAGTGGTTCATGGACTGAATTTGTTTAAACGGATCATTAATTCCACTTAGTTCACATCGCCTATTGACTTAGCTGGTGTCGTGAGATACAGATTTGGCTTCGTTTGCAAACAGATTAAAGGATTTTGTACCTCATTTTACACACGCTTTTGTATTGATTACACGTGTAGCCAGCCTATATGCTGCGTAACCCTGCGCTTTCCTACAAAACACGTCACGCAGCGTAATGCCTGCTTCTGTTACCTGACGCTGATGTCTTCAATCTGTTCATGTAATGTCTGCATACTGCTCAGTTCTCCGGATGTAATTCCCACTCCACATCTCCATCGATGCACAGCCCCACCACGAGGCAGAGAGACAGAAATCAGCTCGATAAACTCCAGCGGAGATCTTTACCATCGAACCTTCCAGCTCTGTCAGCGCAGAGGTCCGCATCCCCCAAGACCTGTCAGTTTTACCCCCATTTCTGTCTTGGATAAAAGCCCAAAACCCAAAGCAGTCCGAGATCAATACAGCAGTTAAACAGTTAGCAGCCTTGCAGAAAACCTCACACGCGGCTCGTTTTGATGGATTTGTTGAAAACGGTTTAAGTCTCTTTCAAAACAGCTGGATTAAAAGAGCATTAAACACGTCAAGTCGCGTTTAAAACGGTGCGGATGGAACCGAGTTTCTTTTTCTCCAGCCAAAGTGCTGAAAATGCATTGCAAATTGAATTTTTTTTGAGCAAATGCGCATTCATGCTGGTGCTGGCATTTAGATCTTATTTGCCTTTTGTTTAATTTTTCTAGGCATAAGCGCTGCGGTGTATCACAATGGAACGAGCTTATTAATGACTCCTGAATATAATGCGCTGAACGCTTCCCAATAATTGAATCTCTTGCTGTTTTTTTCCTGCACCACTTGGGGGAAAAACTTGGTGGATAAAAGTGTAGGAAACGTTAGAAATGGCAACCACTCAGAATGATTATGCATTTTGTTTATTTTCACTTATAGGTTGATTTATTGTCATGTTATGATCGATAGCATATACTGTACACGGTTGATGTTAATACAGTATATACTCCTTTTTACAAAAGAAAACAAAACACATTAGAGTAAAATGTGCTGCAAGTGAATTTGGGCATCACTACAAGATAAACAGTATGAAAAACAGATTCCTTAGATTCCTGTTGTTTGAATTATATGCTTAAATGCTGAAAAGGGCATGTAAAAATGCTCTTATTGCTATTCTTTTAATCTAAATCTTAAAATATGCACAAACAAGTACAGGTAAATATCAGAAACTTGTTGACTAAAAGTATGGGAAATGTTAGAAGTGGCAGAATGCATTTGCATTCATTTAATTTGATTTATTTTCATGTTATAACTGATAAAAAAATATCATAAATAATTTTGTTTATTATAACATTTCACTTCACAACGCTTTTTTAACGCAAATAAATAACAATGCATGTGTAATTGATGCTTTATATGTGTATTTCATCATTCATATGCTGCCACAGAATGATTCTACATATAAACCAGCTAAATAATATTTAGTTGCAGAATAAGCTTTATGATTGCTTATTAATTGAAGATGATGAGGAATAGTGATAAAGCCTTTATCGCTATTCCTCATCATCCTCAATTAATAAAACATAGCCTACATGGTACAAACTAATTTATGACTTTTGCAATGAATCATGCCCTATAATAATTGAAAATAACTATTAATTGCGATTAACCACATCCAAAATAAAAGTTTTTGTGTACATGATATATGTGTGTGTGTACTGTGTATATTTATTATGTATTTATAAATACACACACTTGCATGTACATATTTAGGAAAAATATGTTATGTTTATATTAAATATATTTATGTATAATATAAATTATACAAATATAAATATATACATGTAAATGTACATATTTCAAAATATATACTTTATGTGTGTGTCTTTATATATACATAATAAATATACATAGTACACACACATATATTATGCACACAAAAAATTTTATTTTGGATGCGATTAATCGCAATTAATCATTGCCCAGCACTAAAAAAATAATAATTAAAAATAAAACAAAAACAATTGAAAGTTACATGTTAACTGCTGAAAATATATAAATGTTCATAATAAATGTTCTTAAATTTCTAATATTGCTGTCCTTTTGAGTGCAAGATGATAAAAAGAAGGAACACGGAACAAGAAAGTAAACGAACATTTTGATTTCATGTTGACTTCAAAGTCCTATGCTACAGTTTCCTCAGCTCTTGGTCACTGCATCAGACCCCACATCACTTTCTGTCTCAGTTGAACTAACAAACATGCAGGGTATACAGTGTACGCGTCCCCGTGGGTCTTCAGCAACCATCTTCTCTTTGACATTGATAAATGAAACTTTCTTTCAGAATTATCTACCTGACACTGATGCGGAGCGTGGCACGCTCATTCTGAATGCATGCTGCAGCGTGCATATCTGGCCCGGTGAGCAGTGCCATGTCACAGGGGGAGAGAACGTGGGTGGAAGCGTCCTGCTCTGGGCATCTGGCACGGTCCTTAAGGAGGAGAGACGGGGAAATGTGAACGGGCCGGAGGTTACACAGGCTGCTACCCAGGAGTCTGCTCTGGCAGTATAATTCGGCACTGGCGCTAAGAACAAAACCCGTGCTACCTTGGGGAGAAGAAATCAACGAACACCTGCTTAGGAGAGCGAGAGCTCTAGGGTTTCTGGGAGGGGTGAGGAGCAGCGGCAGTGGCGGCACACTGTCAGACCGCGGTAAGAGAGAGAGAGAGAGAGAGAAATGAAGACGCGAGAGAATTAAAAAACCAAAGCGGGGAGGTTGTGTTCGGAATAGCATACTAACATACTGCTCTTACTGTTTCTGCACAAACAAGACCAGAGCACGATGTGTGCAATACAGCATCCCACAATGCAATGCTCTTCACTTGACCTTCTATTTTCCAGATTTCCGACCACAGGACAGCATGCAATCATTCTAGTCTTAATATTTTTACAGTATACAGGCTACATAGTGTGCATACTAAGTCAGTTTTCTATGTGCATGAAGCACCTGGATGTGCAGATATGTGATATGTGACCCTGGATCACAAAACTAGTCATAGGACTTAATACATAATCTCAAAGCTGAATAAATAAGTTTTCCATTGATGAATGGTTTGTTAGGATAGGACACTATTTGGCTGAGATACAACTATTTGAAAATCTGGAATCTGAGGGTGCAAAACAATCAAAATATTGAGAAAATTGCCTTTAAAGCTATCCAAATGAAGTCCTTAGCAATGCATAATACTAATCAAAAATTAAGCTTTGTTATATTTACGGTAGGAAATTTACAAAATATCTTCTTGGAACATGATTTTTAATTTAATTTTGACCCATGCAATGCATTTTTGGCTATTGCTACAAATTTTAACCACAGGAGAGCATACTATCTCTCTACTTTTACTACTTCTGCAGTATGCATACTGAGCAAATTTTCTGTATGCATGAAATCTGTATTAAAAAAACAGTGCTCAGTGCATGTACTGTATCCCACAATGCAATGCTCTTCACTTAACCTTCCGTTTCCAGTATTATGAATGAACCAGAAGTCAATGACGTACCTGGATGTGCAGTTTTTGCCTAAATGTCTAGTAAAAAAAGAGCTCATACCATACTGCTCTTACTATTTCTGCAGTATACAGGATGCATATTGTGCATACTAAGCAAATTTTCACTATGCATAAGAACTAAGATGTGCAGCTTTTGTAAAAATGTGCAGTAAAAAAAGAGCTCAGTGCATGCAATATTATATTATGTGATATCAGACATGATTTCAATCGCAGGACAGCATACTATCACACTACTACTTTTACTATTTCTGCAGTATATAAGATACATACTGTGCATAGTAAGCACATTTTCTGTATGAATTAAATGTACATTTAAAAAGTGCTTAGTGCGTGCAGTGTATCCCACAATGCAATGCTCTTCACTTGACCTTCCACTTCCAATATGATGAATGAACCCGACATCAAGACATGATTTTCCCCCGCAGGACAGCATACTATCACACTACTCTTACTACTTCTGCAGTATGTTGGATACCATATAGTGTATACTAAGCACACTTTCAGCACATGCATAAAGTGCCAAGATGTGCAGTTTTTGTCAAAATGCAAATTTTTTAAAATGTGCAGTTAAAATAAAAGAGCTCAATGTGTGCAATACTGTATCCCGCAATGCAATGTGGTGGAATTTCTGTTTCCAGGATGACGAATGAACTGAAAGTGATATCAGACATGATTTTCAACCACAGGACAGCATACTATCATACTACTCTTACTATTTCTGCAGTATATAGGATGAAAACTGTGCATACTAAGCAATGTTTCAGAAAATTTCTGTCAAAATGTGCGGTAAAAAAAAATAGCTCAATACATGCAACACTGCATCCCAGAATGCAATGCTCCTCACTTGACCTTTCATTTCCAGTGACATCACACATGATTTTCAACTACAGGACAGCATACTATCATACAATTCCTGCAGTATACAGGATGCATTCTGTGCATGCTAAGCAAATTTGCAGTATGCATAAAGTACCAGGATGTGCTGTTTTTGTCAAAATGTGCAGTAAAAAAATCTCATTGTGTGCAATACTGCATTCCAATGCAATGACCTTCCATTTCCAGTATGAAGAACAAACTGGAAGTGATAGCAGACATTAAACTGTTTACAACTGTGTTCACCAAAATCTTTTTCTTGACATATTATTCATGCTGTTAGATTAGATATTTTTACACAACAGTGCAAAATAACAGTTCCGTTTCATATATTGCGTTTAAAAAAAAAATTGTACTGGATTTGTATGCCATATTAAGTAAGTAGAAAAAAGTATTTCATTCAAGTAGCAGGCCATGCATAAAGAAAATGCTCATCCTATATATGGCAGAAGTATGCTAGTATGCTGTTCAAAGTGATTAATTTTCATTCTACAAGAGTGGCTTGTTTTTTTTTTTTTTTTTTTTTACTGCTGATCATGTCATAGAGAGCAGAATAAAGCTCTTGAAGCTAATATTTATTCGAACCCTGAACGTTCAACACTGATCTTCAACATAATTCTCTCCATAAAACTTCAAACACAAGCGCTGCCACTCCAGAAGCCTGTCTGCACTGTGAGAGTTTCCTGGCTGCCTTCCACACGACGTACTTGTGTTGTTGTTGTTTGCTTCTGCCTTCTGCCGGTTTTGTTTTGCATGGATGAGACGAAACACTTGGCGTTGCGACGGCAGCTCAGTTACACAAGCGTGCGCTTCCCTCGATGACTGCCTTAGCTGATGCAGACTTTCTCAGATGAGCCCCACACACCCATTCCGCCAAGTGGCCCTCATAAGACAGCCGTCGAGAGGCATATTTTTGGTTTTTGCTTTTGAGGCGAAGGCGCATTAAAGGGCAGCGATCGATGGAGAGCCATTTAATCTGCTTTCAGAGCCTGGCTTAGAGTGGCTGGGCAATTGGGAGATCACAATTTCTACTGCACCCGTCTTTCGGACAAGAGACGTATCAATGTCTCGCAGCCTGGTCAAAGATTTGCACGCGGGTTATGATGTCATTGCACAGCACGGCCATTCATCAGGCTTATGGGCTGTTAATGAAACACAAAAATCTATTAAAATGGTGCTGAAATGGAGAATCAAAATATATTTGATAAAAAACATACTGCAAGTTTCAAAACTCAAAACTCCCCATTTAAAATATGCATTACTCAGGAGAATCGAAATGTCACAATTTCCCCTCAACATGCCGACTTTAAAAGCAAAATACAAAATCTGAAACTGCATTTCATCATGAACTGTGATCAGTGTAATATGTGACCCTGGACCAATTTTTCGAAAATAATAAATAAGCTTTCCATTGATGTATGGTTTGTTAGGATAGGACAATTTTTGGCCGAGATACAACTATTTGAATATCTGGAATCTGAGAGTGCAAAAAAATCAAAATATTGAGAAAGTCCAAATGACGTTCTTAGCAATGAATATTACTAATCAAAAAATTAAGTTTTGATATATTTATGGTAGGAAATTTACAAAATATCTTCATGGAACATGATCTTTACTTAATGTCCTAATGATTTTTGCCATAAAAGAAAAATCAATAATTTTGACCCATACAATGTATTTTTGGCTATTGCTACAAATATACCCCAGCGACTTAAGACTTTGTGGTCCAGGGTCACATATGTAAGAGCTTAAGTACAGATGTCCTTTGTCGCAAAGTGGTTTAATGGGGTCCTATTATGCATTTTCACTTTTTAAACTTTAGTTAATGTGAAATGTTACTGTTTGAGAATAAGAAAGATCTGCAAGGTTACAAAGCTCAAAGTCCACTCCAAAGGGAGATTTTCCCCTAACAGAAAACTCTTTTTAAGAACTACAACAAATGGCTGTTTCGTACTACAGCGCGCTTCTTCCAGATATTGTGACATCATAATGTCACTCATTTAAATAATCCCCGCCCATGGAATACTCAAAAGGGGGCGTGGCTTGGTTGAGCTGTGCTACAAGGGCCGGTTGCACCAGCTGGACGCACACCCGGTTGAAAGACTAGGCTGGATGTAAAATGTGCTTTAAGTCGTGCGTAGAATTTATACCCGTTGCACCATCTCCGCGTAGTGCAACGTCTGACACTAAATCTTACGCCTAGTCAGAGGTAGGTGTAAAGTGAAAAGTCATGATTTGCTAGGACATTATTAGTTTTTAGGATTCATGTCTGTTAGTTAATTATTACTGCAGACGTGAACTGTAATGTTTATGGTCTTTTCGGGCAGGATAAGCGATATCAATCGCGAAGCTCGGTTTTGACTATAACACTCTGCCGACAGTAATTGAACTAATAAAAAAATATTTATGCACAGCTTGTAATTATGCAGTAAAATATTACATATGATCTGCGATTATTAAAAGAAACTGTACCATTCGACATCTGGCTTGGAAGGACAGTATAAATGCTTGGAAATATTTCACATCTTAAATCCAATCATTATTTGTAGCATGCCAGCCATCCAATAATCACAGTAAGTTTTGTGCTTTGTTACTTTTAATCAGAAATAAAGTATTAGCTTTCAAATTCTGTCAGTTTTATCACAAAATACAAACTATAAATGTGGTTTTTCAGCCACAGAAAGACGTCAGTAAAACACACGTCACGTAAAGTCACATTTACCTCAGGAAAGACATTCATTGTACATAGTCAGCTAGAAAAAATAACTAGAGAAGCATTGTATTGGATTCATTATATTTTACTTAACCTACCGCCTTCATTTTTAATGTGTGTTTGAAGAAATCTGTCATGGGAACGTGCAGGGAGACTTCAGATATAAAAACGCGGACTTGTTAGAAAATGTTTACTCAATGAAATCATGGCGCGGTGGCTTCACTTGTTATGATGTCTTGAGCAATTCAGTTCTATACTGCAGTGTGAATGTCGTCTCAGCTATCACTGCGGGAGAATGTGTCAGCGTGGATGTGCATCGTCTACGCCGGGCGTAGTTGCGCCTGAACGTACTTTTAGTTGGTGCAACAGGTGTAAATATTCATCTTAAAGCTGGACGTTGTAAAGCCCAGTGTAGGGCTTACACCCAGTTTTTTTAGGTCTAGCTGATGCAACCGGCCCCTGAAGATTAAGAAGAAGAGCGTTCTGCCAATCACAAAGCACTGGGCCAGCTAACCAATCAGAGCACATTTTGTGTTTCGGAAGGAGGGGCTTCATCAAAACGGGAACTAAACAGGATGTTTGAAACAACCAAGCCTGAAAACCTATTCTAGAACACCAAAAACCAAATCAAGACTTTTTAAAAGGGCATAATAGGACCCCTTTAATGTTGTTTATGCATTAATGAACCAAGCCAGTGACTGAATGATAAACTATACACTGCATGAAAACTGTGATTATTTTATATACAGAAAGCAAAGATCTTCTCTTTATAATCGCTGTAACATCAATTCAAGATCAGTGTGAATCAATCAGTGATTTCATTTTAGCATTTTCGCGAAAACTGCTGTTATAATCAATGACAGTTTCCACTGCTCAACGAGTTTCTTATTTACACCATGTTTTCATTGTGATAGTTATGAGTTATGAGTTCATTTTTTGTATCATTGCATCGTGTGCTCAGTAGACATGACTATGTTCACTCTTCACCATTAGTTCATCTTGGTTGGCTGTTATAGTAAAAACGCAGTAAAAGTTTGAGACAGTTCCACATGTAATGCTCATTTCATATGCAAAGATGTAAGCAAATCGCAGTAGTGGGTGTTTCTATTGAGTCTCACAGCAGACATGCCCCTTCCAACAGAGCGTTCAAATCAGAGGCTAAATTCAAGCTAGAAAAATCACTATTTCTATCTAAATTACGGCCGTTTTTGAAAGAAAAAAAAAAAAAGTAGAGAACATACTTAGATTGTAAGTGCACCTCAGGAAACATCATAAAATAAATAAAAATGCTTTTCATGACCCCTTTAAAACACCCAAAAGACTAAACTCAAACAACAAATAATGGATTGTGTGTAATTATGTGCATGGGATTTTGTCCTCACCACTTTATACAATAGCTCACGGCAGGATGGATCTAATGAACAGCAAGCGTGTCCAATTGTCAAGCAGGAGTTGCAATTTAGTTATTGTATTTCATGCACTTCAATTTGCCATTTTTCATGTTTTGCTGAATTGTCGTTGCGGTTATCAATGGAGAAAGTCACATTAGTAAGCTCTCTGACACAAGCTCCATGGTTTGTTATCCATTTGGGTGAAATCACAAAATAAAATGCAAACAACTTAGAATCCGTAAAAAACAAACGCTGATCAAAACTTTATTTCTGGATGGCAGATTTCATCATTTTTATGGAATAGCACATATAATATGCTGCATCCTTTCAGAAATCAAAGAAATAAATTTGGATAAAAGCATCTGCTAAATGCATAGATGCAAACTTTGTATGTTCAGTACATCACCTTTACTGTTAATTTATTCAATCAGTGATTCATCCGATTAGTATTTTGCAGACCCATCTATTAAAAGTTTAATGAGGCAAACACATAAACCACATGAGCTGTATTAACAAGTGTTAGATTTAAGTGCACATAATATTTAAACTTTACATTTGCATAAAGACCTCAAACTGTTTTGATGACAACTGTCTCTCTCGTAAAAGCAAAGAAACTGCTCCTGTGATTCACTTACTTTCATCTAGCTCTTGTGATCAATTCCCAGTGTTTTATGCACCATTTTATGCATTTTTAATTAAATTTTGTGTAAAAAAACTTTTTGGCTGTCATATTTAATATTGAGTCAATAAAGTTAAATAAAAACCATATCTGTAATTAATACGGTTCATTTATCACAGTGAATTTATCACAGTGAAGGTCAAGTTGAGTGCATTGCATTGCAGGATATAGTATTCAATGCAATTTGCTTTATTTTGGCATATCTAGTAAATGATTGTGATATTCATATAAAAATGTACATACTGCACTACACATATGTACTATATAGCAGATTTTGTTCTAAACACAAATATATAACACTCCAGTGCTACTATCAGAGCACTACAAAGCTGCATGATGGGAAATCACAAAACACTCACCCAACCCCGTTTTGCACACTTTTACTGATTGGCCAAATTATCCAGCCAATTATATCATAAATGCAATGCATGCTGGGTAATGTGCAGAGCTACAGTATGTTATTCTGAATATGGCCATTTCACAGTGTTGTGTTCTGTCAGATCTAAGCATCAGAAAATAAAGTTTTGAAGTAACTATAGAAGATTTAAAAAACAAAACAAAAAAAAAAAAAAACAAGAAGTGCTAATAAATAATGCTTGATTTGTTTCAATCTCAAAGCAGAGGCTGTGAAATATCAGACTAATTTATTTCATCAGTCTGAAATGTGCAATACTAGTGGATGTTTGATGAAGTCCTGCTCTAAAAATGTCAATTCATTTTCTATTGGAGTTGAGCAGGAATTTGGGAACAGCAACAAGAAATGGCCAACTTCATGCAAAGGCGCAAATGAAAAGTGTGTGTTTACCAAACTGTTTTAACGGCATGTTCAATCCAAAAAATAAAAATAAAAAATGCATGAAAATTTAAAAAAAATTCATTGCAATTACCATTAAAATGGTGCAGTTATAAGTATACTAATATCTGATGCTTGCATTGTATTTCTGCTCGTGTATACTTCAGCACTTCTAATCTTGGTCTGATTCTTTACACAACATGTCATGGCAGTCAGTGAAGTCTTGTTATCTGTCTGCTGTGCAGGAGAATCAACACTCAGCATTTACCCTGTTTCCTATTATTGTGATTCCTGTAAATACATTTATGCATCGCAACTGTGTAAAAACACGCTTTTTGAAAAATAAAATTTAAAGGTAGTTACTTGGAAACCAGGAAAAAAAATATTGTGATAATATTTTTGTCCATATCACCCAGCTCTAGTGTAAATAAAAGCCTATTCAATCATGTAATCCATAAAAATTTATATATATATATATATATATATATATATATATATATATATATATATTGTGGACAAAAATATTTAAAATTTATGATACAGTAAATGTATGTTATAAACAGTGAAGCTCAATGAAATATATTTTTAAATAGAAATTATATTTACTTTCAACCTTCATATACCAAAATATATTTAAAAATGTATTTCAGGGGCAAGAAATATATATATATATATATATATATATATATATATATATATATATATATATACACATACAGTATATATATATTATTCCAATGTTTTTAAAATATATATTTATTTTGAAACATATTTTAACAAATACATTTTGTCCATTTTTTTATATTTTGAAATATATTAACAAATATATATGAAAATATATTTTTGCTATATAAGCAGTTTAAAATGTAATCTAAGTAGAAGTTCTTTTGAAATCTGAATATGTAGTCCAGATTACATATAATCAGCACCCAGTAATGGCAGCCATTATGTTTGCAAGTGTTTGGCAAACACATTCTGGAGGAAAAATGATAAATCACATCTCGATAAGACTGAAATCAGATCTTTGGAAGTCCTACTTCAAATGTTGTTCTTTTGCACTTTTGCAAGTCAGAAGTTGGAAATTCTGACTTTCTGAAAGGAATATATCAGCAGGATTCTCCTTTAGTCGAGAGCCTGTTTTATTTCTGGCCTCTTTTTAATTCTCCATTTTCATGTGTCTAAAAGACATTTCCTTGAGACTCCAGCGTGTTTTTAGAAGTGTCAAGTGCACAGAAGCTCCTCAAGCATGTGCCATGTGGTTAAAGTGGGTTTAAAAATAAATGAACAACAGACGATGTTGTGATTTATTTCAGTGTTGGCTCGAGGCAGAGGAGCTAATGTGACCGTTCTGTCATACATCAGTTGGTCCTTCATCGGAAATATCTCCACAGATTTACGGGAGGTCGGATTAACTTGCCATCTGACAGCTCCAATTAAACTCTGATATTACGAGCCCGAGGGCCGCCTGCGAGCGTTTAATCAATTCTTAAGTCCGACATGACTCTCTCACACCCAAATCTGCTCGACTTCTGCGAGGGCCGTGTTCATATCACCCTTGTGCTGTGCTGTAGTGTGAGTGTCTGATGTTAATAGCTGCTAGTGAGAGCTGTGGGCAAAAGAGAGAGAGACACCATGTCTGCTCTTCCTTCTCTTCTGGTAATGACAAATCAGACTGCTTCTTTCACACACTATATTCATAATGCAATACAAAACTTAATACTTACTAAATACTGCCCCATTTACTCTGTAGATTGCAACATAGGTTTACTGGGTAAAAATGTGCTTCTAACTAAATTCTATCTACAGTACATTCAATTTTTAATATTTTTGAAAGAAGACGACTCTGCTCACCAAGGCTGCATTTATTTGAGCAAAAATACAGTAAAAAGAGTAAAACTGTGAAATATTATAATTTCAAAGAAGTGATTTGTATATTAATATGTTGTAAAATGTAATTTATTCCTGTGATCAAAGCTGAATTTTCTGCATCATTACTCCAGTCTTCAGTGTCACATGATGCTTCAGAAATCATTCTAATATACTGATTTGCTGCTCTATTATTATTGGTGCACAATTAACCACAATAATGGTTTTTATTATTATCATCAAAGCTGAAAACAGTTTTTTCTGTCTAATATTTTGAGAAAACTGGGATACTCCCCCACCCCAGGATTCTTTGATGAATAGAAAGATTAAAAAAACAGTATTTTTTGAATAATTTAAAAAAAAATTTTTTTGCAACATTACAAATATCTCACTGTCACATTTGACCAGTTTAATGCATCCTTGATGATTAAAAGTATTAATTTCCTGGAATAATGATGCTGAAAATTCAGCTTTGATCACAGAAATAAATTACATTTTAAAATTACATTTTTACACATAGAAAATAGCTATTTGAAAGCATAAAAATATTTCACAATTGTACTGTATTTTTGATCAAAAAATGCAGCACTGGTGAGCAGAAGAGACTTCTTTCAAAAAAAATAAATAAATAAATAAAAAATAAATATATATATATATATTTATATATATATAATTATTCCAAACTTTTCACCAATAGTGCACAAATCTTTACATACATTTCACTGCAGTTTCCAGCTGAAAGGAATAGTATTGGCAGTAACACAACAACCACTTTCATTCATTTTCACAAAAATTTTAATTACTGGGCAGATTATTGATTAATAATGACTTATTTACTTGCACAATCCTTATTTCTTATGATTTTTACATTGCATCCACAGTGCATGATTTGTAAACGAACACATTTTGCATCACATAACCGTGTCACATTACACGCTCCAGGCACATTCTAATAAAGCCATATGCAGGCACATACTGCTGTTTATCATAGATTTCTCGATTAAGTTACATTAATTATGGTGCTTATTGTAATTTCATATGTCCCAGTTGAGTTTTTTGCTTCCACCCTGATCAGTGTTCAGGCCGTGTAACAGTAATGTCCTCAGCGCTTTGACTGAGAATACCACTGTGACAAATATCGATTTGGTCTCAGACATAATGCCTACATTACAGCTGTGCGCCTAAAGCACATACAGATGTGTCTCATGTGTCTTAAACAACAACTTAAACAAGAATCAACTTCTACAGCAAAAATTATTCAGCTCATAACAATATAAAGTCAATTGGATTAAAAATTCAATCTGCATTCACAACACTCACAGCAAACAACACTAAGTCATTTACATCTCTTTGCAGAAAACTGTTTTGCATTTAATAAAATGCTATTAAATTCAACGCAAATCCATTTCTGCACTGAAACATGGATATTCAGTGACAAAAAATAGGATTGGATAGGATAGGATAGGATAAAGCTTGGTTTTATCCACTGCAAATTCATGGGATTGTGAAAGTGGTATCAATATGACCACGTAACTAACTACTGTAAAAATAAGAAAAATTGATGACGTTTAATATATTAAAAAGCACGATCATGCATAAAAAGGTCAGGATTATGTATTTTAGGAGTTATTCTGATTGCTTAATTATATTTTATATTTTAATTACATTTGTAATTTTTAAGTTTTAGTTTTTACTTTTAGTTATTTTCTTAACTCAACTTAAACTAAAGTAGACCAGTTTTGTGAACAAGTGTTATTTTAGTATTATAGTTTTTGTTAATTAGATTTCATTTTTATATTTTCTGTTTTATATTAATTTCTTTATTTAAAATGTTATGTTTTTTAACTTATTTATTATATTATTATTTTTTTTATGAAATATGTCTATATAGTTTTTATTATATTTGTTTGTTTTTAGTTTTACTAACTAAACTGGACCGGTTTTGTTAACCAGTGATATTTTAGTACTACAGTTTTGTAATATTTAAAATTAGATTTTATTTTTTATATTTTCTGATTTAATTTTAATTTTAAATATTCTGATTTCAAAAATTTTCAAAATGTGTGTTAAAACATGTTGTTTATTTGTTTTAATTTATGCTATTCTGTGGCCAAAAAAGTGATGAAATTCTGATAGCTTGTAATGTAAATTAATTACATTTTTTATAACAGTATAGCATATACTACCAAAAAATTATATAAATTTCAGTTGTCACCCAACTATCCCAACCAATTATCTCCCAATAATATGTCTTAGTATGATATTTAAAATAGATAATGCAATGCAATGCAATAATGATTGAGAGATGAACAAATGCGATCAACATGATTTTTCTAAAAAAAAAAAAAAAAGATTCATGGATAATCAAGTAAACCTACATTGCTTCAATCAAGTAGTGAAAGTCGTGACGTATTGTCAAGTATGGTGACCCATACTCGAAATTGGTGCTCTGCATTTAACCCATCCAAGTGCACACACACAGCAGTGAATAGTGAACAAACGCGCACACACACCGTGAACACACACCCAGAGCAGTGGGCAGCCATTGCTCCAGCGCCCGGGGAGCAATTGGGGGTTCGGTGCCTTGCTCAAGGGCATCTCAGTCATGGTATCGAAGGCAGAGAGAGTGCTGTTCATTCACAATCCCCACCTTCAATTCCTGCCGGTGTGAGAATCAAACCTGCAACCTTCAAGTTACAAGCCCGACTCCCTAACCATTAGGCCACGACTTCCCCTTGATATTTCATATTACAAAATGTTCATCTTGTAATATGAAAGTTATTCTTATGTTTACTTGAAAATCAGTAAGGAATTCACAGCAAAAAGACACGTGAAGCACGAGCTGAAGGTTGAGGTTTGTACAATTAAACTAAAAGGTCTTTTACTTGCTAAAAAAGTATAAACTATCAATCAGATGACAGAAGGCATGATGGAATAGATTATGTGCAACAGGTTTTCCAGCAAAGTTTTGATCATATTGATCGTTTAGGAATCTGCGCATCAAATATGATACAGTATTTTTAATGTTTAACGGCATGTAAAAATCAGACGGCCTCAGTAATAGGTTTAAAAAGCAGACTTTGTGTGGACTTAAAAACAGAAACGGCTTAAAACATGAATTCACAGAAGACAAGAAACACTATGATCTGAAGGTCTGAAGTGATAAAAAATGTATACCTTGAGTAGTTTTGGATAAAAGCATCTGCCAAATGCATAAATGTCAATGTAAAAGTGGCACAGTGACTCTGCTCACATGATCAGATGTGATCTTCTGCTGCTAATTCTCCAGCTTATCTGAGCACAGGAGTTCCCTCAGCGCTTCACAGTTCAGCCCCCCAGAGAGAGAGAGAGAGACAGACCCCCTGGGCCAGAGATAAAGACCGACAGGAACTGTCTGATGGAGATTTTGTAGCGATGTGTCACACAAAGCCAGATCTTTAGTCAGAGTCTGACAGGCTCAAAGACAGCGCTGGAGATCCGTCACACAGATCTCACAGCTCCTTTCTCCCCGCCTCGTCTTCCTTCTCCATTCCTCCCATTTCTCTGTCTCTGAGCTTCTCGCCATCAGGCTGTTAATGAAGTTTGCTAATGAGAAGCTGCACTTAAATGAATGGCTCGCTTGGAAATTTCTGCCCTCGTCGGTAGGAGTTTCTTTCTTCCATGCAATACAAAAGGAGAAGTTCTGAATGCAAGTGCAATGAAAAAAGGACAAAGGCACTATAAAAGTGGTCCATATGACTCACAGACTGTATATATATACAAAATAAAAGACATGCAATAGTTTTATGTGAGGAACAGACCCAAATTTAAGTCAGTAACTTCTCTTAAGCTTATTCATTCAGACCAGTTTTGTGACTCAGTGTACATTTAGTTATATATTTACATTTAGTTATTTAGCAGACACTTTTATCCAAAGCGACTTACAAAAGAACATCTACATGGGCACAAGAAACAACCTATTAACCTAACAAGTGTAATTATTGTATTATAGTTTTATTAATGTTTTTCATTAAATTTTAGTTTTATTCTTCTGTTTTAATTTTAAGTTATTTTTAATTTCATGTTTTTTGTTTTGTTTTTAATATGCCTATATATATATTTTTTATTATGTTTTAGTTTAGTAACTTTAGTAAATCAACTTAATTTTGGTTTATTTTTTATTTTGTGTTTAATTTAATTTTTAAAAAATATGTGTAGCTTTATTACATTTTAGTTTCTAGTATTAGTTATTGTAGTAAATCAACTTAATGTTACTTTATTTTTAATTGTTTATATAGCTTTTAAATTTTAGTTATAGTTATTTTAGTAACTCAGCTTGAACTAAAGCAGACCGGTTTTGTGAACCAGAGCTATTATAGTTTTTGTTAATATTTTAAATTAGATTGTATTTTTTCTGTTTTATTTTAATTTATTTTAAGTTTTATGTTTAATTTTATATTTTTAATTGTACTGTTTTATTTTGAAAAATTATTTATTTATTAAATATGTCAATTTTTTTTTCTTTTTTTAGTTTTAGTAATTAAACTGGACCAGTTTTGTGAACCAGTGCTAGCATTATAGTATTGTAATATTTGAAATTAGATTTTATTTTTATATTTTCTTATTTTATTTTAATTTTAGTTTACTTTTAATTTTCTTTTGTTTAATTTTCTTTTTTAAATATTATGTTTAATTTCTAAAAAAAATGTCTCTTTATAGTTTTTCATTAAGTTTTTGATTTTAGTTTTAGTTATTAACTAAACTAAAATGAGAAATGTTGCCTTGGCAGCTAGCTGAAATAAAATAAGTTAACATTATTTAAATATTTTATTTTATTTCATTTAATATTGATTTAATTTTAATTAACAATAATAACCCTGTAGTGAATTGGATCTATAAAACTAACCTGTAGCATGTAGAAAATTATTTGACTTTAATCTGTTTACTGTGTTAATATGATTGAATTTTCTGGATTGATATTTCATTGCATTGTTTTGTGTTTTAAGGTTAAGGAGAATATCCATAAACAGAGATACAGTACTGCACCTAACAGATGTTTTCCACTGGTCGACCAGCTGACAAGTGTCCAAAACCGCCCTAAAACCAACAAACCAGACCAGCAAAGCATCTCAGGCAGGTTTCAGCTTTATTCTTGGACTCTATGAGACTGGCACAAGCAGCCTTCGAATCAGGAGAAGCAGGAAAGAGAAGCTCCTGCCACTGCTGCTCTTTCAAACCTTGGCCAAGCAGCGCACCAAAATCAAATTGACCGTTCTGCAATTCCATTATCCCACACACACCTCCATCTGCTTCTCCCTCCAGACCATTTCCTGGGCTTTGTCAGGCCCTCATGCCCATTCTTAGCCCTTTATCCTGTTACTCTAGTTAATTGCAAAGTGCTGTTCGGCTCTCTGCTGTCTAAAAACAGGCCTCCCAGAGGATGTCCCTCAGTTACAGGAACCATCAAGAGTTTCTTTTTACACCCTTGCTCTCCACCTCCATTTTTCATATTCATTTCAAAACACTTTTCTAAAATTTCATGCCTCTTTGCATCTGCTCCTGGCGTTCAGTGAGCAGAATGAGTCCAGGTGGGAGTCTCCTCCGTCGGCCCACCCATAAACCGCCTGCAGTCCATCTGCACACAAAACATAAAGGCACTTGGGAAAATTGCAAGCCCTAATCAAATTACCCGACAGCAACGGCACTTCAGGTGGACGTGGTGCACAGGTTATTTTAAAGAAAATTGTGCAATAAAATCATGCTTAAAGGATAAAATGATGAAGAACTAGTGAGGTTTTTAATTTTCAAATCTTTATTTATTACTTTTAGACTGACAGACATTCTGAAGTCTACTCACATTTCCAGCTATTTTTTTTTACTATATTATTAAAAATATATATTATTATAAATGTTATTATAATTATTTAGTATTTTTCCATAGCTGCCTGCATTCAAAAATATTTAGGCATAAAAAAAAAGAAAATTATGTACTTGAATTGCATTAAAAAATAATGCATGGACCATTTTTAACATGAACTAATACACTTCCGCCCCGGTTTCACAGACAAGGCTTAAACCTAGTCCCAGACTAAAATGTAAGTCTGAGCTGTTTCAACTGAAAGAAACTTACACTGACTGATCTTAAAATATATCAGAGCCTTTGTTTTGTCTCAAGATGCACACCAGTGATGTTTTTTCTAAGCATGTTTATAAAAATTACTTAAAATTACTTAAATGTCCTAATTGAACTATGGCCTAATCCTGGCTTAGTCTAAGCCCTGTCTGTGAAACCGGGCCTTCATGTAACGCACATTTGTCAGGCATACTTAAAACAGGTAAGATTTCTGCACTCAAGTCATTGCATGGTTTATTATCTATTTGCATCTAATTGACTTTATATAGATAATCATATTTTCAAAATGCATTCATTCAATTTGCTTAGAAGTTTTAGTTGTTATAGTATTCCAACTTAAACTAAACTGGAACTAAACTGAAATATTTTAGTATTATAGTTTTTGCAGTATTTTGAATATATATATATATATATATATATATATATATATATATATATATATATATATATATATATATATATATATATATATATATATATATAGCTTCTGTCATGAAAACAAATTCCTCGTATGTGTAAACATACCTGGAAATAAAGCTGTAATAAATTCAATAGATTCTGATTCTGATTCTGATATATATATATATATATATATATATATATATATATATATTCTGTTTTTATTTTAATTTTAGTTCATTTTATTTTAGTTTTAGTTATTTTAGTAATTCAACTTAAACTAAACTAAAATGAGAAATGCTGAAATAAAATAACTGAAATAAAATAAAAATAAAAAATATTGAAAATATTTTATTTCATTAAATATGTATTCAATTTCAAGTAATTTTTTAAAAATGGTTTTAATTAATGACTTAATGCTAAAAACCAATGCCATTATGCATCACAGATGTCAAACTCTGTGTAATGCATATGTTCAGACTTTAATATATGTAAAATATAACCACCAAAATATCACATGACAGACCTGAAATATAATACATGCATTATATAGGCTACATATATTGTTTCTCTGAGCTGTTTTGAAGCTTGACAGCGAAAACCGCCATCCACTTATTGTACCACCTCAAAATATCTCTTTGAGTCTTCAACAAAAGAACAACAGTCATGCAGACACGGAATGACACGAGTTATGATGAGAGAATGATGAAACCATTTTGATTTTGGGGTGAACTATGCCTTTAAAGGGGTCATATGATGCGATTTCAAGTTTCTCTTTCTCTTTGGAGTGTTACAAGCTGTTTGTGCATAGATAAGATCCCTGAAGTTGCAAAGACTAAAGTCTCAAAACCAAAGAGATATTCTTTATCAAAGTTAAGACTCTGCCACGCCCCCCTAAAACGGCTCATTTAAACACGCCCCCACACGTTTACGTCACGATGTGGAAATATTTGCATAATGCAGCCCAAATGTTCACGCGAGGAAAGAAGGCGTGGTTTCAGTAACTGCAGTAGTGTTGAAGCAGCCACGTCAGGGAGACGCTGTGTGTTTCTAGGCGAAAGCAAAAGCACTTTATTTGACCTTCTGAAAGTAGATGCATTAAGGAATCATTAAGATTACTTACAACAGAACAGCAACGCATTTTATGGACGACCGTTTCGTGAACCTAGGAGAGGAGGTAATTCAGACTTTGTTATGTCAATCTGGCGCTTCTGAATCAGCGACTGTATGTTTTATTATTAGTTTAAGTATTTACTATTGACTGTTTAAATGCGGAATTTTGCGCGTCGTGTGTGTGTGTGTGTGTGTGTGTGTGTGTGTGTGTGTGTGTGTGTGTGTGTGTGTGTGTGTGTGTGTGCTCGTGTGAGAGAGAGAGGGAGAAATGGTCACACAATCGCGGCTTGTGTGCAAACACATACGAGCTTCTGTCACGCGACTCTGTTCCCCTCTCGGGCTTGAACTGATGGTAAAACTAAGGACATTATTAACTGTCTTTACATTTATTTTGAAAGCTGAAGCTTGCGATTATGGAAAGGGGCGTTACATTTCCGACAAGTGCTTGAGGTGTTCAGCCAATCACAATGCACTAGGTCAGTTGGCCAATCAGAGGAGACTGCACTTGTCGGAAGGAGGGACTTTATAGAAATTGAAGCTTTTGAGAGAGGCGGAGCATAGAGGACCTACAATAATGTACAGTTTTTGAAAAATAATGTGTTTTTTGAACAACAAAAAACGTCAACATATTCTGTTACACCAAATACACAAAATGATGATCTTTAAAAAAGCATCATATGACCCCTTTAAGGCATTGAGCAACCATCATTGCAGTATTTGTGGGCTTCTTTTCCAATCTGCATGCTTTAAATTATTGATCAGGCCTTGAGAACTGCACACTTTAGTCTCTTTACACTTCTGTTCTCGCCATATTCCACAAATCCTCTCTGTCTCCTCATGCTATATCTATTCTCCATTCTCAAACACACTTTCTTTTGTCTTGTTCCTTTTAATCCTGTTCTAGCTTTCATTTTCAAAAGTCCTCTTCATGTACCATTAGAAGCAGACAGGCTTTATTTTCCACTTGTATTGTCTCCTTCATGTACGGATGCATATCACAGTGTTTTTCTTTAAATAACGCTGTACAATAGCTTGTCGATACACTCCACCTGTCTAAGACACTAGCCGCTTTTTCATGACAACATAATCCCGCCACAGTGTTGTGTGTGATTTATGAAGCTCAGCAAAAAGGGAAGCTGCAATGCCTCCCTCCTCTCTCTCCGGAGCAAACACACACACACACACACACACACACACACACACACACACACACACATACAGTGATGTGTTTCAGAGATTGGACAAAACTCTATATGGGGCAAAGGAAGGACCATGTCATCTGAGCCCTTTAGAGATTTCTCCATGGACCCATTGCACCAGAGCACTGCAGTGTCCATTACTCATATATGCACATAAACACACACACATACTTTCATGCACAGGATTTTTCCTGATGTATGTGTGCATTCATGCACTGCGCTCCCGCAAAATCATTATGAAGCAGTCACCCGTGCGCAAATGTCTGGTTGGTGCATATCATATTAATGTCAAATCTTTAGTTTAAGCCCAGTGTGTTTCTGAACACCTCGTTCTGGTTTACTTGGTTTGCATGAATTTAAATAACTTTTTTTTCACTGCAGATTTTTACATTTACATCTTCAGGAGAGGTTTCTGCGTCACTAGCATCGCCAAATACAATTGCAAAAATAATCAAGCAGGTATTCCGGTCAATTCTGCCCAAAATCACAACATTGGTTGAGACAGTTCTGCATTTCAATCTAAAACTAAAATCATAAATAAACATTTTTTACCTGAAAAACTTAATTGAAATAAAATAAAATATTAAAAAACCTTATGACTTAAAAAAGTAAAATTTTTCTTGCTTTAAGAATATATATATATATATATATATATATATATATATATATATTTATTTATTTATTTTTTCATTCATTCATTTATTTATTCATTTATTTATTTCAGTGTAATGCTCTTTGCTGACATCAGGTATCATGATTTGCAGTGTCTCTAATACTAACAGCTACTGACTATTTAAAAAAAAAACAGACATGCCCTTTGGTTTCAATAGGAAACGAGTCAAAAAAAGGAGAGGGAAGTCATATAAGCATAAATTGACTTGAGAATGAAGTACATCTTAATGGTAATCGTCACAGAGAATCATAATGCTAAAATGCTTTACAAACACACAAAAATTTTATCTGTAAATAACTAAAGTCTTTTTCGAGAAGGAAAGTGTCAAATTGCCTGCAATTAAATTTTAATAAAGGCATAATTTCCCTTTCCGAATGCAGTTAAATGGGAGAAGAGAGCTAGACGGAGCGAGTTAATGAGAAGAAGAAAAAGAATAATGCCAATGATGGATTGAAGCTCTAAATCAGGCTGATCGCAAATCAGCGGATCCTATTAAAACTTGATCAATCAATTTATGCTTGACAAAGCCGCAGCATGTGAAGAGTTACAGCTGGAAAAGAGTGACCTGTACGAGCAAACCTGGAGATCTGGGGCACGTTACTGAGGACAGTTTCATTTCTCAGTCAATTCTCTGAATCTCAGACAATCATCGGTTCCTTAGCCCATCAATTAAAGGTTAATTATTCATGAAATCACTTTACTTAAAGCAATAGTTCACCCACAAATAAAAATTATGATACATGCTCATATCCTTCCAAACCCATATAACTTCTAATTTCTCATTTTGTATTCCACAGAAAAATGAGTAAATAAAGTCAGAATGGTCATTTTTGAGTGAGCTACTCCTTTAAAGTAATTTCCCTGATTGGCTGTCTTAGATAAATCACTGTAATATTCATGAAAGTAGTTTCATCAGCATTAAACCATGTAGACATGTCTTGATTCATCCCGGCTGCCCTGTGGGCCGCTTATCTGCGGATATCAGCTGCTCTTATAATCACTTCTGCGTTCTGGACCAAAACCTAGTGAGCCCCCTACATAGACTGCACTTTAAGATAACATAAGCACGCTACAGACATGACCAAATTTTAAGAAAGTAGGCTACTGAGTTTAAAAGCAGGGATGTGACACACCACAGGAATTTGAAATAAAACTGATAATGCATTCTTGGAAATGAAGTGTTTTTCCATCCGGGTGAATTTGGTAAAAATGAAGGAATATAATAAACTACAGTACATGCAGTAAACTTACATGCACTTAATAATATTTTAAATTCCAAGGGTTTTAATTGAAATTTTAGTCAAAATAGTTTGGTATAATTCAAAGTTCAGTGAAAAATGAAAGTTACATGAATTCAAATGGCAGTTTGCAAACTCAATTCAAATTCAGGAATTGAATTGGAATTTAAACTGGCTTTGAATGGAATTGAAAACAACAAAGGAACTTGAATTAGAGTGACAAGAACAGGAATTTATTGGTAATGCATTCTGGGAAATTAAGTGTTTTCATCCCGGTCACAAGTGAATCTGGTAAATATGAAGGTAGGGCTGCTTGATTATGGCAAATATCATAATCACGATTATTTTGGTCAACACTGAGATCACAATTATTTTAAATGATAACTCATTGACTTGCAATATGCAATATGATGTGGCCATGTTTGTTGATATTGCACAGAGTTACAGTAAAATATAATTATATTTTAATAAATAACTTCAAAATTTTACTTTTCATTTTTGTTTTATTTCAGGAAATGTGCTTAACTGTCAAAAGAAAAAATAGCGTTCATAATAAATTTATAATGCAATTAATGCTCCTAAAAATATACATATGCTAAATAAATAAATACAAAATATTTATTTATTTATGTGTGTGTGTGTGTGTGTGATCTCAATTATCTTGCTTTCATAATCATTGGAAGCCAAATTTGTGAACTGCAAAATGAAAATTTGTTTAATCTCCCAGCCCTATATAAAGAAATTTATAAACTCCATGCAATAACTACACGCATCTAATAAACCCTTCAAACTTCAAGGCTTTTGTTGACAAGTTTAGTTTAAATTACTTTATTTAAAAGTTCAGTTAAAAATTACAGTTTAATTCAATTCAAATTGCAGTACTACATCCTCTTTGCAACCTCTGTTCAAATTAACAAAATGAAGTGGAATTTTAAAATTCAAATTTGAATGCCATAATGCATTACAAAAAATCCATTAAGATGGCATGCAAAGCAAGAGAAATGCATTCAGCACTGAAAAGTAGTTTATGCAATATGGTAAACATGATATGATAAAAATTGTGCATTAAATGTTGTTTGTTTATCACAGTATTGCGTCATTAGCTTAGCAGCACTCCCAGCTGTAAATCTGAATGAGTTGAGTCTCCTCATGAGGAGTGCTGTTTGTATGAGGTGTAGAGTTGCTGTCTGTGCAGAAAGCAGTCAGTCAGCGGCTCACGAGGTTCAATATGTGCCTGTGTAGTCAGTGAGCAGCAGCAGCGCAGTCAGGGATGCCATGTCAATGCGGACAGCTGCGCACACAGCGCACGCATCCTGGGAGAAAGAAGCAACAGAGCCATGTTTTCCCGTCTCGCTTGGCCATTACTATTATTACTCCGGGCCCCGGCAGAACAGGAGCACGGCGGCGCGTAAAGCAGAAATGTCATGGAGGACAGCCGTGGGAGTCTCGTTCAGGCCCGAGCTTGTCCTTTCATATGGAGTGTGACACGAGAGGCCGGCGCTCATGAATAAGACATGGGCTGCCTGGGCCGCGGGGACTAGCGCTGTCCATTTGCCATTTGCACGCTTGGCCAAAGCCAAGGAAGAGGTGAAAGGGGGAAGAGAAGTCAATACAGTCCGCCTACAGTGCAGAATTTAGGAGCCGCTTCCGCAGGGAGTCTCAGATTCCAAATGAAGGGTTTGATCAAATAGCGCTGAGCATTAACTGGCTTTACGGTCGACGTTTAGTGGGGAGATTTAAAGTTCACTGTGAGGACTGTTGATACTTGAGAAATGAGAGTTTATGCATGCATTTTTTTCTCATCAGCGTTGCCAGGTCTTTCTAGAAAAATATGCAACCTCTTCTAACAAAAACAAGCACAAAATAAGCAACAAAAGAGGTCAAAATATGCAACTCTTGATCCCAAAAAATGCAATCCATGACAAACAAGCACAAAGTCGATTGTAATAACACTATTCCTCACCTGTCACTCAATATGTCAACCCTGTCAGATACAAAAATAATGTGCGTTATCATGTCAGATATTTATTGATATTTATTTATTTAGATATTTATAAATGAATACTGACAAATCTAGCATTCAACTTTAATTAGGATTTATGAATTGAAACTACACTAAGGTTTCAAAATGAAAGTCAGCTATTTATTCAAGAATTCATCTATTGAAGTAGATATTAATCTATTGAACAACACCTGATGTGACTGACCACTGATGGTGACGAAATAATCATAAAACTGATCAAATTAAATATTATTTGAATAAAATAATAATAAAATTCTGATTAAATTATAATAAAATGTATTTAATGTTTTAATGAAATAAAATAATAAAATTACACAAGAAATCATATTTTGAATATTAATATATATTAAATTTAGTTTTTCTGAAGTTGCTATAGATTTTATATTACAGCTTTTACATTTTAATATTTTAGTATTATTAAATATAAAAATATTATAATATTTTAATAAAATTAAATATAAAATCATGAAATTAATAAAATGATCTAACAACAATTTCTTTTTACAATTTGGTGACAGTACTGACATCAAAATCTAAACACAAAATATATACTTAAAATTAAAAAAACAAATACATTAAATAACTTAAAACCTATTACCACAACACAGCTCGTATAACCTTGTTCAGCAGCCAAAATGTGGAAAGACTGACTATGATATTGCATAATTTTATAAAGATTCTCATAAAGACACTTTAGAGCCTCATAAAAGAGATCACTAGCATGTTCTCAACACAAATTAACTGTTTTATTCGACTTTACTGCTTTATTTTATCAAAGAGAAAATAAATGATCTCTCACTTCCTCTATAACAACCTCTCCTCAGACAATAACGCAATACTTCCAGTAGATTGCAATATATTATGAAACAGAAATATTAATATGTATTTTTCTGTTTCCTTAAGTGAAATATTACGTGAACTACTGCATTATGATCAGAGGAAAGGTTGTTGAAATGTCTGATTTGTGTTAAAGTCATTCTCTGATTAACTTCAAAGTGGGAAAGCTGCTCAGAACTGACGGCAGTAAAGTTGAAGATGTCTAATTGTTTGTAATTTAACTCATCAATAGATTTAATTCAGGCTTATACTCCAACAGCAGATGAGGAACAGGAAGAGGCGTTTTTGACTCAGTGTGAGTCGTGTGGCTGCGCCGTCTAGACATTTTCTTGTCTTTGTGTCGCTCTACGCTCAGATATTGATGTCCCGCAATGATTAGAAATAATGGGCGATATCTTACAGTCAGAGCGTTTATGAATTCAATAGGCGAGTGAGGGGAAAAAACTAAGCAAACGGCAGAGAAATGAGCCTGTTGGGCGATCGCTGGGGAATATGCAAGGAAAAATGATGAGGAGTGATTTGAGTATTTCTGCAGGAACTGACAGTGTGGAATTGGTTAATGATCGCTGTGAAGAGCGAGTCCGATACCCCTGCGGGAGGTCACGCTGCCATCGATCCGTCTTTCTGTGCTCTTCTGACTTTCTTCTTCTTTTCTGTCAGAAGATGACACGGGAAATCAATGGGAAACAGATAGCGAATAAGTTGTTCTTAAACCGCTGCTCAGTGAACTTTTACTTCAAAGCAACTTCTGAAATGAGTTGGAAGGAAGGGCCGTTTGCTGACGACTTTGATGCTCGGGCTGCGGGATGTGTAGCATCAGATTGAGGATACGAGTCAGAGGAGGATTAGAGGTCAAAAAACACTTTTGATACAATGTCACAAATGAAGGCTGCTCAGGCCTTTGTGTTGTGAGAGCCCACTGACCGGCCATTATTATTTAATTAATTATTAATTATTATTTATTATTATTAATATTAATTGATTATTAATATTACAATTAATGTTTAACTATTAAAAAAAAACTATTTTAGAATAATCTACTTCGCATCCAAAATAAGTTTTTGTTTACATATTATATGTGTGTGTACTGTGTATATTTATTATCTATATATAAATACAAACACATGCATGTATATATTTAAGAAAAATATGTTACATTTATGTATTAAATATATTTTTATATAATATAAATTATATGAATATAAATATAAACGTAAATACATGTAAATATTTTCAAAATATATACTGTATGTGTGTGTCTATATATACAAAATAAATATACACAGTAGACACACATATATTATACTTTTATTTTACATATATTATACTTTTAATCGTTTGACAGCACTAATCTTACACATATATATATATATATATATATATATACACAGTATATATGTACAGTGGGTACGGAAAGTATTCAGACCCCCTTCACTTTTTTCAATTTTGTTATATTGCAACCTGATACTACAATTGTTTAAATTCATTTTTTTTCTCATTAATCTACACTCTGTACCTCATAATGATGAAGTGAAAACAGAATTTTAGAAATGTCTGTAAATTTATTAAAAAGAAAAAACTGAAATATCACATTTACATAAGTATTCAGACCCTTTGCAACAACACTTGAAATTTCGCTCAGGTGCCTCCCATGTCTCTTGATCATTGCAGAGATGTTTCTACACCTTGATTGGAGTCCGCCTGTGGTAAATTAAATTGATTGGACATGATTTGGAAAGTCACACACCTCTCTGTAAAAGGCCTCACAGCTGATAATGCATATCAGAGCGAAAACCAAGCCATGAGGTCAAAGGAACTGCCTGCAGAGCTCAGAGACAGGATTGTATCGAGGCACAGATCTGGGGAAGGCTACAAAAAAAATTCTGCTGCACTGAAGGTTCCCAAGAGCACAGTGGCTTCCACAATTCTCAAATGGAAGAAGTTTGGCACAACCAGGACTCTTCCAAGAGCTGGTCCCCAGCCAAACTGAGCAATTGATGGAGAAGGGGCTTGTCTAGACTGGTGACCAAGAACCTGGTGGTCACTCTAGTTGAGCTCCATGATCATATATGCAGATGGGAGAAACCTACAGAAGGACAAACATCACTGCAACACTCCACCGATCTGGGCTTTATGGCAGTGTGGCCAAACTCAACCCTCTCCTCAGTGAAGACACATGAAAACACACTTGGAATTTGCAATAAAGCACCTAAAGGACCCTCAGACTCTGAGAAACAAGATTACCTGGTCTGATGAACCTCAATTCTAAGCATCATGTTTGAAGGAAACCGGCTCTTCTCATCACCTGCAGAGTACCATCCCAAAAGTAAAGTGTGGTGGTAGCAGCCTCATGCTGTTGGGCTGTTTTTCAGTGGCAGGGACTGAGGAACTCATCAGAGTAGAAGAAAAGCTCAATGCACCAAAATATTGAGATAGCCTTAATGAAAACCCAGTCCAGGGCATTCAAAACCTCAGACTGGGCCGAAGGTTCACCTTCTTACATGACAATGACCCTAAGCACACAGCCAAGGCAACACAGGAGTGGCTTAGGGACAACTCTGTGAATGTCCTAGAGTGACCCAGCCAGAGCCCTGACTTGAACCCTATCGAACATCTCTGGAGAGACCTGAAAAAGGCTGTCAACAGACGGTTCCCATCCAACCTGACCGAGCTTGAGAGGATTTGCAAAGAAGAATGGCAGAAATTCCCCCAATCCAGTTGTCCAAAGCTTGTTGCGTCATACCCAAAAAGACTCGAGGCTGTAATTGCTGCCAAAGGTGCTTCAACTAAGTACTGAGTAAAGGGTCTGATTACTTATGTAAATGTGATATTTCAGTTTTTTCTTTTTAATAAATTTACAAACATTTCTAAAATTCTGTTTTCACTTTGTCATTATAAAGGACAGAGTGTAGAGTAATGAGAAAAATAAAAAATTTTAACAATTGTAGTATCAGACTGCAACATAACAAAATTGAAAAAAGTGAAGGGGGTCTGAATACTTTCCGTACCCACTGTATATGTGTGTGTGTGTGTCTATTATAATGATATAAATTGTAGATTTAAATTTATTATATAAAATGTACAATTAAAAAGGTATAATAAAAACTTGATTGTGATACAGTACAAATTTCTTTATTTGACCCTCTAACTCTAGCACTCTCTATTCTAATTGTGTTTTATCTATCTGTCTTCTTTGTATCTATTAGTCTCCTATGTTTCTATCTGACCCTCTAACACTAGCTTTCTTTTTTTTATTCTATCTACTTGTTTTCTTAAAAAAAAAAAAACTTGCTATGTGTACTGCTTTAGGCTAACCAAGACTTGTCATAGCACTTGCATGTTGTTGCTCTTTTGTTGGTTTTGATTGCTTCTGTTGTCCTCATTTGTAAGTCGCTTTGGATAAAAGCGTCTGCTAAATAACTAAATGTAAATGTATGTGTGTGTGTGTGTGTGTGTGTGTGTGTGTGTGTATATATATATATATATATATATATATGTATGTATGTATGTATGTATGTATGTATATATACACTGTATACACACACACACACATACATATATATATATGTGTGTGTGTGTGTATACAGTGAATATATACATACATATACATATACATACATATATATAGTACATTTATTTGAATATGTATGTATTATGTTTAGTATTAGATTAGATTAGATAAATGAAATATAAAACAGATAAGCAAATTAAATGTTACCACATAAAACATAACACTACATAAATCATACCTACAAATCCAGAAGCAAAATTATTGTAAATATTATTGTGGTATCATCTATTCCGGATAAACATGTCTTTGATTACACAAAACAAACTGTGACATATCAGTCAGTTGGTCTCTTCTAGTCTAAGAGTTCTTGGTCAGAACAAACTATGATATGGATCAGACTCAGCCTGTAGTCAAACGTCTGGCTACACAAGTCATTCAGTCTGAACAGTAAGTTAAACTTCACCGCACAATAACTGGGTGAAGCAGACTTCACTCATATCTGCTACATCTACATGATTGACGTCTCCCGTGCCTCCAAACCCACAGGCGATGAAGCACTTCCAGGGAAGCTTTCAATTAGGAAAATAGTGTAGCAGAGGAAAGAGTAAACGCAATTCTGACCTGCAGGCAACACGCCGCATTTAGCCAGGCAAGAGACCTCGAATTATCCATCAGCACAAAGCCAAACAAACAGGTACAAAGATAAAAACACGCTCACTCGCCCTGGAAGCCAACCAGGGCAAATGAGTCTGCAAACTCCTGTCTGACAAAAAAACACGTTTTGGTGCAAATTATAATGTCAGCATAACAATTTGAGTGAAATGTTGCATTTTAAAGAAGTTGTAAAAATGTTTTAAAAAGGGAATAACATATCTAATATAATAAATAATAATAAAATAAAGAATAATAAAAATAATAATTGCAAAAATAATACAAATAAATGCAACTACTTTTATAATAATCACAAGTTCTTGAGCACTCAGGTACTTGTGCACAACCTAAGAAATGTGTTATCATCATAGTTACTGCCAAATAAAAGTTACATGATAAAGTGCAAAAAACAGTCGCTTGTTGACACTTGTACATTTCCTCCTGGGCAACGTGTCAACATTAAACAGTCCCTGTCTACTGTGCATCAATCGGCCAGCTGAGATTTCACACTCCTCATTAGTTCAAGAAGGAAAATGAATCCGGTTCGCTGACAGGATCACTCACAACAGAAACAATGGATGAAAAATAGCTTGAGCACAAATATCCAGCTCAGCTTGCGTTTATTAGCGCCTCTCAAACAGACACAATCATTAGTGTGTCAGTGTATGTGACGCGTGTCGTATGAATGTAGCATAGAAACAAGAGAAGAGTGACAGCGGCTCCAATAAGGGCTAAAAGAGCAGAGCATCTTTCTGAGATATGAGAAAATACCTCAGATCAGATCAGTGTATGAATTATACAATGACTTTTACAAACTTTTTACATTTTTCAGTTGGCCTCTCTTAGTTTTCTCACGATTTTCTTTATGTAAGTATATTTTTATGTAAAATAAACGTAAAAAATATTTTTTTATGTAAAGTAAATTAGAAGTGAATTACAACTGTAATTTAAGGAAAAAGACTGATAGAACAGAATGACAGAACGATAGAACGAAAGATAGAACGATAGATAGATAGATAGATAGATAGATAGATAGACAGACAGACAGACAGACAGACAGACAGACAGACAGACAGACAGATAGATAGATAGATAGATAGATAGATAGATAGATAGATAGATAGATAGATAGATAGATAGATAGATAGATAGATAGATAGATAGGGTAAACGCAGTGTTGGGCAGTAGCGTCGCTGTTTTCTGAATCAAATAGCTGTTCAGAAGTGAAGCTCTATTTTTGATCAAGAAGCGCGGTAGTGTCAACAAAAGCTAACATTACATTTTCCAAAGCATTTGTGAAACTCCAGCTCAAATCAGAAATATAACAGCTAAGGATCACTGATCCTGGATCAGTAAGTGACGCCACCGCCACTAAACCTCGTAACACCATTGGCTTCTCAAACTGTCAGTCAAACCTCATTATTCCTCCCGCCTCTCTCGTCAATGAAATAAAAGAACTGTTGATTGAATAAGTATAGCGTTTTCTTCACTCGAGAAACACTATATTTATAAAGGCTAATGTTTTTTTGTTTTTAAGAGCAGAGAAGAGTCTCTTAGTCTAGCATTTGTTGTCGAGACACAGCCAAGTAGCTTGTGCGAAGTGCTGAATCTTTTATAATATGATATATTTTGGCCAAATAACAGAAAAAAAAACAAAAAACTGAGCGCCCACATAGCGACAGAAAACTGTATAACCTGCAAGTTCATAAAAATGTAAATGCAATGCACGCACTGCCTTTGATGTGGCGGTAATGATGGGGAAAAACATTCGCTGGTCAAAAACTTCGTATTTGAACTTGATTTTGGTGAAATGTTAATAATATAATGACACATGCATGATGCAAATAAACATAGCCTATCTGTAGGCCTATACATTTATATGGTAACATTATACAATAAGATTTCATTAATGTATTAACTAACATGACTGAACAATGGATACATTTATTACAGTATTTATTCATCTTTGTTCATGTTAGTTAATGAAAATACAGTCGTTCATAATTAGTTCACGTTAGTTCACAGTCCATTAACTAATGTTAACAAACACAACTTTTGATTTTAATAATGCATTAGTAAATGCTGAAGTTAACATTAAGATTAATAAATGATGCAGAAGTATTGTTCATTTTTAGTTCATGTTAACTACACTAGTTAACTAATGTTAATTAATTAACCTTATTGATCCCTGAGAGAGCATTGACTTGGTATGATGTCGGTTCAATAATATAAAAATCCATTTTTAAAAAATAGCTTAGATGTAGTAAACTACTTTTGCCATGTTACTATAGCTTAGCTTGCTACATTTCCCAGGGCTGTAGCTTTAGTGTAGTGAAGCTTAGTTTAATGAAGAGCAACTGTTAGCTTGGCTCATTACATTTTCCAAGTAGCTTGCCCAACACTGCGTAAACGTACCTATTAAGCTCACATACCCATTAAGCACACTTCCATTTTTGAGATCAGATTATAAAAAGAAAAAATTATTTATTATCCTACTTGATGTCTTAACCAATTGATATGTTTGTTACTATATACCTCCTATAATTTCAAGTCAATCAGATAATTGCACACTGAGATATGAGTATCCATGTGTTCACTCTGTCTGACGGACATTTTGAAAGCTGTCTAAAAACTTTCACCAAAAGAGGAGCCCCTTAAATGTGCGTTTTTTTTTTTTTTTTTTTAAGATGTTTAAGCCTTTATTTTGGGTAAGTTTCACTACTTATTGTAAAATTAATAGATTAATGTTCAGACTTTTGCATATTATAACCTGGAACTTTGATGTGGGAAATAATTACATTAGATCCAAAAGATAGTTTTTGCAACACAGCACAGATGCTATAGAACACGGTTAGCTGACTAGCTGTATAAGATTGTGTGCTACGCTAATATATTACTTCACAGGCATTACTGACTTGTACTTTTACATCCATAATATTATAAATTGACAGTTTATTGTTGGTTTGTGGTTTTACAGTGCTGTAATTTTTAAAGATTTCATATTATTTTAAGGTAAGTTTAAAGGGTGCACTACTATGAAAATCACACAGCTTCAGTTTGACATCAATAAGAAAAAGTATAATTTTATAGATATTGTTAATAATAGTTGTTCATATTAAAATATGTATGAACATAATACATGACCTAGACTATTTATTTAGCAAAAATCCTGTCATTTTAATAAATATTTAATGAAATTTATTAAAAATTGTTGCTTCTCCAATTAAGCTCAGTGTGCTCTCTTTAAGCTCTTCCACACTGAACATCTATGTAAATACTTCATAAACAGACTTTACATATAAACTGATGGTTGTCACTTTAAGTTAAGTTAATCGATTTTCTATGGATTCTGTCAACTCAAATCTGCAGACTGGCTCTGATCTTTGGTATCTAGCATCAACTGTTCCAGACTGTAAATCTGTGGAAAATCGGGGCAAAAACTGTGTAATGTATTCTAGTCTTAAGAGACTATAGATAAGTTGACATCAGTTTAAAAGGAGGTTTATAATGAGGCTAGTTTCTGTGTTCATCCCCATGAATTAAATGTTTTATTGGTTTGTTTTATTTGATTTTTGAATGTGTTACTTAGCTGAACGTGGACTAGTATAGATGTTGCAATATGGTTTAATGACATTTCATTATGAATATATAACTGATCGACTTGAATGCCGTGTTGCCTGATTTTAGTATCCTGCTTTTTGATTGACTTTGTACCCTCAAAAAATATATATTTTTACAATTATTCTTTAAAGATTTTCCTTAAAATAAACAAGAATTTTTAATAAAACATGATGTGAGCTTAATGGGAACAGGGGTGTGCTAAAGGGTACAAAAATGTACCCATTAAGCACAGCCAGACTTTTTGAATTTAATGATGTATATCTTAATTGAAATGCTTTTGTCATTTAAAATAAAATTAAATATTTTTGTGTGAGAGATTAATATTTTATTTCAACATAACTTTTTGTACTGAAACCAATATCTTGTGCACTAAAAATGTCTCAATTTAGATTTTGGTGAGCTTAATAGGTACGTTTACCCTAGATAGATAGATAGATAGATAGATAGATAGATAGATAGATAGATAGATAGATAGAATGACACAATGATAGAACAATAGATGAATGGATGGATGATAGATGGATCCTGTGTGTTGTGGCCAGTTCAATTCAAGACTGATGAAAGGAGAGCGAGGCAGGAGTTCTTCAGTTCAGTCCCTCCCTCTCTCGCCCGCCGCAGCGCTGGAGAGTGCGTGTAAAGGTTGAGCGGAGATGACACAGCTGGGAAGCATCGCTGGATGTCATACACCCTCTCATTCGCTGATCTTAAGTACTTCTTAAGACTCCATTAATTGGGAGGGGGTTCCTAGAAATGGCTGACTCCATGTGTAGTACCAAACTAGAAGAAACCGGTGGAGAGCTGCCTTAATTAAAGCCAAGAACAACGGCTCAGAAACCCTGGAGCGGATACCTGAGGGAATGAGGAGACGGCTCCAGGAACACCGGGAAAAAAAGAGGCTAGTGTAATAATTGTAATTGTGTTGGGGAACAAAACGAGAAGGGCATGAAGTGCGAGACAGACGCAGGAGCGAGACAATCAGCTGGGGCTCTGCGGGGGGCCTGACTGTGGCGGGCTGGGTAATTGGAGGTGATGGCAGCGGGGCTGCTTCAAGTCGAGGGTGTCGGGAAGCGAGAGGGAGGTGGTCGCTGCAGAGTTTGCGGGGGAGGCACCTCAGTGAAGACACCCGGTGCCGCGGCTGGTAATTGGGTGGCAGGCGCTTGGCATCAGGAGGAGAGACAAAATAAGCATCGGATTTGTTCAATTCTGCAGAAAACTCAAGAGAAGCAGAAATCATTTCTCAGAGGATGCTCTTTCATTGCTCAGGAGAATAAACCGAGTTAGAATTTTTTTCTGCTAAAATTCCTTTCGAGAAACAAAAACAGACAAAATAGTGTTCTTATGGTAAGCGTTTAAAGTAGGGATGCACAATATTGGATTTTTGCCGATATTCGATATGCCGATATTTTTCAACTCATTTTGGCCGATACCGATACCGATATATTTCTTTTTGTTTGGAAACAACACCAAGTCTCTCCTGTGCAGAAATTATCAGCAAAATATTTTTTTAAATTTGGTTAGTTTTTAACAAGAACTTATTTGTTAGAATTAAATAAACAATAATGAAGGTTTTTTGACAGTACATTGAAGCTTTGAAAATAACTATAAATAAACAATATATCAATCGCTGCATTTTTTTTCCCAGAGAGATGCAGTGTTAACCCTAACATTTTATTTTAAGATTTAACATTTGTAGATGGTCTAAAGCAAAAGAGTTGTAAAAATTCTGAAAATCTTTTAAAGCTTATGATTTGTTTAAAAAAATAAAACATATTACACATTAATGAATCAATCAGTATATATAAAATTATTTAATTTACAAGTGTCATGTTTGTAATTTTTTTTAATGTAAGCTATAGCTTTTGACCTTTAAATCAAAACATACTCATTTTATGACATCAATTACTGCTTTATTTAATCAGAAACAGTCTAAATGTTATTTGTGTAGGCTATTTTACTTTTAATTTAATTAGAAGTAGGCCAACAGCACCCCCTACAGATTAAAAATCCTTACCTTAACATAGCTAAGATGTTTGATATGAAGGTATTGAGATTATAATGCAGAATTTAGTGTCTTGGCAAATATGAGACACTAAGATCTGTTGTGAAACTCATGAGACACTGGGGCTGTTTCTTCAGACTTCATCCATTCATTAAAGGTGCTGTGTGTAATTTTTTGACTGTACTAAAGCATAAAAATACCATAATATGTTTGTACCCTGTTGAAAAAAACCCAGCATATGCTGGTTAGGTATGTTTTGAAGCACGGCAGCTGGTCTGAGCTGGTTTGAGCTGGTCCTTAGTTGGTCCTTAGTTGGCCATGAGCTGGTTTAAGCTGGTCATGTGCTGATCCTAAGCAACTAGCTCCTGGACCAGCTCAAGACCAGTTTATAACCAGCTCAGGACCGGCTTAAACCAGCTCATGATCAACTAAGGACCAACTTAAACCAGCTCAAACCAGCTGCTATGCTTCAAAACATACCTAACCCGCATTTGCTGTTTTTTTTCAACAGGGCAGACATTTAAGAAGCAAGCTAAGTTACTTGTTTCTTCGATTAACAATGCTACAGCCAGTTATCCTACTTTGAAATGTGTGTTCTGTGTCTGAATGTCTGTTTTTGTTTGGTTTGTGACTCCTCCCACTAACAATTTACCCAGGAGGATTTCAACATCCTGGGTTGCCAGTTGGTAGAAAACAATGTGCATTGCAGCCATGGGAGCCAGCAAATGAACTGGGTCAAAAATCACAGATTCTACCCGACCTAAAAAAGCCTCAGCATCCATCTGAAAAGCTTTATGACCAAAGGAACATTAACGGATAAATCAACTTACAGCGTGTAAGCACTGTCGCCCTCCATTGTTAATTGTGCTTGTTCCTGTTGCATGTCTTCAATCTGGCATCCCATGTAAGCATCAAGTCTGAAGAGGAGGCAGCAGGAGAAACAGCTCTCTCCAATAATTTGACCCATTTCAACAATTAATTAGCTGTCAATATTACATACTGCACCTTTAAATAAGGTCACCATTAAGATCTCCATTTAACCTTGTTGGTGTCTTGGAGAAACAGCTGAGATATTAGAGAGATATTGCTCTGCTGTTCATTAGGAGAAATAAAAATGGACACAAACAAGACAAATTGTAAGAGTATAGAGATGTAAAATAAATGTGGATAGCATAGCCAACATAATGATGAGAAATATTTGAGTTCATATTGAGATTTATGGGTTTTGATTGAAGCACAATTTAAATTACACAATATTATTGCAATGCAATAAAATAAAATAAAAAATAGTTGTCAGTAATTGTCATGTAAAAATAGAAATCGAAAAAGAAATGGAAAACTAATATGATAGCATTTTGAGTTCATATTGAGATCTTCTGTTTGTAGACTTCAGAAGAGATGGATGGGATCTGTAACTCTGAGAATACTGTGGTCTGAGAAGCAGGAGACTTTGGCAAAAGTCTCCATTTAATCTCACTGCTATCTAGGAGAAGCAATTGAAAAATTAAAGAGATATCACACACGATTCGCCTCTGCTGCAGGAAGAGGCAAAATCAGCTTTCGGATTTGCTCAGTGCTGCAGAATCTCCAGGAAGCAGGATGAGAGATGAAGAAGCTCCAGGATTGAAGCTTTCAAGAGGAACAAGAGACAAATAGATTGAATAAAGGGCGGACGGGGGGCAGAGTGCTCGAGACCGAGAAGAATGATATTGGACTTTGGGAAAGGAGAAGTGGAGAGGAATGGAGGCCGGTAATGAGGCAGAGGAGGAAGAGTGGCAGAGGAGGACAGCAGCAAATAGGAAAACACACACGGAGACGGAGAAACACTGACTCATGAGAGATTAGAGAGATGCAGCTGAGGGAAAAAAAGGAAAGCTCAATTAAAATAACTGGGTCAGAGGCTTTTTGAAGTGTTGAGTGCTGCATTTCAAAGCGCCATGCAATGGTCCTTATGCAAGACTGAAGATCTGTGACTTTCTGAGGGCAACGTGTCATTGTGGACTTCATCTGAAAAGACTGTCACAAAGAGACTGGAAAGCACTTGACATGACAGTGAATTAGAGAGAATAGCTCAATGTCTCAATACAAAATATCTCTTCACTAACCTCACTTCTCATTTTTGCTCGGTGTCTTTGAATCAGCTGGGGTTGTGGTGATTTTTAGTGAGTTTATGAAGTCAGTTGCCCTCATGCCAGTGCTTATGTTGTTAACTACAATGAAAACTATTAAAAAGCACTTTCATTCATTGCAATAATTCTGAAACAAAATAAAAGCTAAAATCAGATGAAAGTTAAACTTGAAAAACCTTAATTTGAAGTACAAAAATTACTAAAACTGAAATAAAAATAAATTAACGTTAAATAGAAATATAAAAAACTCATAAAAATTATAAAAGCACATAACAAAATAAAATATATGACTAAAACTTAAATGAAAATTAAAATAAAAACTAAATAAAATAGTGTTAGAGTACTAAAAATACTAAAACTCAAATAAAAATAAATGAAAGCTAAATAATAATCTATTAATTATTTTTTTTTAATATTTAGCTTTAACTTATTTTATTTGTATTCATTTAATTTAAACTAATAAGAATGGCTAAATTATTAAAAATGACAAAAAAAAAACAAACAAAAAAAAAACTAAACAAACATGAACGTGATTTGAATTCAAATCCAATTCAAAATATTATTAAATACTATAATAGTATATAAATAATATTAAAATGGCAATTGGCTTTTTTGCACATTATTCAATCAAAACATTACACAAAATAAAGTTTACTATTAAAATACAAAGTAACAAACAAACAAACAAATAAATTAATTAATTAATTGGTGCTGTCAAACGATCGCGATTAATCGCATCCAAAATAAAAGTTTTTGTTTACATAACATATGTATGTGTACTGTGTTTATTTATTATGTGTATAAATATACACACATTCAGTATATATTTTGAAAATATTTACATTTATATATTTATATTATTGTATTTTATATTATATATAAATATATTTAATACATATAACATATTTTTCATAAATATATACATGCATGTGTTTGTATTTATATATACATAAATATACACAGTACACACTCATATATTATGTAAACAAAAACTTTTATTTTGGATGTGATTAATCAAGATTAATCGATTGACAGCACTAAAATAAATAAATAAATAAATAAATAAATAAATAAATAAATAAATAAATACATGTAAAACTAAAATAGGTTGTCAAACTTTGTAAAACATTTTCACATTTAATAATGAATTTCACATGTGTAAACTTGAGGTGACTTCATATATCCACCAAAAATGACTCCCAGGCCAATTGGGAAATTAAAAATATTAAAAAAGTTGCTCAGAAAAGTGACATTCGTTTATTAGTTTGTTTGAAGATGCTACATGATTTGACATTTAGCACCTAATGAAATAAAATTCAAACATTTTAAAGTGTGACTTAAGTTTCTAAAAGTTTCCAAATACATTTAGGGGCCATATTTTCAATATTCATTGCATCATTTCAAGTTTATTCTAAAATCCTTTGCATGGTACAGAAAGGGTTAAAGTCTGTCTGTCCAAAGCTAAATATTCAGAAACGAATAATCAAAAACTCACAGAGGCTAAAGTATTTGCAGACTGGAAGATGTTTCCTAATCTCTCAATATTTTCTTCAGCTGCTTGCGCCATTGTTGCAATCTCTGCAGCCATCTTGCTCAGGCTCTCGTCACCTCCTGAACCGACTGATGAAGTATGTAAACATGCAAATCCATCGGGAGGAGGGAGCAGGAGATGCACTGACACATTAAAGAGTGGCACATTAAAGTTGTGTGTACGTTTTGCTTAAATTCAAAAAGTGTTTTTCACTCAAGTGTTTGGGGACTGCCCTTGATATGTCAATCAAGCTGATTTTGAAGTGTGCTGGGGTGTTGGGACGGGGCGGATGGGGAAAAGGTGGAAGACCAAAAAGGAGCGTGAGGTTTGTGATGTCTCTAGCTCATTCACCGCCTCCTCCTGAGACACGGGAATCGAGAATTAATGGATCGGAAAAGAAGAAAGGATGGAAATTTAGACAAGAATTGTAGGCATTAAAGAGAGAGGAGAAACTCAGAACTTAATTAATTCTTCCAAGACTTTGGACTGAGATAAAGACGAGACAATGTTCAGGGGAGAAGTTTCATCAACATTTAAAGGAATAATTCAGCCAAAAACTCACTTGCAAAGTCCTTCCCAAATCTGACTTACTTTCTTCCATGCAACACAAAAAAGTGCATTTTTGAAGAACTCTTTCCACACAACAGTTTTAGTTTAGTATTATTAATATACTATTATAGTTTTTGTGAATATTTTGAATTAGATTTTATTTTCATATTTTCTGTCTTAACTTTAATTTCAGTTGAAGTTTGAGTAATTTGGTTGTGTGTTTTTGTAAGATTTATTTGTTTTATTATTATTTGTTTTTTAAACATGGCCATATAGTGTTTTTATACATGTAGTGTATAGTACTTATATATTATGTATTACGTTATTTTTAATATTTTTATTTTTTAACATCTGTATATAATTTTACAACTTACATATTACTTTTTTTATTATTTTTTAGGGCTGCAACAACTAATCGGTAAAATCGATTATTATCGATTATGAAAATCATCGACAACGATTCTCATTATCGATTAGTCGGATCTGCCCACAGTGCACGGCCAACTTCAGCCGGTCGCGTCAAAGTACAGCGCTGAATAACGCATTTCTATGGACAAAATGCATCTAAAAATAGTGGAGGAAACAGACTAAAATGCTGCGGGAGAGTTACATGATCCAAGCTGCCCAAAACATGAGAATTCTTTATTTTAAGCTTTAAGTTAACGCATTAACATATGATGGCTTGCCCTGTCAGGCGCTTTGACAGATGCGTGTGCATCCTCAGCGCAAAAACTTTCAGTTTACGGTCATATCCTTATCTGTAAATGTCACAAATTCACGCGAGCACTTCCATTTTTGCATAAAAGTCCGTCCTGACAGTCTGCGTTAAGTTTAAATCTTTACTGAATGAGCGCCGGCGCGTGCACGCGACAGACGGAACACAAGCATACCTGTCAACACTCCCGTTTTTCCCGGGAGTCTCCCGTATTTCACACCCATCTCCCGCCCCCCTCCCGTTTTGTTATTTCTCCCGGGAAACTCCCGTAATTTGTATGGCCCAAATCTAGGTATATGAATAATCACATCAATATTTTATTCCAAGGATGTACAGTTGCCAGATCTTGTATGAAACACATCACCTCACGCAATCGACACAATACACCAATTTCAAACCATTTGTGACCTCAACCTGGCAACCTACAACCCAGTTGCGCTGTAGATTTCTGCGCAAGTAGTAGAGCGGGAGGTTGACGGTGCGTTCCAAATGGGATATATCGCCCTCCGAAGGGCACTTCGGAGTGAAAACAATCATGGCCTCCATATTGAAGGGAATGAAGGATTTCGAAGGGTACAACTGATGGACACTTCGGGCTCCCATGATCCTTTGCACAGATTCTTTGCATGATGACGGCACTTCCATATGATGATGCAGAAGGGCACTTCAAGAAACAGTTGTTTGGTGCCCTACACCCTTCAACCCTTCGAAGCTATCACTCCGGAGGGTAAACCCCTTTGAAGGGATTAGGGCATAGGGATGAGCCCTTCCGAATGGAACACAGGGTCAATCTACCATCAGTGGTAGAAATGGAAGAAGAAGAGTCAGGTGGTGCTCCGGCGAAGAAAAATATTTGTGTAAATTTAACAACAGCTGGACGGAAGAATTTAATTTCTTGTCTTGAAGCCATGCAAACAACGCCCTTGCAAAGTGTGTCGCACTAATTTTAATATCGGACACGGTGGGAAAAACGACATATCTCAGCATATTAAATTGCATTTGAAAATAAGATACCATCTACATTAACCTAGACCCTAAACCTAACAGATATGTTAACAAAAGCAAACATAAGATAAAAACAAATTTGCTTAAGCACATTTGCTTCTACAAGTCTCTTTTATCAAGACATTGCTGTACCGGGTGAGTTTACGAGCAAGTTTACTATGTCACAAACACCATATATATGGAGCTGGTAATGTTTTGCAAATGCCAAGATGTATTAGTTTACAAATCACGTGCTTTGAGTGTTTTGAGGACATACTGTAGTTTTGTGCAAAGAAACTTCATGAAAACAAGTCTTTATTAATCAGTAATCTGCCCTTGTAATCATAATTTGTGTGAAAAGGAATAAAAGTTGTTGGTGTTTTACTGCCACTAGCGTTCATTTCAGCTGGAAACTGCAGTGAATTGTATGTGTAGGTATGTTTTTGGTGTTTATGAAAATGTAAGTAGAGGCATGATTTTTGTAATTTTCACCTCAAATCGTATATAGTGCATTTTGAATCACTGCATGGCTTTGTATTTCAGTATTTTGCCAACTGCGTTCCACAGAAGAAAGTAAGTCCACACCTGAACCTGCTTCCAAAGGTGATCTGGGGTCTGATTCACAATTGAAAATAGAAGCAATCCAGCCTAACATAAGCAAGTGAACCATTATTATGTATAATTTGCATGTTTGAAATGCTCGCCACCACTTAATATATATGCATGTCTCATTGCTGCCTGTGCTGAATAAATTGCCATTTAAGAGTATCTTGCATTCTCCGCAGCAGACAAACACAAGTGTCACTCTGTACATGTTAAGTTCTGGTGTTAAATCCAAAGGGACAAACACTTCAATGACATGTCTTCTGAGACGTTAACTAGCTACACTGTTAAACAGATAATCACATTGATGATGCACACATACTGCAAATGTGTTTTTGAACACATTGTGTGTGTAGATGCCCTCAATGCACTTCTCATTGGCCTGTTTTTCATCACATGGATGTTTTCTCTCAGCAAATGCATAGGACTCTCTTCTGGAATAAGATTTCTGTTTTCTCTCTGTGAAGTGACCTTGAGCTTTGGACACTTAATAAATAAAACTTCATAAAGCTTCACAGCTCAGGATGCGTTTCTGTTCACTCAAATTCTTCTAACATTCCTTAGCAGAATAAAAAATCAAATAAGATTATAGATGACATACAGTGAGAGTATAGAGATGGAAAAAGAACGTAGCAGATCAGAGAATGATAATTGCTTGCACTCAGATCAAAATCTCTTGATTTCTTTGCACACATTGTATGGAACTGTGCTCAGATTAGACAAGATATCAGCGTTGAGATCTTTTAAAAAACTTTTTTAGGAGAGAAATGTGAGAAAGAGGAGCTTTGTCCTTCATTTAATCTCATTGAATCATTTTGCTCTTCTGAAATGAAATTTGATAAAAAATAGGTCCAAATGAGTCAAAAGTTGTCATACGGTAAAAAATATAGGCTAAAGCCATAAAAAGACAATGAGAAATGTTTGTAGAAGTTAATACAAAATTCCTTTTGAAAATTAAAATTAATACAAATATTTTTAGCAAATATTAAAAATTACATGAATAATAAAATAAAAACGTGGAAAAATGTTTACATTTAAGATATTTTAGGATATAACAGAAATATTTTATATGACAATGTAAAATAAAATACTAAATAAATTTATTTTACATTTAATAAATGTTTAAATTAAATTAAAAATAGAAATATTAATTCTAGTAAATAAAAAAGCATTGCTAAAGATAAAAAATGAAAAATGTATAAATATAAAAAACAAAATAGTTTATGCAAGTAAATAAAATGCAAAAATTAATGATTTTAAAATTAAGACTAAAGTAAAATAAAATAATTCTAGCAAATGTAAAAATGCTAAAAAAAAAACATTTACATTTAAAATATATAAAAAATATTTTATATAAAAATGTAAAATGAAAAAATGAAAACAAAATATTTTATATTAAAATTAATAGTTCTAAACAAAAAAACATCACTGTAAGAAATAAATCTGTAGAAAAACAAATAATGACCTGTCTTAAAATTAACAGTACATTTTGCATTAAATTTATGGTCTTTTCCTTCAACCCTAAAACGCTACACAGACCAATGCATAATTCACGATATGGTTGAAACACCTGTAAAAAAAAAAAATCAATATGGGAAATTCCTTCATTTTAACACAGCAAATACAAAAATTCACACCATGCAGGTCTGTTTTGAAACTCTTTAAGAGTGTGATATTATTGGGGTCTTATTCTCAAGAGAAACATCTGAAAACGAGAAGACTTCAGCAAAAGCTGTCTGGGAAAAAGATATTAAAGTGATTTCATGTTTGATTTTTCTTTCTCACAGACGAGCGTCTCTCTGTGGAAGGTGTAGAGCTGTAGGATAGAGTCAACAGGAACCCGTGTTTGTGAACCCTTGACCCGCGTGGGGCCCGGAGGCAAGCAGATATTTACGTAAGAAGTCAATGTTTTGGGAGCAATCAGCACCCCGCGGTGGACCTGTGCAAACACACAGAGGAGGAGGAGGAGGTCCACACCTGCTCCGGTCCACGCCCCTCTTATTATCCCCACCGCCCCCCGGAGACGCTCACACTTCCTGTCAGATTCAACTTTTCAAATCCAGAAATCCGGAGCTTGTTGCCATGGCAACAGCCACAGTGGGGAGGAGGAAAAAAATCTGCCGCATTGCTGGACTTGGCATGAGCGCGATGTGTGTGTTTGAATGTAAGCGTGTGTGTGTGTGTGTGTGTGTGTGTATATGCATCACACATGAGCTCTCAATACACATTAGCCATGATTGGAGCGCTCTCAGACAGGAAACACACACGCCACCGGCTCATTCGTAGGTGCTCTGGCGGAGGTGTTTAGATACATGCCACATCTTCAAGTACACTGCACTTGTACGAGTACGTGAGCGAGCGCAATGCGCCCGTGGGCCACTGCGTGTCATTGTGAAGTGACGCTCACAAGCCATTTGCTTCCGTCATCTGACATATTTATAAAGTAAAACGTTCTTCATTTACTCATTCTCATGCCGTTCCAAAGCCTTATGAAGAATGTCAAAGAAGATATTCTGAAGAACTGTTTTTGTCCATAAATTGATCACATTTTGAGACATTTTTCAAAATACTGTATATTAATGTTCTTTAATGTTCCACTTGAGAACTGAAAGTGTAAGCATGTGTTGAAATCTATATTCTGCATTGCATGCAAAAGTTTGAGAGTTACATTAAAGGTGTAATTTTTCAGCTTGTTGCATATTTTGTTTTTGAAAAGAAAAAAATGTGAAGAATAAATATATAAAAACATATAAACATATACAGTAAGTATAAAATATAATAAAAAATATTTTATAGAAAAACTGTTATTGTACAAAAAAAGTTTATTCAAAATACATTTTAAAATATTTTATGTATTTTCTTTTTATTTATATAATTTCTATATTTTTATTATATAAATTATATATATTTTACTATATTAAATTACAATTTAATATAGCTGTATTTTTTATAATTGTATTTATATTATTTCATTATTTTATAATTATTCAATTGTATTTAAAATATAAAATGCAGAAAAAATAAAATGAAAAAGAAAATATAAAATATAAAATGCACAAACAATAAAATGAATATAAAATAATGTAATTTTAAAATTAAGATTCAAATAAACAAAACCTATTATTTCTAGCAAATATGAAAACATACACTGTTAAAAATAAAAAATAAAAATATTTAAAAATATATTTTATATAAATAATAAGATAAATACATAAAGTAATAGTAAATAAATAAAAACTAGTACATTAGTAAATAAATAAATAAAATATTTTATATGAAAATAAATAAAAATAAAAAAACATGAATAAAATAAATATAAAATATAAATAAAATTAATAATGATAAAATAGTATATCTAGCAAATATAAAAACCTTGCTAAGAATAAAATGAGTAAAAAATATTTAAAAATTAAGATAATTAAAAATTCACTGCTAAAAAAATAAAAAAATAAATAAATAAAAAATACAAAAAAGTCATTCTTTTGGTTGTACAGTCAGCACAAGTGGCAGAGAAACAAAAGTACTAGCCTAAAAGAAAATTATCTTGACTTTGGAACAATGTGAACTGATGGATTGTTCATAATAGGAACAGGAACATATACATATATGAAGTGAATTTGGATTCAGAATTACTTTAAATTCCCAAAGGCTCAGGTTTGCTGTACATTAGAGGATCACAGCGCTCTACTCTCATCACATCACCTGCAGATCGCGCCAATCGCTCCACTTCTGAATGGTCAATTTGCCATCTGCCGGTGAGGGCATACAGACGCTTCCAGATGGACAAAGTTTGGCCTCTGGGTTCCTGTAGGCCCGTGCTGTATAAGAACATCAGCGAGCCGAGCGATGGGATATTGTCATTCAGCCGATCCTGTTCTCTATTGATCCCACTCTCTCATTGAGCACGTTTCCTTGAAGATGCAATTTCCAGCACATCAACACCAGGCTGGAGCACTTTGTTCCAGACACGCGACGCAGCGATTGATCTCAGCCTTTCACCACGGCTGCAAACACACACCTCACACGCTCATCTGATGCTGGAGTGAACCAGCGTGCCACATGTACACCAATATTACACAAGTACACTACAGTATGCCCTCTGCACAAATCACAGCAGAAAGGGTGCAATGATGTAACAGCCGGTGAAATCTGCATAAACATGCATATAAACTAAATCACAGCTTTTACGGATGAAATGCTTGTCGTAAAAAACAACAGTTTACCGCCCACGAATCGGAACTGTGATTTTACTGAGTATCTATAGCTGCCAATCTGTCACATTCAGCTTTGACAGTGACCAAACTGTTCATATCTGTTCTCTGAATATTTCAAAGAAATACTGATGTTAAACATTCACAAAACATTCATTTTAATAAGAATTAATTGGGAATTTTCAGGGTGCAATGTCTTGAATTAAAAGATAATACCCGTTTTTGCAATGTATTTTTGATTTTTCAATCTACGTATAAAGTGAAAAATAATAATGGCAGCATTTATGTTTTGTTGATGTATATTTTTTTAATGATACAAATAATTTTTAATTAAATGCCTGATAACTAATATCCAGTAAATATTATTATTATTATTATTATTATTATTATTGCTATTATATTTATGCAAAATTAATTTTCAAACTTAATTTTATATTTTTCATGTTTCCTTTGAGCTACTTTTATGAATAACATGCTACACATTTTTGCAAACGAATGGCTGTAAAAAGTAATTTACATAAAAAACAGTAATTTGCCTGTGAACAACTGTTATTATTATTGTTATTAATACCATTAAATTTATGCAAAATGCTTTAGTAAATTAAATTTTAAGTTTATTTTCATCTTTGTTTTGAGCTATGTATAACTTGCAAATGAATGGCTAAAGTTGAAGTATGAAGTAATTTATGCCAATGAATGCTTTATTATTATTATTATTATTATTAATGATATTACAATTATGCAAAATTGTTTTGCAAACAAAATTAAGTTTATTTTCACCTTTGTTTTGAGCTGTTAGAACTTGCGAATAAAATGCTATACACATTTTTGCAAAAGAAAAACTATAAAAAGTAATTTACACCAAAAAAGGTTACTTTATTTGCAAACACTTTTCTTGGTTAAAACAAAGTTTTGTAATAGTGTTGTAGACTGCAATTCTTTAAAGATCCAGTAGATGTTGGTATTTATCATTGAGATCATATAATATAAATTGAATATCTGTAAAATATCAGTCAATTATAAGTCAGTCAGAGCTGAAGCAAACAGTAAACGGCAGTAATATTGTCAGAGCCCCTCCTCCTTCAGTAATCCGTCTGTTTTTCTCTTTGTAATCTGGTGGCAAACACATTACAGATAGGACTAACACCTTCCTCCAACCATTTCAGCTTGGCTTTCTTCCCGCTCCCCCTCGTCTTCTCTTCTTAATTACCGAGACAATCATATTTACTGATTCCCCTCTGCCATATCCTCCCCACTGATGTCTGAACGCTCAAATTCTGATGATTTATTTGTCTTTTTTTTTTTTTTCTCCTTAAATAAAAAGAATAAAGCGGTAGACAGAATTGGTCCAGAATTTAATTGAGTAGGTCAGTGGCTTTGGGAGACATTATTAAGCATGAAACAAACAGCAGAAAGGCAGTGTCTGTGGCGCAGTGGAGAGCAGTGTGAATAAAGCGATCGCACGCTTGTCTTTACTCACTACACCCGCTGTCCTTTCTTCTCCTCGCTGGACATCAGAACTGTCCATCACAAGCCTTATAGTCGAGCACTGTGTGTCACAAGTAGGCATTTAAATACAGCATATATGTCTTGCAATTGCTTTAATTGTATATACAGGCCCGTACATTTATAGCAATTGAGATAAGTAAGTGCTCACACATGTTATATATATATATATATATATATATATATACACACAGTGGTGTGAAAAATTGTTTGCCCCCTTCCTGATGTTTTATTTTTTTGCGTGTTTGTCACTTTAATGTTTCAGACCATCAAACAAATTTAAATATTAATCAAATATAACACATGTAAACACAACATGCAGATTTTAAATGAAGATTTTTATTATGAAGGGAAAACAAAATCCAAACCCACATGGCCCTGTGTGAAAAAGTGCTTGCCCCCTAAACCTAATAACTGGTTGGGCCACCCTTAGCAGCAACAACTGCAATCAAGCGTTTGCGATAACTTGCAGTGAGTCTGTTACAGCGCTGTGGAGGAATTTTGGCCCACTCATCTTTGCAGAATTGTTGTAATTCAGCCACATTGGAGGGTTTCCAAAAAAGTTTCCAAAAATGTCAATTATATGTTATTACATGAATATAAATACAGACATGTAAATACATGTAAATATTTTCAAAATACATGCTGTATGTGTGTATTTATATATACATAATAAATATACACAGAACACACGCATATATTATGCAAACAAAATCTTTTATTTTGTATGTGTGTGTGTGTGTGTGTATATATTCTCTAATAATACTAATACTAATCATACTAATAATATGTATTATTATATAGGCTATATATGAAATTTATATTATTTATTTACACCTAATAGACTGATACAGCTGTGTTTAATGCAATGGTTAACAAAATTACAATTTACTCATCTTTTCATGTTATCCTGTCCTGTGAGGGGTCAAAATAATAAGATCTGTTATGAATAATTGAACAACGACAATAACTGATAATAATTGAGCAGCAAATCAGCATATTAGAATGATTTCTGTTTCCAGCACATTAGGAGTTTTGCTTTCATTCAAACCTACAGCTGGCTGATCTGAAGTCAGTGAACGCTGAGATGATGAGCAGCTTCGTTTCTTCAGTGTCACAGTATGACTAACGTTAATGTCAGGGTTTATTTTTATGCACATACAACACTTGACGAGTGATTTGCCATGAATGAAAGCAAGGAAAAAACAGACAGCGAACACACAAACACACTCAGCCTCTGATGTTCGACTGCCGCTACCTGACGCCGTCGCCGATAACATTAAATGAGACGTTCCAGGATTTAAATAGAAAGTCTGCCGAGGGAATTTATGATGGATTTCTGCAGCGCCTCGCCACCAATCTTACTATGAAGACATTCAATTAAAACGCCTTTAAAGTGCAGGAGTCTTTGGCGATGAAAGGCGAGCAAGCGCTACCCAATAGAGACGCTACTGGCTGTACAAATTACTAGATGATCCATCTTGATGATAAATAATATAACTGTCAATATGATGAACGAGCACAGTGATGCAGACAGCGTTGGGCCTTTTACATCGAAAATTAAGCATGACGCAGACATAACAAGTCCATCATCCGCAAATATCATCAGTGACAAATTCTATCAGGAAGGTAGAATAAATAAATGTGCCAGGACTTGGAAAGCAGTTTGACTGGTTAGTTAAAATGTCATTGTGTTTTGCCGTGTTAGTTACAGCGTGACCTTTAAATCTGTGCTGTAATATGAACCCAAAGACTCGTTGATTGCATACGTTACAGAACGACTTGAACTCACGAGTGCATGAAGAGACGCCAAGCGCTGTCGGCTAATAACCGCGGCCTACGAGACAAAAGCGCTCTTCCTCGAGGGCCGCCTGATGCCTCAGAAAGCCCAATCCTCATGTGGGACGTGTTCAAATCTCATACGCTTTCTGAGGGGACTAAAAGAACAATAGTAGATCCATTCATTCCAAGATTTGTACAAATGAGATACAAATGAAACTCCTGTAATCTCTCTAAAATGAAAAAGCTCTTTCCGGTAATCACAAACTACTGCAGTCTAGATGTTAATTCACCGGCAGAATAATCACACCGAGAAACGTTAACAGCCACTGAGTTGAAAAATTACAGTGAAAAGATAATTAATTATATTTCACACATGACCAATCAGAGAGTGCTGAGCTGCTAAGCCCCGCCCAGATCATCCCAGTTAATGGTGATTGGCAGAATCTCATCAAAACATTTACTGGTCATGCTGCCCCCTCAAAAAAATAAATATAAAATATTTTATATGATGACAATTAAGTGTATTTTTTTCCATTAAAAAGCATACATTTATTTATTTAAAATTCAGGACAAATTCTCACTACTGTAGGCTACTGCATTTTTGTTTTGTAATTCTCAAAAGATGAATATCATTGGTTTCTGATTACTGAAATATATTATTTTTACTGTAATGCAATAAAAATATTTTTTAATCACCATAAATTATACAACCTTCATATTTAATTTTTTACTGTTTTTAAATATATAAATTAGATTTAAATAATATAATATAATATAATATAATATACATTTTTCTTTTTTGCATTCCAGTAATTACAATTGAGCAAATGGGCTTAAAGTCAACATGAATTACCATTTGCAACCAATTTTAATTTGTAATTTGATGTATTTCTTGGTTTTATGCATCAGTAATTAACTGGATCGTAAAGGAGTGAAAGCTAAAACTAAAACAATAGAAAACATTTCTGTTACTTGAAATAAAAGTAAACATGAAGTAAAATTACATAAAATATACAATAATAATAATAATAATAATAATAATACAAAAAAAACCTTAAACTTATTTTATTTCAACTAGTTGCCAAGAAAATATTTCTCATTTTAATCATTTTAACTGGATGTACTAAAGGAACTACAACTGAAATAAAAATTAATAAAAATATATAGACATATTAAAAAATAATTCAAAAACTAATAAAAATGACAAAAACAGCAACATTACTAAAACTTTAAAATTAAAATGAAAAATAATTACATTAAAAATAAAAACTAATTCATAATTTAATAAATAAATAAATAAATAAATAATTGGTTTGCTGAAACGGCATTTAAATATTTGGCAATTCATAATAACATGCACTGATAAATCAAACAAAATAAGCCCAAAATCATTTATTAAGAAAGCAAATAGAGCGGATTTAAATTTCAGGTTGAGTTTAATTGTCACATTTTGGTACAAGAAAAAGTCTCAGTAGACTTCATTGTCTTTAAGCAAGATATAGTTTTTCCATTTCTCCTCCTGATTTTGGGGTGAAATATGCCCGGGTCACAGTCTTGACAGGTTTTAAGACATTCACCCAATTACCATTCTACACACTTGTACTCTCTTACACTCTGTACCTGTTCGGACCGTAAGGAGGATTGTAACACTTCCCGCTCTGTTCGTTCTGTCCTCTACCGCCCTTCTTTTATTTTAATCAGTGAGAGACCGGGATCGGCCGCCTGTCTAAGGTAATCAACATCAGAGGCCATGAACTGCTGTTAATTGAATGCTATCCTCATTGTCATGCATGGATGCGTTCTCTCCTCCTCTCTGCTCTTGTCTTTCCACCTTTTCCAGCTCTCTTCCCCTAATACCAGTCCTCTTGTGGCCCTCAATTGCCTGTTCTCCCACAGATGTAGGAAGAAAACAGCCCTTGTTTGAAGTAGAGGCGAGGGGAGGGCTGGGAAATACAGGCCGCTGTTGTAGTGCTGGGCATTTGAATTCATCTCACTCACTTCTTCTGAATCATTCCCACTGAATCATTCGAAGTTCACCAAAATGATTTGTTCAGATTCGTTCACTGATTCGTTCAGTAACACTTTCTGTCAGATACATCTTTACATATTTATAAATGAGTCATTAAATTGTTCCTTCAACAGATTTGTCTAAAAACAAAATACAAACAAAACAAGTCTCTGGCAAATGTCTTTATGTAGATATGAATATTTATTTTGCTAAATTATGAGAAAACCAAATAACATATATAACATTATTTTTTTTTAAAAATATTAAAAAAATATTAAATAACTTTAAAAATAGTATAGTTTAAATGTAATTTTAATTAACAATTTTATTTTCATTTTATTTTATTTATTTATTGTAGTTTTTTTTTCAAATGAAACTTTATTTTAAATGTTTCTATTTTATATTTTAAAATATTTTAAATGATTGACTGTTGCTCTTGACATGTGAAGGACATATATATAAATAATTAGAATTAAAATTACATTTTTAAAGATTTTTAAATTGTTTTCGAAAAACAACAAAAAATAAAATAAAAACTTGACTTGTGAAGGACATATTCAACCACTGAAAAGCTCCTTATATATTTTATTAATTTTTTTAATAATAACAAAATTATTTTAATAAAAAATATTTTTAATTAAATTTCTTTTTTTGTAATATTGTCATTTGTTATTGGATTAATGTGTAATATTGGATTTGTTATATTTAATTAATTAATTTATTTTTAATATTTCAATTTACAATAGATTCGGATGAATATATGCAGCCATTGAAAGGCTCCTTCAAAGCTCACACTTAAATGCTATTTATTTATGCAGTGTTGTTCATTTCCATGCACTGATGATGTGTTCACTGAAAAGTTTCATTCAAAACCGATTCATTCACAAGCAAAACTCTTCTAATTCCTAAACAAGTTTGCCTCATCTTTGCCCGGAGGTCACAGTTAAAGCGCTCTGAACTGTGACTACACTTATTTGCCCTTTCACAAACAGATGTTAGAAATGATCAGCTGTGCTCTGGGATCATAAGAAAGGTCAGCGGAGATAAACCGGGCGCGGGGAGGAGAAGAGGAAGGTTAACGTGACACGAGACGACAGAAAGAGAAACAACTGAGGATGCATGACAATCGCTGCCCTGCTTGCATTGAAAAAACCCAAAACGCCATCAGTATGAATAATGCAATGCACAAGAGAGTGACATACATAGCCTCCACTTGCATCCACTTACAGCAGACCATTTATCATTTATAGAGCTGCACATGCTTCTTATTAATTCCCGCGCCGTGCCCAACTAATGGGAACACTGAACTCGTCCCTCTGAAAATTACACCTCTGACCCTCCGCTACAAGGTCAGACTCTCAGCATTGCATCTTGGGGACCTTCAAAACAGGCGTCACTTTGTATTAGAAAGTGCTGGGGACAGTGGCGGAGGAAGCTGAGTTCATGAATATTAATTAGGCTTCGCTGAAGTATTTTAATGGTCATTTGCTGTTTTGATAAATAAATGTGAATATAAGATGGATTGACCTAGAGATAAGGTTTGCACTAGATTATTGGGTCATTTCCAAATATCTTGTCCAATAATAATAATAATAATAATAATATATATATATATATATATATATATATATATATATATATATATATATATATATATATATATAATTTACATTATATTTCCACATTTTAATATTAATAAAAATTTCACATTTCCAATGATTTACAATTCAGGTTTGCATTACATTATATTATTATTTATAATTTAAATAATAATAATAATATATTATTATAACATTATAAATATCTTTGCAAAAAGGGCATTAACATATTAACTGTAATAATATTTAAGTTTCATAACATTTTTCTATTTTTACTTTATATTTTTATTTGAATAACAAATGTTACATTTTTAACTGTAAATCAAGTTTGCACATCTTCATTTTACATCATACTGTTTCTTTGTTTTACATTTTTCAAAATACTAACAAGGCTTACTATTAATTATATTAATTAATTATATCTTTAGTCTTTTTATTAGCCTTTTTGACTCATCTTACAGTTAAAATTGATTAAAAGGACTTGAGAAGCAACACTGCATAAGGCTTGTTTCACAGACTGTATTTTGAATACAAGTATATTTGATTTACATTTTAATTTTAATAAAACTGTTACATTTTTAAATGTGATTCAGGTCTGCACTACATTATTATTATTATTATCTAAATGGAAATCATTTATTAATAACATTACATATAAAATATATTACAAATAGAATATACAAAAACATAATATTACATAATTTTAATCACACATCTGGCCTGTTTCACCCAACAAACATCTGCATTCATTATGAAATGATTCTTATGTAAATTGCTGCACTTTGCATTGAAGAATGGCTCTACAAACAACTCACACTGAAATCTGCATTTGCAACTATTTATGCAAGAATGGTTTTACAAACACTTTACACAGAAATTCATTCCGCTCATTTTTCAGAAATGATGACCACGTGCGGCTATTTTTCGACACGAGACAAAGTTCACAGTGATAAATCGTTCTTTTTGACCGATTCAAGTGCTGCATGAACTTCCAAAATATATCATTTGATAGCTTCATCCCTACATCTGCCGTCGTGTCAGAAATGACCTTTTGCTGTAGTGCTAACATTTTCTTTTTCAATACGAGAGATTCAGGGGCTGACAAGCGCAACGATGACTCAGGAAAACATTAAAAAGAACAAATTCGGTGGCAGATCGTGTCTCATCAGCACATGCTAATGAAACGACTCAAGCTAACACGCTTCTGCTCCAGAATGCTTTATGATGGGACTTTGAAGGGTTCGGACCACCTATTTAAAGCTTGAAGCCCAAAAAGGACGTCAAAATGTATATTAATAGCATAACAAAAATGAACATGAATATGAGAATGGCTTAATATTTGATTTAACCCAAAATGGAAGCAACACTAAAGAGCATCTTGTGCTTCCATCTTCATTTTACATCATACTGTTTCTTTGTTTTACAGTTTTCAAAATGCTAAAACTTTCAGTATTAATGTAAAAAAAAAATCATGTTTCTTTCATTAAAAAAAAAAAAATGTATTTTTGCACTATTTGATCTCATGCTATATAATGTTTCATGTTTCATTATATAAAAAGGATTAAAATTCTAACATGAAATATATATATATACACAGTACTGTGCAAAAGTCTTAGGCCACTAGTATTTTCACCAACAAAAAAAATGGTTTTAAGTCAGTTATTTCTATCTTTTTCTGTAGTGTGTAAGTTGGAAATATCAGTTTACATTTTCAAACATTATTTTTGCCATTAATTGTAATAATCCAGTGAGATTTTTGTAGGCACAAGGAGTCTGACAACAGCCAGTGCTCCACACAGAGATCTGATCTGATCATCATCAGTCTGTCTGGAATGACATGAAGAAACAGAACAAACTGAGACAGACTAAATCCAGAAGAACTGTGGCAACGTCTCCTAGACGCTTGAAGAAAAAACCTTCCTCCAAAGCTACCTGAAAAACTATGTGCAAGTGTACCTCAGACAAAAGCTGTTTTAAACTCAAAGTGTGGTCATACCAAATGTTGATTTGATTTAGTTAATAGAAGTTAATTGATAAATAAAATCTATTTATGACATTATTTCTGAAAGCATCCTCACTTTACAGCATTTTTACACAATTGCCTAAAACTTTTAAAAGTACTGTAGCTTTGCAGGTAGGTTTCTTGAAGTATCTAGGAGACGTTGCCACAGTTCTTCTGGATTTAGTCTGTCTCAGTTTGTTCTGTTTCTTCATCTCATTCCAGACGGACTGATGATGATCAGATCAGATCTCTGTGTGGAGCACAGAGATCTGATCTATATTTTTTGTTTGCACAAGGAGTCTGTTGTCAGATAGATAGAAATAACCGACTTAAAACCATTTTTTTTGTGGGTGAAAATACTAGTGGCCCAAGACTTTTGCACAGTACTGTATATATATATATATATATATATATATATATATATATATATATATATATATATATATATATATATATTTGGATGAAAAGCTCCTTCTGTGATTTGATTTGAACATCATATTCTTAATTATATTCTTAATTAAAATCTTTTTTTATTAGAGTCTTTAATTAGTCTTTTTTTCAAATTAAAATACCTGAAAATCCTTAAAACAACATAAAATAAAACAAGTAAAAATACAAAAACAAGTCTCAATATCTGCAGTGTTGCTTCATTAAAAAAAAAAAATGTGCAAAAAAATGCTATGTCATATTTCATTATCTAAACTGGTTTATAATTCTATCATTAAATATTTTACAAAACTTTTAGTAATAATAATAATAATAATTTTGCATTTAAAGTAATGTTTTAGTGTATATTATTATTTTTTACAGCCAACTTATATTATATTATATTATATTATATTATATTATATTATATTAAAGACAACTATATATTTTTTATAATATTATATAAATTAAAAACAAATATCATTGGAATGTTTTACATTTTTCGACTTCATTTCATGATTATTTGCCGCTTGCCATTTCTTTGTAATTGACTGTAAAATTTAATAGCAATTTCTGAATTAAACTTGTTTCTACACCAAATTGTCTGTCAGCGTACTTAAAAAAACCCCAAACCCACTGAAGGACATCATATAATTCGCACGCTGCGCATTAGAAACATCCCACCATAAATAACACCAATTCTTGAGTCACAACAAACGTGGACACGACATCCTGCCCACTGCGTCTAACAGCACCACTGCTGCAGAAATTGATTATTTTCTTCTCTTCTTTTGGCCATTTTCACCTGGGTGCTTCACAAAACTGTAATCATTGTCCGGACCCCCTCGGCCCGTCTCAAACGCTCAGTGAACCATCTGGAGAAGCCCGGTGAGCCTCATCACCTCCTGCTCCAGCACACAGCTGCTCAAGAGAGTCAGAGTGGATGAGAAAGCAAACGCAGCGGCCTTGTCCTTTATGGCTCATAAATTGTCTTTCAGAGCGTCAGCGTTGAGCTATTGATCTGAGAAAGACAAACACACCCCTCTGAGCCGAGTGCGGCTCCATTCGCTACCATCCATAATGTGTCCATTCACTGGAGTGCTGAAATGTGGAGGAAAATCCCTTCTGTCATTCCATTAGTTACATGTACATTTTTGATGAATTTTCAACTTCAGTACATTCATATACAGTGTTTCTACAGCCAATGCTGAAGTCATGAGTTTGATGCCCATGAAATTCCCAGGAAACTGGGAATAGGATGAGCACTTTGGATAAAGACATCTTCCAAATGCATCAAGTGTCCAGGATAAATGCATACACTACTTCAAAAAAATCATGAAATATTTATATTAAATTAAATGTGTCTTGCCCAATCATAATTCTACAAATAAATAAAATATGAACTAAAATCATATTCTTTTTTTTAGTTAAAATATCTAAAAAGGCTTATCATTCTATTATTAACTACAATTATAATTAATTAAAATATACATTTAATTAGCCCTTTTTTGGCTCATTTCACTGTTCATATAAAAATCCTTAAAATACTACAAATTGAAAATAGATGAAAAATCTTTAAGTAAGTAAATTTAAAAAAAAATACAAAAAACAAGTCTTAATATTCACTTAATATTGCTTCTCAAGTAAACTGATCTTTTTTAAGGATTTTTTTTTTTTACAGTTTTACTTTTATGTTTCGTATACTATTTGATCTCATATTATGAAATATGTACTGACTAAATGATTAATTATAGCTATTTTATTATTAATTTAATTTAATTGTAAAAATTCATTTTAAATAACACAAAGATTTAGTAGATTTTACAAGAAAATGCAATTTCAGTCTTTTATTAAAGGTCATGTTTAATTCAACATTACTTCTTTGTAATTATTTGTGAAATGTACCATTTTTTTAAGTTAATATATTTATACATTTAATCTTGTTTTTAACTTGTTAATTATATTTCAGTCTAGTAAGAAAAAAATACAAAAACAAGTCTTGATATCCAGAGGTGGGTAGTAACGAGTTACATTTACTTCGTTACATTTACTTGAGTAAATTTTTTGGGTAACTAATACTTTTAGAGTATATTTAAAAATGGGTACTTTTACTCTTACTCAAGTACATTTTTAGTGAAAAAACTGTACTTTTACTTCGTTACTGTGGGCGACGCTCCTCTCGTTACCTTAATGTAATACAAGTTAAAAATCCTTCAATTTATTCCAAACGCGCCGTCTACTTTTTTTCTGGGCAATGAGCGATGCCCGTTCGCAAATGATTCATTCTTTTGAGTCAATTCTGTTCGAAGGCTTGATCAAACCAGTTGGCAAAGCAGTGAATCGGTTCGTGAATCAGTTTGAATGATTCGTTCAGTTCTGCCGCACGCGCTGATCGTCTGAAGCAGTTCTCACTGAAGAGCTGTAACATCAAGAGCGCTGAAGACGTGACTTTGGATCTACAGTCAGTTGAAAGCAAATCTGCAAAGGCTATGGTTTGCTAGCTATGAAGATCTTTATTAGATGAACACCGCGTGTGCTGTCGGTTCCACAGGAAGAGATTCGATTACAGTACACGATACTGTTATGACATTACCAGTTTGTTGTACATGTATCTTACACATTAAATACAATGTATAATTTATTCATTAAATAAGCCGTCACAGAGTATGAAATGAACACCCGCCAAACCCGCGTTAGTTCCAGGAGGAATGCCTTTGCCTAGACACAATTAATATTGATATTTTCACAATATTTACGCTTGCAGAAATAAAGGCTACATTTGTTTACATTTTGCAGAACAGACGGAAGAAGATTTGTTTCGTTATGTTCAGATGTTCAGTAGTGGTCATGTGAGGAGTTTTCACTCTTCTCCGTGTCAGAGGTTATAAACATATACATTTATAATACATAATTAATATACTTTAAAATATAATTTAATTCAATTCAGTGATGCAAATCAGAATTTTTAACAGTTGTTACTCCAGTTTTCAGAGTCATATGATCCCTCAGAAATCATTCAGATATATTGATTTATTATCAATGTTGTTGAAAAAAAAACAGCATCTGCTGGTTAGGTATGTTTTGAAGCTGGGATGATGGTTTATGCTGGTCCTTAGCTGGTTTAAACTGGTCATGCACATGTCCAACTTAAACCAGCTAAGGATCAGTATAAACCAGCAAAGGACCAGCTTAAATCAGCTCAAACCAGCATCCCATGCTTCAAAACATACCTTACCAGCAAAAGCTGTTTTTTTCAACAGGGAACAGTTTTGCTGCTTAATATTTTTTTGGAAACTGTGACATTTTGTTCAGGATTCTTTTATGAATAGAAAGCTATAAAAGAACAGCACTGATAATAAATCAGGCTGATAAAAATTCTGATTTGCATCACTGAAATAAATTACATAAAAAAAAAAAAAAAACATTAAAAGTATTTTGAATGGCAGTGTGTGTGTGTATATATATATATATATAGAGAGAGAGAGAGATAGAGATATATAGATATTTAGATAAAATTTATATATCTAAATAAAAATAGACTATTTTCAGTATATGATCCAAAGTAACTAGTAACTAACTACTTGAGTAGTTTTTTTATCCGATACTTTTTTACTCTTACTCAAGTAATTATTCAGACTATTACTTTTACTTTTACTTGAGTAAATATTTCTTCAAGTACTTTTACTTTTACTTGAGTACAGTTTTTGGGTACTCTACCCACCTCTGTTGATATCTGCAATGTTGCTTCTCAAGTAAACTGATCTTGTTTGAATTTGTACATACTTCATCTGTAAAACAAGTTTAAAAAGACTAATAATGAATATTTTATATTTAATTAATCATCCCATTTTTTAAGTATGAAAGACAGTTGAAGTATGAATTATCAGCTCTTTTCTCTGCATGCTTGCGAGTGCTTCCCAAGGCTGTGAGAGGCTTCTCTATCTGTGTGTGTAATGAGATGTCGGTGTGTCAGTCATTGGGCTGAAGGAGGCAGGCATCAGTCAGAGTCAGCCGGAGCGAATCAGCCGAGGTGTCAGGCAGGTTAAGCGTAACACAGTCCAGTGTATATCTCCCATCAAGTGTTGCAAATCTCCACACATTGACTGAGATTAAATCAAAGCAAGCGGAGCTGTTTATGACTTGCAGATCTGTCTGTTCTGTTGGGCTGGTGATGATTTGCCCTTTAACTTCCCACAGGACCAGCGCAATTCATTCCCCAGCAGAGAGAAGAACTCAGTCTGAACCGTTTCCAGTCTGTAGGAAACATTCTGCGATGAATTCATTAAGTTTTGCCAGTCACTATTTGCACTAGCACTGAAGTGTCACGTTTATATGAAGTCGCTATGATTGTGAATTCTAAACATTGTACATTGCACAAATTAACAAAACTCATTCACAAAACTAACATCAAAACAACCACTAATTTATTACAAATAGATGTTTATGTATATTTTCTATAGAGATCACAGCAGCAATAAGACTAATAGATGAAAGAGTGTGCAACCAGGAATTTATCTGGACAACAAGTGAATGCAAGCACACTTTATGCATTTTAAAAAGCATTTTAATCATTTTTATAGATTCATTCAACCAAAAGTTTTGTCAGTAAGATGTAGGTTGCATTTATTTAATCAAAAATGCAATAAAAACAGAAAATTTGTAAAATAATATTACTATTTAAAATAACAGTTTTCTATGTGAATATATTTTAAAATGTAATTTATTTCTGTGATCAAAGCTGAATTTTCAGCATCATTACTCCAGTCTTCAGCGTCACATGATCCTTCAGAAATCATTCTAATTTTATTTACACATTTTATTTATTTATTTATTTTTTAGAATTCTTTGATGAATAGAAAGTTCAAAAGAACAGAATTTAGTTGAAAAATAAATCTTTTGTAACATTACAAATGTATTTACTGTTTCTTTTGATCAATTTAATGCACACCTTGCTGAATAAAAATATTTCTTTAAAAAAATTATTTTAATACTTAAACTGTTGTAAAATACATTTCTCAAAACTTTTAAACAAGGCTTTGTCAAGTTTGTCTTGACAAATTTTGCATTTCTAGTTAAAAAAATTAATTTATGTGAATTTCAGTTCATTTTAATTGTACTTCCTTTATTAAAATTCCATTTCCAATTCTGCATATTTGCAAACTTAACTCAAATTCAGGAACTAAATTTCAATTTGAAATGCATTTTCAGTTCAATTCTGAATTTCAGTTTTGGATTTATTTATTCATTTTGCGTCACAATAATAAGAATAATTTACATTACAGTAGTGACGTTATTAACGTAATTTTGGGAGGAGTACGCCCATCTAATCTTCCAATTAATATCTTACCACTTCTGTTGTTAGTTCTTTCGGCAGCCCTCCACCTCCCCATCTCCTCCTTCATGCATATTTATTTAATTTATCCTTCTGTCTATAGGGGGCTATCAGAGCTCGAGTAGAATACGCTCTCTGAGCTCTCCATTGCAGACATCAAGCCAAATCCGTTTACCACTAACGCTAAGATTATATGGGCACACGAACTCGTGAAATGACAGCTGGTATTGTGAAATCAATCAATCAAAGAATTCTTTCTCTAAAATGTCTAAAACATTCGTATAAATGTGTATATATGACAAAAGATTATCATTTAAAATGTAAATCAGCGGGTGCGTTTCATTGCTAGTGAATTCCCCGCTTCATTTCCTCGCATGTGTGTTGTTTGTTTGCTCTCTGCACGTGGTTGGTGTAAGTGGTTCCCGGGGAGATGTCTTGATTAGATTATACCGTTAGCTTTATAAGAAATCTCTAAGAGCGGCTACTCTGTTATTTGGGAGTGTGTTCATAACCGTACTTAACCTGTGTGTAAATTGCTATCCTGATGATTGGACTGCCTTCAGTAAGGCAGGGTGTCTCCAAACATTCATCCAAACTCCACTAATTCAGTCCAGGTGTGACCGGCTCCTCCGAGACCCACAGCACTCGTCCCGCCGGACGCTTCCACGCGTCTTAATTACTAAATTCAACTTCTTATTCGTATAATCATTCAGAGCAGATGTTTTTTTCTCCATCTAGTTGTAATGAGTTGCTAATTAAACGCCACCCAGAGGATCTCACCCCCGGAGGACCGAATGAGCCGATCATGGCCGGCCCTTATCACGGCTCTGAGGCGCCGTCGCGATTTAATCAGCGGATACCGCCTCAGTCCCGCGTGGGTCTTTGTTCCTCGTCGCTTCCTTTCCAGCGTGTTACTGACAGGAAAGTGAGAAAGAAAAACTGCAGCAACATGTTTCCTAGCTCAGAACAGAGATCAAGTGCTTGCGGTTTTTCATCTTTAACATGCATACGACTGCAAAGTGGGCGGCTGATTAATGTTACCTGTCAAAGTCATAATTCGCCCTAAAATCAATACAGATAAAATGAGATACATTTTAATTCATGTATATTTTAGGAGCATTAAAGTGTTTCGCATTGTGACACTTTCATAATGGTCTTCACGACCATAATTGTTATATATATATATATATATATATATATATATAAAATTGTTTTATATATATATATATATTTTTTTTTTTTTTGTTGTAATTTTCAATATTCTAAATGGTGAATGTGTAATCTTGATGACATTTTGGTTTATTTATTTATTTTGCTTTATTTATTTCTTTTGCATCACAATGAGAGTGATTTACATTACAGTAATGAGAATTGGGAAAGTGCTTAAATGTCACAAAGAAAAAAAAAAAAATGTGAAATTAATGATAATGATTGGTCATAATATATCATAACATTCATATATGATATAATTATATAGGAATTATTGTAATACAATCATATAATAAAAAAATTAAAAATAACAATATTAAAATAAATAAATAAAATAATAATAAACCATTTACAATTTACATAATAAATATAAATTGTAAATTTATACAATTTATACAGTTTATACAATGTATACAATTTATACAGTTTCCAGCCAAATCGGTGTGCTACTTCCTCCAGAGGGTGGGCCTGGAGCCTAAACAGCTGAAGAAAGCCACCAGGGATATAGCTGCAGCAGCCGAGTCCAGCTCAAGATGGCTATGGCTGAAGAGAGCCCACAGTTGGAACCCTTCTGCAGGTGAAGGCTAGTCAGTCTTCGCTGCCCCACTTAGGCGAGGTGTTCAGGTTAAGGGGCGAAACACCTGAGACCCTGAGATCCCTGCTGACGATGCTCCAAGGAATATCATCTCAGAAGAAGATCTGCATCACCATAGTTAGTGTAGTTCCTACAGTTGCAGCTTGTGGCAAATCATCTCTGATGTTTACTTCACCCCAGTGTTATTTTAGCATCATTGAGATCATTGAGAATTATAGTTTTTGTTAATATTTTGAATTAGATTGTATTTTTTATATTTTCTGCTTTCTTGTTCATTTTAAAGTTTTAGAAATTTTGTATTGTGTTTTTGTCATTCTTTTGGGTTCTTAAAATGTCTTAAATATGTCTGAATTAAAGGGGACTTATTATGCAAAAATCACTTTTATAAGGTGTTTGAGCACAGTTGTGTGTCTGCAGTGTTTGAAAACAACCAGCCTATAATGTTAAAAATCCACCAACTCATTTTTTTATAAAACCAATAAATCATGAACAGTCTCTCCAAACGAGCTGTTTCAGATTCTCCCTCTGTTCACGTCACCGAGTCCCGCCTATTTGTGACGCTCTCTGCCTAATTAGCATAAACACAGCCCTGAGTGAGAAGCTGCAGTCCGCCATTACTGGAGATATATATACAATATCAGCGCCAAAGAGGCATTACAAGCATTGTGTTTTGGGATGCACTAATGAACATAGGAGTCACCATAATCTTCCACGATCTGAGCCGAGGACACGGTGGTTAAATTTAATTTTCGAAGGAAATATCCCGGAAAAAATTTGTAACGTCCCCTAAATGTTTAGGAATCAATACCAACGCTTCGTGTGCGAACGTCAGCTCCAGAGAAAGTAAGTATCACTCATTTGTTTTCCAAATTGCCCTTCTGAAAGAGCTTCTTGGCACTCTGTAAGGCTAACTGCTAAAGCTATCATTGTCTCTGCCTGTTTTCACTGATGCTGCCTTCAAGTGCTACCAGAATGATCTTAAATAGGAATGTGGTAGTTAAAAGTTGCATATGAAAGCAATGTGAGTCGATCGCTTGAAGTTGTCGAGCTCATAATCAGAAGTGGGACTTATAAAGTTTGTGATAGCATGAGACCAGCTATGTTATTATTTTTATCCTGCCGTGCTCCCCGTCTGTGTAATTCATAAACGCGAATTTATTATACACAGTATAATCAGATGACTGACTTTGAAAGAGTATGTTTTCTGTAAAGATAACAGGCTTGTACTAATAGTGGAATGTTTATTTGCAAAGGCTAGCACTGCTAATGCCGGAGCTTGAGCTCTTGAAGCTCCGCCCCCTTTTGCAGGAGCAACAGCTCATTTGCATTTAAAGCAACATACTCAAAATCAGCGCGTTTGGGCTCATACTGAAAAACTGAATTAAGAGAGAGAGACGGAGACAGAGAGAGACCCATCATCTCCTCTGGCCTTGGATGCTGCTTTCAGCTACCAACAAGAGCATAATACTCTCATCTCCATTTAACACATTTTATCTCACAATCAGCTTGGAAAATGCAAAAGAAAGTCCAGTGATTGTGTCTAGGCCAAGAGAAATGTGACAGGACATGTTCTTGACAGCTTCACCCGAACACAACGGCGTGATCAGAGCAGATTACTAACCCAGAGTCCAGTAGACCGCAAAGAGGTCCTGCTTTAACGAGCCCACTGTAGTTTATTAGCAGCCCTGCATGAAGATAAAGAACCACATGAGCCAATTAAGACATTTGTTAACCAGCTCAATTTAAGAGAGAGAGCGCTGATAAAAATTTTACTGACCCTGTTCTCTGTGTTTCCAACATTAGCATATTGTACTGTAAATAAAACAAAGATTACTGGAGTAAGTTTTACAAGAAAATTATATTTCAGTCCTTCTACCTCAAAATCTCATGTTTAATTGAGAGTAAAAATAAATAAATAATATTCATGTATAATAGAATTATATAAGAATTATTGTTAATACATTCAAATAAATAAATACAACCCGAATTCCGGAAATGTTGGGACGTTTTTTAAATTTGAATAAAATGAAAACTAAAAGACTTTCAAATCACATGAGCCAATATTTTATTCACAATAGAACATAGAGAACATAACAAATGTTTAAATGGAGAAATTTTACACTTTTATCCACTAAATGAGCTCATTTCAAATTTGATGCCTGCTACAGGTCTCAAAGTTGGCACGGGGGCAACAAAGGGCTGAAAAAGCAAGACATTTTGAAAAGATTCAGCTGGGAGAACATCTAGCAACTAATTAAGTTAATTGACATCAGGTCTGTAACATGATTAGCTATAAAAGGGATGTCTTAGAGAGGCAGAGTCTCTCAGAATTAAAGATGGGCAGAGGCTCTCCACTCTGTGAAAGAGTGCGTAAAAAGATTGTGGAATACTTTAAAAACAACGTTCCTCAATGTCAAATTGTAAAGGCTTTGCATATCTCATCATCTACAGTGCATAACATCATCAAAAGATTCAGAGAAACTGGAGAAATCTCTGTGCATAAGGGACAAGGCCGAAGACCTTTGTTGGATGCCCGTGGTCTTCGGGTCGAGTGACATTGCATCACTCATCGGTATGATTCTGTCATTGACATTACTAAATGGGCCCAGGAATACTTCCAGAAGCCACTATCGGTAAACACAATCTGCCGTGCCATATGCAGATGCCAACTAAAGCTCTAAATGGAAGCCAAATGTGAACATGGTCCAGAAGTGCCGTCGTGTCCTGTGGGCCAAGGTTCATTTAAAATGGACTGTTTCAAAGTGGAAAAGTTTTCTGTGGTCAGACGAGTCCAAATTTGACATTCTTGTTGTAAATCATGGATGCCGTGTCCTCCGGTCTAAAGAGGAGGGAGACCTTCCAGCGTGTCATCAGCATTCAGTTCAAAAGTCAGCATCTCTGATGGTATGGAAGTGCATAAGTGCATACGGTATGGGCAGCTTGCATGTTTTGGAAGGCACTATGAATCCTGAAAGATATTTAAAGGTTTTAGAGCAACATAGGCTCCCCTCCAGATGATGTGTATTTCAGCAGGACAATGCAAAACCACACACTGCAGCTATTACAACAGCATGGCTTCGTAGTAGAAGAGTCCGGGTGCTGAATTGGCCTGCCTGCAGTCCAGATATAAATATATAGTGCATTACAATTTACATAATTATACATTTTTATTATTTATGATAGATTTACATTGTGATAAATTGAAAATTATAATAATTTATAAGATTGCTTTTTATTTATAGATTTATAGACAATCCAAATGACAGGAGAAAGTATGGACTCATATATAGACTATTTGTGTACTCTATGCTATTTTCATCTTGAAATGGACCCAAACGAAGGCACTGATGGCACCGTTCAGCATGAGGATTATGATTGAGGCTGGAAAACTGTGAGTAAAAAGGTCTTAGAAAAATATAAGCTGTAAAAACAAATGACACATCAAACTGTGAGCTGTTCTGTGGTTGAGTCACCCTGTGATGCTAAAAACAGCTTCTCTTGAGCACTGATTCTGCAGCGAGACGCTTTACGCTCCTGTTAGTAGCACCACTTCATTTTCTAATTACAGTGAGTCTTTAGCCACCAATACGTCCTGTGGAAACACCAGCTCGTCTCCTAATGAGGGCATGTACCTCATCCGCACCTCATCCGCTGCATGTCTGTCAGCATTAAATAAACTTTATTATGGCTTTAGATTCAGATTGATCTGGACTTGCAGCCTCCCCAGGGGACAGACAGGCATTCTGGGAAACAGACAGAAGTGTCAACATGAGCTACAATTAGGATGAAAGAGTAGTAATCAACAACAGCACTCAGACGGATGTAAAAATATAGCAGATTTGTCAGTGTTATGTAAGACTGGGCGATATGGCTAAAACATCTCAAATAGATATTTTTCATCTTTTTGATATACTCAAAAGGAATGAAAAAATCTAAATGTTTTAGCCATATCACCTTTCACATCCATATCTAGGATAAATGACAGAAGTATCTATGATAATTTATCTATGATAAATATAAATATAAACAAGTCAAAACAAGTCAAGATTTTTTTTTTCATTGTGTGTGCATAATTTGTAAATTATTTATTATAAATTATATGTATATATGTATGTATATATTAGGGGTGTCAACGTTAAAATGTTAACGCATGCGATTAATCTAAAAATTTTAACGCGTTAATATTTTTTTAACGCAAATTAATCATGTGATAAGGTTTGACCCCAACTTCTTGCCGTCATCGCAGCGCAGAAGGTTATCTATCATTGTGTGATGAGGGTACAGTGAACCAGTGTTGCCAGGGCAGCGGCACAAGTGGGCTAATTTGAAAATACAGTTGCGGGAAAAATTACAGAGCCGTGGGTTGCAGTTTTTTGGGCTACTTTTATAATGTACCACGGCCGCCCAAGGTGTATATAGACAAATAAAAAATGAAAATAGATCTGTTTACTAATGTGTATTATAGTTGGAATGTATCCCTACCAACTTAAGAACAGAGAGGCGGTTGTAACATCACAAACAACATGAGTTTCAGCAGAGCACACGTGTGAAGGCTTTTACACAGCAGAAATAAACATGACAACAGCCACTATAGATTATATAAGATAATAAACACACGATTATGATAGGATATTTGTATGTGATTTTCTTGAGATGAATGTGTACATCTGAAATGCTAATTTGTGCAGCGATATAAAAGGCTATAAATAGCATATTTTAACAACAGTAAACGCATGTGATCGTAAAAGGAAGTTATTACAAACACTTGATGGTGGTTTGAAGTGAGTTCTGAGTAAAAGTGTACTATTAATCTCATAAATTGTCTAATGAAGCATGATGCTAATATTAGCTCTAATGCACCTGCAGAACAGGTCCAATTCTTCTTCTTAATGCATTTTGTCATAATACTTCACGTAAGGTCGCAAGAAAATGTTTTGTTGTATTTATTTAGAAATACTTTTGATAATAGTTGGGTAAATGTATAATGGCTGAATAAAAACAAAAGAATAATATGTCTCATACCTGGCAGAAGTGTGAAAGGTTCTGTTTCCTTAAACTAGTTTGTCATGCATTTCTTTATTTCAAGACATTTACAGGTTAAAACTAGTATTTTAAATTTGTGATTAATCATGATTAATCACAGTCCATGACTGTGATTAACGCGATTAAATTTTTTAATCGATTGACAGCACTATGTATATATATATATATATATATATATATGTATATAAGTATGTGTGTGTGTGTATACACATACATATAATTGATAATAAATAATTTGATAATATAATAAAATAAAAAATAAAAATAAATAATTAATGTTTATTTATTATTTTATTCTATTATCAAGTTATTTATTATAAATTATATGTATGTGTGTGTGTGTATATATATATATATATATATATATATATAATTTATGATTTATAATAAATAATTTACAAATTATTACATATAATATTACTATCAATTACTTATAAATTTTAATGACTAGAATTTAACATCATAAAAAAATAATAAACATGTTTATATATATATATATATGTGTGTGTGTGTGTGTGTATATATGTGCGTTTATTATAAACGTGTGTGTATATATATATATATATATATATATATATATATATATACTTATCCATTTAAATGATCTAAATGATTAAAATTACATATACGATTCATAATAAAAAGAAAAATAAAATATGTAGAATTTTAGCTATTAATATATTTTATATATAATTATATAATTATATATAATATCTTAAATGATAACTTTCAAAACATTAATCTAAACTGAAAATAACTGAATAATTTTTTTCTGTACTAAATTAATAAATGAAATAATGACTTTTAATATAAGAATTTAATATGAGAAAAACTCTGGAAAATCTTTGAATTAGAGTTTTGAATTGATTCAATGGTATAGCCAGTATGAACTGGTTCACTGAAATGAATCAAACTTACCAATTGTAATGTAGCAAAATCACAAATATCTTCTGAATATTCAATAAATATCACCTAATCCTCATGCTAACTGTAGACACAGCAACAACAGCACAACATCACGCTAAGCAGGAAGCAGCGGAGAGCTGTGTTTGAGGAGCTGTATACAACTGCTGGTCAGATGAATGGACAGTGCGTGATGCTGGAGATGGACAATCCCACAGAGACTCTTCATCCGTTTCTCTCAAACACTCACTCGCTTTCTCTGTCTGACTGATTGGATGTGAGAGGAGTCCAGGCCACTCTCAGAGCCACACATCAGACCTAATTAAAGCCGCTGATCTGTGAAGCAGACCCCGGCGCACACCACTGTTGAACTCAGGCATAAACTACAATAGAAAACAGCAAAGCTCTTCTGCACAGCAATGCTTCACAAACTTTTTCAGCTGGTGGAGCAAAAAATAAAATAAATAATTAAAAACTGTGGACCACCAAACATCACAAACCTGGAGGAAACTACAGGCTACTGGACCTCAAAACAAGCCTACAGCACAAGTGGTAAAAATGACTCCTAGAAACACTTTATACTTTCACAATATTAACACAATCAGATGCAGCATAATACTGTTAAAAATATTATTAAAAAGTAATACAAATATGACAAAAAAAAATACTTAAAGCAATTTATTTAATTAAAAAATAAAAATATATATTTTAATTATATATATATATATATATATATATATATATATATATATATAATATATATTATAATTTTTTATTTTAATATTTTATAATATGTGTGTGTGTGTGTATAAATAATATATATATATATTTTTTAAATATGAATATTTTATTTTAAAATAAATACAAAAATAATGATATTTATATATTTTTAATATAATACAATTTTTATTTATTTATTTATTTTAATAGAAGTCAGTATGAAATTTCCTGCTGACAGCGACAAGGAAATTCTAACAACAAAATGGCACGAATTATCATCCAGCCAATCAAAGACTATAGAATACCCAAGTCATGTCACTCTTTTGTGTCACTATTGAATACCCAAGTCATGTATTGTTTTGAATGGGGAAAAATGCAACGCTCAATATGGCCGCTCAATCGCAGGAAGCCCCGCCTTCTGAATGAAAGAGCCAATCGCTAATCAGTAAAGTCAGCTCGTCACTGCAGCTGCCGTTAGAAGTCCCGGTTGCTATAGAAACAGTCAGCGCTCTGAGACGTGCGCCGAATACTGCGCATGTGCACTGGCTGATCTAGTCTGAAAAATAAGCTTTTTATAACGCTATTTGAGCAAAAGAAACAATATTTATGATACAGCTGTTATCAGATTTCTTTGGTGATTTCAAATATGAAATTTAATCGTAAGCTTAGTGAACAGTATTGGAGAATTTGATGTTTCCCCATTCAAAGAGATAGGAGCTGCACTTGGATGCCCGAGAGGCATTTCAAAGATGGCCGCCGAGTGACATGACTTGTCCTAAAGAGACCCAGTTGACCGTTCGCAAAACCCGCCCACCCTTAGTTCCTGTTGCCATGACTGACAAACTCTGTGACTCTCACACTACAAACTCATGACTCTCACACTACAAATCATGTTCTCACCAAAGTCCCTTTAAGGCAAGTCATGTCACTCGGCGGCCATCTTTGAAACGCCTCTCGGGCATGCAAGTGCAGCTCCTATCTCTTTGAATGGGGAAACATCAAATTCTCCAAAACTGGTCGCCAAGCTTATGATTAAATTTAATATTTGAAATCACCAATGAAATTTGACAACTGTATCATAAATGTTGTTTATTTTGCTCAAATCGCGTTTAAAAAAGCATATTTCTCAGGCTAGACCCACCAGTGCGCATGCGCAGTCCTAGGCGCACGTCTCATAACGCCGACTGTTTCTATAGCAACCGTGATTTCTAACGGGAGCTGCAGTGACACGCTGACTTTACCGATTTGTGATTGGCTCTTTGGCTCAGAAGGCGGGGCTTAATTCGATAAAGCGGCCATATCGAGCGTTGCATTTTTCCCCATTCAAAACTATACGAGTGACACGTCTTGGGTATTCTATTGTCTTTGTTCTCACGCAGTGAAAAATACATCGCAGAGCAAAGAGGAAACTGACAACACACCAACAGAGAAGACAGAGCAGGTTACTTCTGATATGAAACAAGGTCTCAGGACCATTTTTAAAGAAATTCAAACAATAAATACTGTTTTGTGGCTCTTCAATGTGTCGTGACAGATCACTGTATTGCCTCAGTTCAAACATGTGAACCTATGGTCTTTTCATATTTACTTAAAGCACAAAATGAACATGAATAAACATCAGAAAGTGTTTTATTTCAACCGCAGAACACACCATTTTTCAAGTTTAAGTCCACCGAAGTTAATCTACTCTCCTGTCTGATTTGTTGTTAAGGCTAGAAGGTAGGGATGGGTAGATCGACACCTAGTGTCGATACACGTTTCGAGTTTTTGACACATACCCTGATAGCACATGTACATCTCGGAGAAGTCTCGGACGTCTGCATTTACATCTGCAAGATGTATTTTTTAGAGTGTTTGCTCATCTGCAATACGTCTATAGGACGTCTCCTTTTAGATGTCAAATAGACGTCTATTAGATGTCTTTAAGATGTTTATGATTTAGAATGTATGTAAAACTGACATCTGAAAGACGTCTGTCAGACGTTTGTAGACAGCAGATGCTTTCCAGATCAAGAGATCTTTAACAGACATCTTGCAGACGTACATGTGCTATCTGGGTAGTGGTTCGAAACAGTGTTCCGGAGATTCGCTTGAAATGAGACTGTCACGTGACCTGTGAAAACGAAGCTTCGTTACGTCACTGACACGTCACGCGAGGCTCAAATAGAAAGTGCGTGGATTGCACTGTCCCATACCCGCGACCCATTTAGTGCAATGTTATAGTTATATCAGTCAGCATGCCCATATTTATGTAGTGTCTTTACGTGGTGTATCGTTGTTAATTATAGTGCTACTATTAAAAACAATGACATGTGAATGTCTGTTGACTGAACGAAAATTAAAACACCTTGCGGGCTCAACCCAAAAAGGATAAAAGTCCTTCCTTAACCACAAACATTTTTTGCTGCATGTAAATGCCGTCCTCAGTTGTCAACAGCTCACATTGGCGAGAAAAATATATTAGTGCAAAATATATTAAATGCAATAATTGCATTTGTATTTGTGCATTTGTGTTTTTTAACAGTTTGTGTTCTTTTGTAAGGAAGACACAAAAATGGTGCAATGAAAAATGGCGTAGGCCTAATTTATTGCGGTATTAAACGTTCTATTTAGAATGTGAAAAGACAAGTTTGATGCAAGTAAAAATGAAGAACATAAAGTTTTTATTGTCATTGTATTGTAATAAATACAATAAATTTTGGAAACTTTGTCGCTGTACACACACATGCCGCCTTGCTAATGACACATATGCATATTAAATAGACAATTAAACCTTACAATGACGTCCCAATAAACAAAACAGTTGGTGTAAGTATTTTTATTGACCACCAGATGGCGGAGTAGAGCACTGTCAAAAGCTTCGAAACATCAACGCAATTTGTTGTAAAAGCCTCACTGCTTCAAAAACCTCCTTCGGCACATCTCTACTAGAAGGGATACAGCTGCGGCTACCGGGCATGCGTATTTACATATTTTCTGAGCCAACAATATCACGTGAAACCTATGAAAATGGTTTTAAAATGCACATGGCGCCATAGATTCATCACTTTACAGTGTCGCAGTGACGGGCTTTTTGCAGTAAAGGACCTGTCATAGTTTAATGAGTGAGAAGATGACATGAAGCGATACGAGGTTAGCTGCATTGAAAACAGATGAGCGCACATGTGCATACAAGTGCATCTCAATAAATTAGAATGTCGTGGAAAAGTTAATTTATTTCAGTAATTCAACTCAAATTGTGAAACTCGTGTATTAAATAAATTCAATGCACACAGACTGAAGTAATTTAAGTCTTTGGTTCTTTAATTGTGATGATTTTGGCTCACATTTAACAAAAACCCACCAATTCACTATCTCAGCAAATTAGAATACTTCATAAGACCAATAAAAAAAAAACATTTTTAGTGAATTGTTGTCCTTCTGGAAAGTATGTTCATTTACTGTATATGTACTCAATACTTGGTAGGGGCTCCTTTTGCTTTAATTACTGCCTCAATTCAGCGTGGCATGGAGGTGATCAGTTTGTGGCACTGCTGAGGTGGTATGGAAGCCCAGGTTTCTTTGACAGTGGCCTTCAGCTCATCTGCATTTTTTGGTCTCTTGTTTCTCATTTTCCTCTTGACAATACCCCATAGATTCTCTATGGGGTTCAGGTCTGGTGAGTTTGCTGGCCAGTCAAGCACACCAACACCATGGTCATTTAACCAACTTTTGGTGCTTTTGGCAGTGTGGGCAGGTGCCAAATCCTGCTGGAAAATGAAATCAGCATCTTTAAAAAGCTGGTCAGCAGAAGGAAGCATGAAGTGCTCCAAAATTTCTTGGTAAACGGGTGCAGTGACTTTGGTTTTCAAAAAACACAATGGACCAACACCAGCAGATGACATTGCACCCCAAATCATCACAGACTGTGGAAACTTAACACTGGACTTCAAGCAACTTGGGCTATGAGCTTCTCCACCCTTCCTCCAGACTCTAGGACCTTGGTTTCCAAATTAAATACAAAACTTGCTCTCATCTGAAAAGAGGACTTTGGACCACTGGGCAACAGTCCAATTCTTCTTCTCCTTAGCCCAGGTAAGACGCCTCTGACGTTGTCTGTGGTTCAGGAGTGGCTTAACAAGAGGAATACGACAACTGTAGCCAAATTCCTTGACACGTCTGTGTGTGGTGGCCCTTGATGCCTTGACCCCAGCCTCAGTCCATTCCTTGTGAAGTTCACCCAAATTCTTGAATCGATTTTGCTTGACAATCCTCATAAGGCTGCGGTTCTCTCAGTTGGTTGTGCATCTTTTTCTTCCACAATTTTTCCTTCCACTCAACTTTCTGTTAACATGCTTGGATACAGCACTCTGTGAACAGCCAGCTTCTTTGGCAATGAATGTTTGTGGCTTACCCTCCTTGTGAAGGGTGTCAATGATTGTCTTCTGGACAACTGTCAGATCAGCAGTCTTCCCCATGATTGTGTAGCCTAGTGAACCAAACTGAGAGACCATTTTGAAGGTTCAGGAAACCTTTGCAGGTGTTTTGAGTTGATTAGCTGATTGGCATGTCACCATATTCTAATTTGTTGAGATAGTGAATTGGTGGGTTTTTGTTAAATGTGAGCCAAAATCATCACAATAAAAAGAACCAAAGACTTAAACTACTTCAGTCTGTGTGCATTGAATTTATTTAATACATGAGTTTCACAATTTGAGTTGAATTACTAAAATAAATTAACTTTTCCACGACATTCTAATTTCATGAGATGCACCTGTATACAGCTCCTGATAGGGGCGAAGTTCACGGCATTTTGTCCATAGACTGAAAAGAGCACACGTTTTAACATTATTTTATTATTTACTTAACTGAAGCGCTGCAAGCCATGCATACACCGCCGGACATGACAGATTTTCTGTTACGCAAAACAAGTACTTTAAAGGAATACCAACAACAGCACAGCTTAACCCTTCACACATTTTTATATTTAGTTATATTAAAAAAGTTTCAATTCAGTCGATCTTTTTTTTTTTACCCCGTTTTAACATGAATTTCTATGGAGACAGGCCGTAGCTGTCGGGCAAGATGGCGGATAGCAGCGGCGGTGCACAATATCCGCGTTCTGATTGGTCAGATCGCCTGTCAATCAAGCTCTTTGCGAACGGTCAATTGGTCCAGCCAATGTATCGGTCTATCACTAATTTGTTCTGTCACTTCCAAATTTATAACAAGACACGAGGCCTTCGGGATTATTTACTTCGAGTAATTTGTGACCCTCATCGCATTTGGCCATTACATTTCCATTCTCATACCTTCATTATTTTCCCGCGCTGATTCAGAGTTAGCCAGTTTATTGCTGTACTCTTATTTCCCCACAGACTCTTTTGGTTTCTCAGAGCCTGTTATACGCCAGTAGATTCACAGTCAATTAGATGCAACACGGTGCATGGTGCTGAAGCCAAAGCTAGCGTTTTACAGATAATTTGCAACTGTGCCGCTGTTTGCAGAAGTTTGTCTCTCAAGATGGCTTATTGAGTTATCATTAAAAACAGAACTCCCAGCGCAAGCCAGCCATCTGAATTCAGCTTATATAACAGCCTGCTACTTGTGAAAAACCCAAGCATGTGTGGGTGGGCTTACAGTCAAGTGCAAACATTTCGGCCTTGAGAGGGGCATCTGCCAGTGATGAGGCATTACTGACGCCTCCGCCATTCCCCGCACTGGAACGTGTTTCTCCATCTGTCCACCCCGAGCATCTCCCACATCCCTCATGCAAACCGTCCCGGCACAGCCACCGTCCACCGCTGAGCGCTCAAAAGACCAATCACTCCAGGCGCGCTGGGAGACGTCCTGGCCAGCGATGTTCGCTTAGTGAACCGCTCAGTCAGACCAGTTTTTGTTAATGAAACAGTCACACTGATTTGCGTATCAGATTTGTGTATGCAAATGTTCTGTATGCATGGATTGCCTGAATGAGCTACACCTTGGCAATGCGTGCATCTTTATTTTAACTCAGTGTTTTATTAGATGCCTAATGCCAAGATGTTTTACACAAAATGCATTAATTTCCAAAATAACAACTGTATGGCTCCCACGTGCAATGCAATGTTTTTTACTAAAGCCAGAAAAAAACAACAAAAAATAAATAAATAAATAAATAAATAAAATAATTTTTAGTTTAAAAAAAAAATAGATGAGAAACTTAGAAATGTTGCCTTGGCAAGTTTAAGTTTAAGTACTAAAGTGATTAAAATAAAATTAAGTAAAAATGACCAAAAAAAAAAAACAATTACTAAAAATTAAGCTAAAATTTTAATGAAAACTGAATATATAAAAATAAAAGCTAACTCATAATAATAAATACTATAATAATAGATAAATAATACTAAAATAACACTGGTGCAATGTTGTTTAATGAACACTATTTAAAAATTTTTTTTAAAAATAGTAATAAAAATAAGAATAACTAAAAGTCATTTTAAATCATTTTTCAATTAATTGAATAATTACCAAATAATTACTAAATTAAATATATTTAATAGCAGAATTTAAATGCATGAATCATATTCAAAGCTTATGACGGTTTGATCGCAACAAGAAATTATTGTTTAGTTTTAATACATACAGTACATTATCAGGCCCTTGCTGTTTCTCATGAAGTTGCTTATAACACAAAGTTCATCTAGCAGCTGATCATTATCAACACCTTCTGTTCAACACAAACTCATAAATGTCAAAATCTTAAAGTTTAAGAATATCTGCCTTTGAATATGCTATTAATCACAATTAATGAGCAACAAACTGAACCGAAGCAACAGAATACACTAAATACGCTTCATTAAAATAAAAATCAATATGCGCATACATAGAAATGACTTGTAAAAATGTCATGGGACAATGAATTGATTTTCTACCAGGACTTACTACTAAAACGGCTACTAAACGTTCTCGCATTTCCTTTATAAGCCACCATCTAGTGCCTTCAGTTCAATAGCAACGTATCCAGTGTGAACGGACACTAACTCTGGCTGTAAACGCAAATCTTTCAGCTATTGCATGGATTCTGTTTGCAGAAAAACTCTGCTTCCTGGCAGGTGAGCGAGGGCAATCTGAGCCAAGCAAAAGTGGGTTTAGTCTTTAACCTGATCATGAAGCGACTTCCCACTTCATCAGAAAGAATAAGTAATTGGCGCGTCCCTTAAAAGAGTGGGATACGCTCCCACCCTCCTTCAATTTACCTTTTCAAGCCTTTCCAAGCCGAAGCCCTAAAAGCCTGTCAATCCCGATAAATCTCCTCCTATCATCTTTGTCCCCAGCTACGAGAGGAAGATGGAAGACGGATGAAGACAGAAGGGGAAAAATACGGCAAAACGAGCCCTATGTGCTAAACGAGATGCTAATGCACCGTCCTGGCGTTGACGGGCCAAACAATTTACTGTTTTCATCTTGCTGCTCCTTGTAATTGATTAATTACTGTAGTTGAGCTAATTGAAAGTCACCTCTCTCCCGGCGCGGCGGCTGTAAATTGCGGACCGGTTGAGGGTTGATATGCAAACTCACGCGTCGGTGTCTCTATCTGTGCTTTCTTTCTTAACCTTTCCAATCCTGAACACCAGACAAACCGCAGTCGCTGTCAGAGCGATGCTACTAATAAACCAATTAACTTATTAGGAGCTCATTTAGGGCTGTAATTGGCAACATGGCCACTCGTTTGTATGAATAAATGCAGGTTTTAGTGTCCTTTCAAGCATGCGATCTTTTTATTAACCTGGATGGCTAATGGAGGCATGCATTCTCTTTTCTCGTAGATCTGGCTGTTTTAGAGCCCATGATGCAACATTATGCGGGAGAAAAGCCCATTTCTCCATTGACACTCAAAAGAAGCCAATAGTAGCTGTGTATTTTTGCAAGCAACCTATAAATCACAAAAATGAAAATAAATAAATAAATATATTCTATAAAATAAAACAATAGCAACTGTTGTTACTGTAAACTAAAATTATTAAAGATCATTTTCGGTAACTGAAATAAAGCTGAAAAAATTAGATGAAAAACTTTACTGTAAAACTGTAAAATTAGAAATGTTGTCTTGGCAAGTACTTCAAACGAATTAGATTAAGCTGAGGTACTAAAACTACTAAAGTTAAATGAAAATAAATCTAAACAGAAATATAAAAATAATAAAAATTAAAATGACAAAGTACACACAAATATATTTTTTGGAAGCAACATGCACAAAAAAATAAATAAAATAAAACAAATAAACACTAAAAAAAATTGTAAAAATAATTTAAATTAAATTAATACACACAAAAAAAAACACATTATGCGTAACACAGTGTTACTATTAACAATGCTATTATTATTATTGTTAACTAAAACTATTAGAAAGCATATAGCTGAAATAGCCATAAAAAATATTAGATGAAAAACATAAGCTAATCTAAATAGAAATGGTAAAAATCATTAAATACAAATTTTAATGACAAAAAATTCAACTTTTTTTTTTTTTTTTTGCAAATGACTAAAACAAAGAAATGCAAAAAACCCACAAAAAACAAAAACAAATAAAAAATAAAATACCACAAAAAACACAAATAAAAATAAACCAAATTTAAATAAAATAAAATAATAAAATTAATTAATTAATTAATTAATTAATTAATATAATAAATAACAGAATTTTAGAATTTTTAAATACAATTAATATAATAAATAATAGAACAAAATAATAAAAATAATAAAATATAATAATATAATAATATAACACTACTACTACTACTACTACTAAAAATAAAAATAGTAATAAAAAATTCCAGTCAATTCAGGACTCGGAACATCGCCATCTTGGAAATGACCTCAAATGACCTTTCTCATTAATGTGGGATTGATCAATCTGCCCTGACTTTACAAGTCAGATATCCAACCTCAAGAAACATTTCTGTAGTCACTTTCAAGTAGGAGTGAACATGAAGCAGAGATGGCACACCATACCACAGACCACCTTACAGAAACACAGAAATACAGAAACATTCATTCATCCTAACGATAGAGAAGATCTGCACTGATCCGATCGGGTGCTGTTGAAATGGAGGTTCAGTTCTGTGACATCTTACGAATCCCATACATGAATAGAGATTCTTACATCCTAATGCTCTCCAACAGCAATCTATTCCACCGGCGAGCGCTATCAGCCACCTCCAAAACGCAGTAATGAAAATGTTCCATACATTAAAGATGATAAGCACAGGGGTCCATTACTGGCAGATTCTGTGAACTGATATAGTCTGAAAGAGGCGAACAGGATTTTCTGTCACCTCATACCTGCAGCAGAACTCCTAGTTCCTGTCAGGAAAACACGAATGCTAATTTGCTGCCTTGAATTTCCTCTTCTTTAAGCGGCATATGTCTGTCTGTTTGATGATTAATTTATGCTGATAATGGAGAAATACTGAACACTGGTACGAAAAGTGCTCTGAATACAGACTCGGCCTCAGAAGGAGGCTGATCTGACCTGACTACACAATCAGCTGAGAGCAGACACAAATCGATGCAAACAGAAAACCCCACATATCACACTCATCTAAAGGTTATTATTATTATTATTTTTATTTTACTCAAAAATGACAATTTGCTCACCTGCAAACATAAAACTGCACATATCAGACTCATTTGACGGGTTTGTTTGTGCAAAACTGAAAATTTGCTCAAATGCAAACATAAAACTGCACGTATCAGATGTATTTAAAGGGTTTGTTCACTCAAAAAGACAATTTGCTCACCTGCAAACACAAAATCATGCATATCAGAGTAATTTAAATGGTTTGCTTACTCAAAAATGAGAATTTGTTAAAAAACTGCACATATCAGACTCATTAGAAGGATTCGTACAAAATTAAAATTTGCTCACTTGCAAACATAAAACTGCATATATCAGACTCATTTAAAGGGTTTGTTCACTCAGAAATTAAAATTCATTCAAAAACTGCACATATCAGACTTATTTAAAAGGTTTGTTCACTCAGAAATTTAAATTCACTCAAACGCACACATTAAACATTTTAGACTCGTTTAAAAGGTTTGTTTGCTCAAAAAAGAAAATGTGCTCACTTGTAAACAAAAACTGTGCATATCAGATTTGTTAAAAAGGTTTGTTCACCCACATGCCATTTGTTAACCCTCATGTCACTCTAAACCTGTATTTCTTCTCTGGAAGTGCTCAGGCCACTGTTTTCCATACAATAAATGTGTTTGTTTGTGCTTTTAAGATGTGCATGTTGAGGCTTGACAGTAAAATCCCTTCACTTTCATTGAACATCTCCTCGAAACTTCCGCTTCTGTGTTCAAAGACAGAAAGAAGGTCATGAAGGTCGAGTGGGTTTTGAACGACATGCGCGTGAGTAAAGCATGACACGGTTTTCATGCATCCCTTTAAGCACCCCTACATATATCTGATGAAATGTCTGAGGTAAATCCTGCAGCTTTAGACGGCTCTGTTCTGGGACCAGCCAAAAACCCCGATGAACTTGAGCTTTAATCCGCTGCACTCCGCCTGCTGTTCAGACGCTGACGACGACGAGGCTGAGGAGGAACAGAAAATGGGCAGAAAGAGGATGAAAGAGAATTTAAGGCAGATGAAAAAGCCGAAGATGGAGTGTGATGGGAGGACACAGGAAGTGGTTAAAATGGACGGCTACAAGCAAGCAATGCAAAGCAACGGCTGGCTGTTTGGAACAAGAAATGGGAAAAGTCAAAGAAAATGAGGGGAAAGCAGAGAAGAGGTGTGGATAACAGGGTTGTGCGCCATACAGAATTGAATTGAGATGCTTTTTAAATTACAATTCCATTGCTGAATCTGAGCTGAGGTGGCAAATAGATTGCAGATCTCAGACGGATTTAGAGATTTTTGCATCTGAAGTCTTCGTATATATATATATATATATATATACACACACACACACACACACACACACACACACATACATACACGTACATATATATATATATATATATATATATATATATATTTTATTATATATATTTAAATATATATATAAATTTAATATTTTACCCAGTTATCTTTATTTTTATTTATTAATATTTAGTCTATTCTAAATAAATATATAAAATATACATATTATATTTATATATTTTATAAGTTTTATAATTTTTTATACACACACAGACACATACACATATATATATATATATATATATATATATATATATATGTGTGTGTGTGTGTGTGTGTGTGTGTGTGATTTTTAAATAATATATAGAATTTTAATATAATTTTAAATGTACAGTTTATTTTTAAATAATCTTTTCTTTAAAAAAATCACATACCTATATATTTTAATATAATATACATTTTAATATATCTAATGAATATATACATGCATATTCCACTAATTATATTTTATTTTATATTTTAGCTATTTATCGTATTAATTTTATTTTATATACAACTATATAAATTTATATATATATTTTTTTTTTTTTTTTTGTCTCAAAAACAAAATTCCTCTTCCTGTCATTCCAACTCAAACTCCACATCAACACCCTGCAGGTCAAGGCCAATTCAGTTCATATTCATACTCATGAATTGTATGTAAGCCGGTGTTTCAAGTCTGAATTTTGCCCAACCCTGGTGGATGAAAAAGGCCTGAAGGCAAAGCAGGAGGGTGAAACACACCAAACTGCATAATTCTGGCCTCATGTTTTTTTTCCAAACAGAGAAATATTGCGAGGTAGAGAGAAAGTGAGGGATGAAGGCTGTTTTTTCTTTGCTCCCTTCATTTATTTGCACACAGTCAGCAGGTTTGGCTTGGGTCTGCAGGGAGCAGATCGATGCCGCTTTCTATAGCCCCAATGCTCTCCTCCATCTCTGACACCAAGATAGTGTGATGATGGACCAGAGAGAGACTCACACAGCATCACTGATGCATCCCAGTGCTACAATCTCCAGATTAAAGAGAAATCGTAATAATAACAATCATTTTCAGTTATTTACATCAGATATATAATTAAACGAGTAAAGAGCTTTGCAAGAATAATTCGCGGCTTTAAATCATGAAGACAACTATAAAGAGTGATAGTTTTGAACACTTTTAAACTATACTTTAACAGATTCCAACATGATCTCATTAGTATTCATAAGTGTGTTTTTTAGCACATAAATATTTCTGTATGTTTGGACAGACATATATATGTACAATAGTAACATATGGACAGCTTACAAAATGAAAAGATTTTTATGCATGACGCACAAATGTTTACAAACATTTATAATAAATGTGATTATTTGAATATGTTTAACTGCATCACATTTATTGAACATAGTTAATGCATTTACATAACATGCATCGAAACGGTTTCGTTATGTCTGTGCGATTTCTAAAATCTGTGACGCACCGTGTTAAACCGTAAAATCAACAGAGTTTCACTTGTTTTTCACACTTGTTGAGCTCTGATGATTCATCCATATAAGAGTGCAAATGTTTTTACTGTTAACCGGCCCATCTGGATTTAATTTATAAATAAATCTGCCATTAAAAACGTCTTCCTCTGATTTTTCCCCATTATTTCCTGGTAAATGAGAGTCCCACTATGGGTATTAAACTCACCTGTTTTTGCACATCAAGATTCGCACAATGTTGTGAAAAATAAACCCAACTAAAGTCTATTTTCAGCATGTGTGCAAGTTTATTGAGATTTATATCAGGTTTAGCTTCCTCTGTAATAGTGTGAACTAGTGTGTAATTTCACAAATGTTGCAAACTTAGTCGGATCCAGCTGTGAGATCTTGTGAAAGTGTGCATCTGTAACCTGCATGATCGCATGTTCTCTGTGTGACGGTCGGTCCGTGTGAATTGAATGCGGACAGGAGGAGAGTTCAGCTTCACTAGAGATGCGCGATTGACAAACTTAAACTCATCATTTCAAATTATGCTGCGCTTTATGCTTTTGCCCACTGCCATATTCATGTAATTTTCACTGTGTGCTGTATGTAAAATTAGTGTTACCTTTGCTTTAGTTGAAAAAATATGATTCCCAATGCAAACAAACTTCCCAGAATACTGAGTGCCCTGCTGGTTCCAGTGTTTACTTCCTTTTTATATATATTTTTATGAAATATTTAATTATTTGTGAAAAAATACTTAGTATTTAAAGTATAAGTATGTTTATTTTACACATTTATTTTTTAATCCATTTACAAATTATTTAAAATTTCTTAAATATTAATTAAAATAAATAAAATTATATCGGCTTTATATCGGCCATCAGCCACCCTGCTTTCCAAGATATCGGCATCGGCATCAAAAAAAACAAACAAAAAAAAAAAACAATATCGGCCGACCACTAGTTTGAACTTGATTGTTATTTTAGGGATTTGATCCACTAATAAATATACAGGGTGTACGAACTTTTCCCACACAAGAAATGGGCATTTCTGCTTATTTAAGCAGTACAAACCATTACAAAATGTACATTACATGTCATTTGTTAAATTATAATGCCCTTTACCAATAATTGGTGAAACGACAATGTTATATCTGCTTTATAAAACCTGGGGTGCACTTACTTTTTCACAGCACAGTCCAACCAAACGTTACTCACTCACTCTCTCTCTCTCTCTCTCTCTCTCTCTCTCTCTCTCTCTCTCTCTCTCTATTATATATATATATATATATATATATATAGTCATGAATCTGGTCCATGGACCTCCATTTGTTCGCCACCAGAGGTCACCCTTCCATCACATTGACTCTCACACCACACACTACCCCGGACTTCATTTCCCAGCAGCCATTTCCCTAATCACATGCTCACACCTGATACCCATCTTGCAATCACACACACTACTTAAGCCATGGACTTCCTCTGTCAGATGGCCGAGTATTGTACGCAAATATCCTAGTGATAGCTACCCTACGAAGCCCTCTGAGTTGTCTTAGTCTTGCCTTGCCTGTTTTCCCGTGTTTTGATTTCTGCCCGTGTTTCCTGGATTAACCCTTGCCTTGCCGTTCGGACTCTGTTTGCCCCTCGTTTGGATTATTGCTGTGTACCTGGATTTACTCTCTCTGCCTTGCCCTTTGGATATTGTTCGCCGATCGTCGACCCACGCTTGCCCTAGGACTACTCTTTGTTTTGCCTGTGTTTTGACCATGTTTTACAATAAAGCCTTGCACATGGATCCGCACATCTCTCGTCTCGTCAGCTCCGTTACAGAATACTCGGCCACACAAGGATCCAGCGGCTTTCAGGAACAGGACTGGTCAGGTATGGACACCGAACTTCTACTGTTACACTTCAAGCAGGGTACCCGATCCCTTGAGGAGTGTATAGAAGAATTTTTAATTTTAGCAAACGACTCTGAGTTGCCGGACTGTTTTTTAATTGATTTATTTTGTGACGGCATTAAACAACCGCTCAGATCAAAGCTTCTCCGAGAGGGTCCGCGTTCATCATTAGCACAGTTTATGGACTTTGCTTTGCTGTCTGTGGGCTCTGTGTTCACTGTGGGTGTCGCGGAGGAACACGACACCGCACTCACTCATGTCAGGGCGGCCGCAGCAGAGTCTGTTCACAAAATGGCGGCCGTAGCAGAGCCCGTTCACAAAATGGCGGCCACAACGACGCTCCGTCATGTCACAGCTGTCATTCCTGACCCAAGTCTCGTCACAGCTGTCATTCCTGACCCAAGTCTCGTCACAGCTGTCATTCCTGACCCAAGTCTCGTCACAGCTGTCATTCCTGACCCAAGTCTCATCACAGCTGATCGTCCAGAGTCCCAGCACGTCACTGCTGATTGTCCAGAGTCCCAGCACGTCTCAGTTGATCTGCCAGAGTCTCGTCACGTCTCAGCTGATCTGCCAAAGCCTCGTCACGTCTCAGCTGATCTGCCAAAGCCTCGTCACGTCTCAGCTGATCTGCCAAAGCCTCGTCACGTCTCAGTTGATCTGCCAAAGCCTCGTCACGTACCAGCTGATCTGCCAGAGTATCGTCACGTCACAGCTGATCCGCCAGAGGCTCGTCACGTCACAGTTGATCATCCAGAGTCTTGTGACGTCCTGTCCGTTACATCCAGATATTCAAGGTCAGTGCTCCGATTTCCCAGTTTGATGTCTAGTGTGAGTGATGCACCGCTGGTGTCTGCACGTGCAGCTGATATCCCTAAACCCACTCACTCTAGCCCTCCTGTCCTTGAACTGAGTACCCTGTTTGAAGCGTTTCCCATGATGGGGATCGCTTTATGTTGCGTTTGGGCTGTGTACACCACCACCGAACTGCCTGAGGTGGCAGCGTCCACTGAGATGTCTCCAGAGGTGGCGGCTGATGCTGCAGAACCTCTTGGGGTAGTGTCGCTCGCTGCTGTGTCTCCAGAGGCATTGTTGCCTAGTTCAGGTTCATGTGTGGTGGTGGCGCCCAGCAAAAAACTCTCTCTCGTCCCCTATGGTACCACTGTAGAACCTCCAGAGGTGGCGGCAACTGCTGCAGAACCTCCCGAGGTGTCAGTGGTATCCGTCTGCGAATCATCGTCTTGCCCTGTCACGGCTATGAAGGCCGTCTGTGAACTCTCTGCCTGTCCTGTCGCAGCCAGAAGGGCTGTCCCTGAACTCTCATCCTGTCCTGTCACGGCTATGGAGGCCGTCTGTGTATCCTCATCCTGTCCTGTCGCAGCCAGAAGGGCTGTCCCTGAACTCTCGTCCTGCCCTGTCACGGCCACGGAGGCCGCTTTTGAACATTTGCCCTGCTCTAAACCCGCCTTTGAACTCTCACCCCGTTCTGAACTAGCCATGGTGGCTGATTGTGAACTGCCTACCCGCTCAGTTGCCACTAGGAAAAATGTGCGTAGACTTCCCATGTTCCCTGCCTCGATTCTTGGTTCCGTACATGTTCTCTCTCCTTCTTGTGTCTCAGTTTTCCCTAGGTCCCAGTCTCTGCTGTGGGTTCCTGATGCGTTGTGGTGCTCTCCTGATCCGTCATGCTGTTCTCCTGCTCTGCTGTGGAGGTCTCCTGCTCTATCTGCTCTGCCGTGGTGGGCTCCTGCTCCGTCTGCTCTGCTGTGGAGGTCTCCTGCTCTGTCTGCTCCGCCGTGGAGGTCGTCTGCTCCGCACTGGTGGGCTCCTGCTCCGTCTGCTCCGCCCTGGTGGGCTCCTGCTCCGTCTGCTCCGCCCTGGTGGGCTCCTGCTCCGTCTGCGCCGCCCTGGAGGGCTTCAGCCTCGTCTGCGCCGCCCTGGAGGGCTTCAGCCTCGTCTGCTCCGCCCTGGTGGGCTCCAGTCCCGCCTGCTCCGCCTTGGTGCCCTGTTCTGCCTCGGTCCTCGACCTCTCCACTCCCAAGTGGACCTGGCCCTCCGTCCCTCCCTCTGTTCCGCCTCCGCTCCACCACCCTCTTGGATTGTGTAATGTTTGGAGCGTCTGGAAGCCGCTCCTTGGGGGGGGGCTATGTCATGAATCTGGTCCATGGACCTCCATTTGTTCGCCACCAGAGGTCACCCTTCCATCACATTGACTCTCACACCACACACTACCCCGGACTTCATTTCCCAGCAGCCATTTCCCTAATCACATGCTCACACCTGATACCCATCTTGTAATCACACACACTACTTAAGCCATGGACTTCCTCTGTCAGATGGCCGAGTATTGTACGCAAATATCCTAGTGATAGCTACCCTAAGAAGCCCTCTGAGTTGTCTTAGTCTTGCCTTGCCTGTTTTCCCGTGTTTTGATTTCTGCCCGTGTTTCCTGGATTAACCCTTGCCTTGCCGTTCGGACTCTGTTTGCCCTCGTTTGGATTATTGCTGTGTACCTGGATTTACTCTCTCTGCCTTGCCCTTTGGATATTGTTCGCCGATCGTCGACCCACGCTTGCCCTAGGACTACTCTTTGTTTTGCCTGTGTTATACCTGTTTGCCATCGTCTGACCCTGCCTGTGTTTTGACCATGTTTTACAATAAAGCCTTGCACATGGATCCGCACGTCTCTCGTCTCATCAGCTCCGTTACACACACACACACATATATATATATATATATATATATATATATATATATATATATATTATAATTAAATTTTATATATATATATATACACACACACACACACATCCATACAACATTTTATTCATTAAATACATATATATTTTATATATATAGGCCTATATATGTATGTATATGTTATGTATGTCTGTATGTATAAAATCCATATTTTCCATATATTTAGTAAGTATACAGTTTGGACTAAAACGTTTTGGTGCAATAAATGGTGTTTAACAACATTTTTATGTATTAGATGCTTAATATTATCAATACAAATATTCAAAAACAGGTTTCTGTATGAATACCAAAGACTTCACACTGAAGACTGAAAAGCTTAGAGGAAGTTTCTAGAGGAACATTTATCCTGATGACCCTGACATGCAGGTGAAGATCTTTGGCTCTCAAGAGGAATGATATAAAACTCTCTTGTACCTGTGACTTAATTGAACTCAGTTAATAACGCATGTGCGATTACAAGAATGTCGAACTTTCAACGTACATCTTGTGAAACAATAATATGTTAAACTGCTCAAAAGCCTTTTTGGACCGGCCTCGTCTCAGGCAAGCTGAAAGGTTGCACACGGAGAGAGGGAGGAAAAAAAAGCAGTGAAGGAAATGCCAAAAAACTGTGAGAGGAACCTGTAAAACGAGAGTGTCATAGTTGCCCTTGAGCAAGGTCCACATCTCGCTCCGCTCAGGCGGGACTAAAGCGCTAATATGCACTGTATGAAAAATGTAAGTGGCGTAAATCGTATTAGATTAGGTGACCCGCTGAGTGAATAAATGACAGAATAAAACAAAGGCTCTCGATGGAGAAGGGCAGTGGGGAACGTGGCGATGCTCAAGGCTGAAATATGCCTCCAGCTGTTCCCATCATCCTCCATCCACAGCCTCGACCAGGTGCACGCATGTCACGCGTCTTACCAACTTTCCTGAGTTAAATTAACGCCCCTTATTAGCCTCTTAAAGGGACAGTTCACCCAAAAATGAAAATTTGCTGTTAATTTACTCAACCTCAGGCCATCAAGATGTAGGTGACTTTTTTTCTTGAGTAGAACAGTTAAGAAGATTTTTAGCTGAAACCATGGTCCTTGGTGATTCATAAAATCTAATTCAGTGGCTGTACATTTTTGAGAATAAAAAAAGCATATTAAGGAACACAAAATTAATCCCTGTGGCTCCTGACGATACATTGAGGTCTTACGAAGCGAAATGACCGGACTGTGCAAGAAACTGAACATTATTTACAACATCATTACCAGTAATCCATATCTCAGGCAAACAGTCTAGAGTGATGTCTGGTTCATGAACGAATCATTCTTTTGAGTCAGTTCTCTTTTGTGAACTAGATGAACCAGTTGACCAAATCGGACTGAAGCAAACAGTTCACGGCTTGAGCAGCACAGATAAACAAGTTACACAATCAAAACTCACTTTTGGATGCCTGACAGTCACTCCGACTCAAAACGAGTGAAAATACCAGCGTATCTGATCCTATGATGAACGAATCATTCAGCGGTCCAGCTGCTCCAACAGTCACTGAACTGACTCACTTTCTCATTGTTTATGTAAAAAGGCAAGCTGATGAAGACGAGTTTATTCACTTTATATGCTTAAGACATGTAAAACATCCATGCTTCACATCATTACTGGGTGCTTTAATAATGTAATTGCGTATATGTTACGTCATTGCGTGATCACGTAAACAACTAATGAATTGAACCAGTTCATTGAAACGAGCTGTCCAAAAGAACCAGTTTGTGGAAAAGAATCATATTTCCCCATTTGCCTGAGGCTCTGGATTACAGATAATAATATTGTAAATAATGTTCAGTTTCTTGCACAGACCAGTTGATTCACTTCATTAGACCTCAATATATTATCAGGAGCCATGGGTATTAATTTTGTGTTTCTTTCTATGCTTTTAAATTCTCAAAAATGGGATGCTATCGACTTGCATTATATGAATCACCAACGACCACAGTTTCAGCTAAAAATCTTCTTTACTGTTTTCCTGAAGAAACAAGTCACCTACATCTTGGATGGCCTGAGGGTGAGTAAATTAACAGCAAATTTTCATTTCTGGGTGAACTATCCCTTTACCGTCTTTTTATTTGGCGATAAATTTTCCGGAGGGCCACACGAAACTGCAGATCACTGTTCCTGCTCAGCCAGGTGCTGCAACCGTGGCCTATATATCACGCAACGACATGTCATCTAACAATGTGTGTTGTGTCCTCGCTATCCCTCCGAGGCTCATGATCGCCAGCAGAAGCTCATCCGTAAAGGGCCAGCAGAAAGTCATGGGGTACAAGGAGACTGTAGTCGAGACCCGGAGTGAAAATGACATGCGTGTGACTGGGAAAATCATGTGGAATCATGCTGGTGTTGAAAGTGGGGCGAGTTGAGCAGCTCGTGTTCACCTTGAAGCGCTTTAAGTTTGCAAACATTCACGGCAGACCCCCTAATGGGAGCCTTGGGCTGTTCGTGAACAACTGAGGGAAGCTGCGAAGCTCACTGATATATTATTCAGTATTCAGTATGAAATTAGTATTCTTGCAAACAAGATTTAAAACAGAGAACCAACTTTTATCATTACAACCACTAATAAAATATGATTATGATTAAAATATAACTACCAGGGTTATTATAGTTAACTGAAACTAAAACTGCAACTAAACCATGAAAAAAATAATAAACCATTAAACTGTGAAATCATAAAAAAAAAAAAAAAAATTTCATTACTTGAATAAAACTTCAAATAAATAACGATAACTTATAACTCATTAAATAATATTAACATATACAATGTTTGATTTTAATAATGTATAAGTATATACTGAAATTAACATTTAATAAGATTAAAAAATGCTTTAGAACTATTTTCTTTGTTAATTAATGTTAACTAATGTAGTTGCCTAACATTTAAAAATTGTAAAGTGTTGCCACAAAAAGTATAATAGTTTCCTACATCGCAACTCAATCTACAAGGCCACAAGAAGAGAAATGATGTTTCAGTTTGAGAGAGTAAAATAACACAACACATCTTTCATGCCTTGCTGGCTAGAAAACAAATATACATAGTCCAGTTCGTGAACAAATGACTCATATGAGCCAGCGTCTGTCACAACTCATGAATCATCAGTTTGAATCAGTCTAATGTGCCACTGAGAATCAGCCAGAGTAATTCTTGAATGATTCACTAAAACCAAAAGTCACTGCTTTAATGAAGTCTAACCTGAAATGAACTTAAAACTGTATAGCATTGTCACAATAAATGGTACAAAATACAAATATATATATATATATATATATATATATATATATATACTTAAGAATCATAAATGGAAACTACCATTGGTATTGTCAACTAAAACTATTATTTAAATTATTAAAAAAAACTAATTACTTAAAGGTTTTCATTTTTGAAATAAAGCTGTAAAATAAAATAAAATCTAAATATTTCAAACTTAAAATAAACTAAAATTAACATTACCAAAACCCAAAATTAAATAAAAATCAAGCTAAATAGAAATATAAAAAAGAATAAAAATCACAACAAAATGACTAAAAATCTAATTAAAATTAAAATTAAAAATAAGAGCTAATTCAAAAAATTAATAAACCTATAATAGCATATAACAACACTAAAACATCACTGATAGCAATTAGAACCAAAACCGCTAACGATACCTGACGGAGAGGACTATGGTGCAGTTGTGAGGCATTATGGGATGCCAGAGTGTCCCTGAGCAGTTTCCTCATATGAATTTGATCAAAGCTTTATGAAGGACCATCACTCCTCTTTCATTCGCAGTCCACTCACTGTCTGCCTCCTAATGACGAGTCTCCTATTTGTAGTCATTTCAGGAAAATCAACGACCTACTTTCCGGGGTCACGCACAAAATGAACTAGACAAGCATCTTTGAAGATTATGATAATAGATTCGAGGGGAGAAATCTGGATTGTCTTGAAATTCACTAGCACGGATCCTCATCTCATTACCCTCTTGCGTGGCAGCCCGTATCAAAAGCGTGATAAAAATACACAGCAGATAACATTAGCATTGTATATTTCCACGCATAATATCCTTTGTCCTTTTTTTCCCAGCTAAAAGATAGCATATTGGCCATGTCTTTGAAACACAGGCTGAAAAACACTGAGGGAACGTCCTGTTCCAAAGCGCAGAGAAGTCGCAAAGAATAACGTCGCCGTGCACACGCTGATGCCTTTGGGTGGAAAATTATAGCTTTTTTTGCTGCGTGGAGGCGATCTGAAAGGCCCAACGGCGACTCAACGTACTGCGGAGCGGCTTCGCTTGGGAAAAGCAAATTCATGCAAATGAGTTTATCTAGGAGCTGTCGAGTCGTGCATTCAAAGGTGTGTTTACCGCTAACAAATTGAAACGTGGAGTTAATAGTAGTGTTCTCGCTCGCTCCCAGACAGACGCTCGCTTTTCCCAAAGAAAATATGGACAGAAACAGCCGGCTTGTCTGCGAGAAAAAAACAAAACAAAACCAGTTGTGAATGTTTTATGAGCGGATCTTTGAGCGCCGTTGCTGTATGTAGAAGGAAATAAACACATTCATTATGAAACACACGTTATGGCCTACAAACCGCTGGAAATTATGGCTAAGTGGGAGTTTAGTAGGATACTGGCACAAGTTTGACTCCATGATAACCTCAGCAACACATTTAACCCTATAAAGCCTATTTTTTAAGGTCTTTAAATAACAAAATGATCAAACCTTTGCTGTTAAAACCTGTTACACACAATCTGCAACATGCTGTCTGTCGTCTGATTGATAGTTTAGACTTTTTTCTTTAAGTATAATTGTACAAGCGTCGACCTTCAGCTCGTGGTTCACATATGTTTTGGCTGTGAATCTTTACTGATTTTTATAAAGTAAATGAAAGAATAACTTTGATATTTTAAGATGAACATTTAATTGACTGAAGCAACTTAAGCTTACTTGATTATCCAGAAAAATCAGTCTAAAATATGATCATCAGGCTTTTGAGGAGCATTTATTTGTTCATCTCTCAGTCATCATTGTACTGCATTGCATTATATGATTTGATCATCAAACTAAGCATTTAAATATCATCTCAAGCAACCTTGTCTCAAGACCTATTATTGGAGATTGATGAGAGATGACTGATATTTATATCATTTTATGTAGTCTATTATGTCTCCTTAATTTACAAACTATCAGAATTGCCTACTTTTATCTATTTAAATAAAAAATATCTGCACCATATTGCATATTTTTCAAAAACTGAGATGTTTTTTTCCTCCATATTCTCAAAGTATCATACTACATGAGCCATAAAAACATGGTGTATCGAATATGATACTCATATGCAAAAAAAAAACACATATGCAAATTTCTTTTAAATATTGTCTAATAGTTGCATAAAAACTGACTATTATTCCATATTTCAGGCTTTATAGGGTTAAATCAGCAATCAGCAGACCACGGAAATCAACTGAAAATCGATTAATTCATCTAAAAATTAACTCTTTGAATGTAAAAACAGAGGCAACAACAATCAGTCCCCTCAAACACAAAACAAAACACTTCATATTGCTTTAGTCCCATTGTTTCCTACAGAAATGCTGTAATTGCTCTAAACAAAATGACTGGATTTTCTGGAATATAAGTTGCTCTGTTTTTATCATTACATCAAGCCCAAACCGCACACATATGTTTACGAACAAACAGATAAAAAAAAGTAAGAGTGATGACAGTTATTAACTAGTTAATTAGTTTGGAGCATTACTGCAATTAAGCTATTGAAATGTAGTGGAGTATTTTAAGTGGCCTATTCAAAGTATTTCGCCTATACAAATCATTTATAGTGTTTGTAATGTTTGTACTTCTGTTAGTTTCTCATTCTGTTCTATTTTTTAATGTTTTATAAAGAAGTTTCTTATGCTCACCATTTATTTGATAAAAACAGAAAAATTGCGAAATATTTTTACACTTTCAAATAGCTGTTTTCTATTTGAATATATTGTAAATTGCAATTGATTGCTGTGATGCAAAGCTGAATTTTCAGCATCATTACTCCTATCTTCAGTGTCACATGATCCTTCAGAAAGCATTCTAATATGCTGATTTACTGCTCAAGAAACATTTCTGATTATTATCAATGTTGAAAACAGTTGTGCTGCTTCATGAGGAAACAATGATACATTTTATGTTTTAGGATTTTCTGATTAACAGAAAGTTCAAAAGAACAGCATTTATTTGAAAGAGAAATCTTATTTATAATAAATGTCTTTACAGTCACTTTCGATCAATTTAATGCATTCTTACGGAATGAAAATACTAATTCCTTAAAAAAAAAATCGGACTAACTTTAAACTTTTAAATGGTAGTGCCTTTATTTTCCTCTCAACAACGTGATTTTTGGTGCAACTTATTTTCCATAATACAAAATACCGAAAAATACAGAAAATACCATAATACAATTTTTATAGTGTATTTTAATATTTTAAAAGACCATTTATTACAAAATATGAGTCAGTTGTTAATTTAGTAAATGGTTGGATTCAGCACAAAATTAATTAGCTTGATTTAAACCACTATTGTTTGAGTTCAGGATTCGTTTTGACTGATTCATTAAAAGAACCAGCTCAAAAGAATCATTTGTGCTTGAATCAATCATCAGTATTGGTGACTATTCAAATCAGTATCATTGACTTGAACAATCAAGTCCATTTTATTTGCATGTGCTTTTCACAAAGCATATTATTAGTACAAAATAGAGCATTGATGAACCCAAGAAAACAGCCAACAAACATGGTTCGGTCTGGAATACTTTATGAAGAACAAGTGAAACACTGCATATGTAGTTCTGCAGCAGATCCTAATGTTCATTTAGGCTTTTTATCATCTGGACTGAACAATAGACGAGCCTCTGGTGAATAAGGATGTTGACAGAAGCCAGTGTGGGTCCAGCAGGAGTCTGGGTCGCTCACTGCTGAGGGGGCGTAAAGTGGGCAGGTGCTGTGAAGCATGAGGCTCAAGCACCAGCGGAAGATTAAAGGAGGGCGTAAGAGCCATCGAGTCTCGGCCGGACTCCAGCTCGTGTCCAGGAGCAGCATGCAAGTCGAGCTGTCAGAAAAGATGAGCCGGATCACACTGACGCCACCTTTGAACACATAACGCCGGCTCAGTGTGTCAGTCCTGCAGACGCAGCTATGACAGACCAACGTGAACGCATTAGTACTGTAGTTATTTGAACATAAACTGTGGTTCAGGCACACATACAATTCATGCGTTTAAATAGACGATAAATACACAACTTCAGAGATATACACATCTTTTGAGGATCAAAATTCATATTTAATTCAATCTATATAATAATTTTATAGAATTGTAATATTTTAATTACATTTTTAACTTATAAATATATTTAAATTAGAAATGTTTAACACCATACTGTAACAGTTAATGCATTTACCAACTTAAAATAAAATAAATAATAAAATCAAACTGCCATATAAGTAGTGCCTTTGAGTTTTTATCACAACTGTATTTTATTTATAAATAAATCTATGTAAAATGTATTTATTTATTTATAACTTATAAAATTTGATTTATATATTTAATATTATAAATGAGAAATGTTTAACACCATAACATGCATTTGCTAAAATAAAATAAAATAAAATAAAACACCCATTTTGAGAGTTCCAACGTCTTTTATCGCATCTGTACTTACAAATAAATTTGCCATTATGTTTAATATTAAATGAAAAATGTTTTACACTATACCAGTTAATGCATTTACTAAAAAAAAATTAATTAAAAAAAATAAATTATGAATAAATCTGCCATTTAATATTTTATATATAATATTTGTATTAAATATTATTTATATTTAATATTAATATTAAATTATTATTTAAAAAAATAAAAATAAAATAAAATAAAATAAAAGAGTGCCAATGACTCTTATCCCATCTGTATTTAATTAATAAATAAATCTGCCACAGATAAATGACAGACTACCTCTATGTTTCACTGTCTATCCAAACATATGAAAATGCATGTGTGCACTTACATATGAATACGAATGAGCCTGAAAAATCCTCAACTCCTCCAGCAAACTTCAACAGAGAGACTCGAGTGAGAATGATTTAAATAAGAAACGCTGAGCTTCTCCTTCCAGGATACACATCCCAGATAATGCTAATGATGTCCTCTGGGATACGGCATTACCGGGACATGCATCTCCATCCTTGGGGAACCCCTCTTACAGTCTTTTCTTCTCTGGCCCAAGATAACATAAGGCAATCGTGTTCTCATAATGGCATTAATTTTTAGATAAGATGACTAACGTAAGATGACTATCTCAGTGAACAGTTTCATTTTGCCATGATCCAAAAAAACCCTCGTTCTTTGTACAGAAAGAAGTGAATTAATTTTGCAAATGAACCCTAATAAACTGTAAAATTTCCCCATAGTGGGTGAGAATACAAGAAATTAAAACATTGCACATGACAGCTGCATCCTGCAAACAAAACTGAAAAAGCACTGGAGAAAACTACAAAATCCAATCCAGATTACCTGAATTAATACACAACATCCAGAAGTCAAAGTGCACATTGTCGCACCAGGTAACAAAATCAAGTTTGAAAGGTACCGGGATGATATTATATGAACGCTTCTGGGTATTTCTGCCCACTCTCGCTAAATTTAGGCCACGTTCCTGCAAGCACTGTAAATGAAATCTCACAACAGGGATGAGCTGTTTCTCATGTTTATATTAACTGCATTAACATCTTTGTGGTTTCAAATTAAGGATAAAAAGCTGTGAGCTGAAATGAAAAGGCGAATTAAACAATATTTAAATTTAATTAAACTATTTAACCATTTGTAAGAAGTTTTAACACCGACCGTCTGCTTTAGACACAAAAGAGAGAACATTTTGAACAATTTATGGCATAAAATTATAGTTATTGAACAGGTTCATTGAACAGGATTGAAAAATGTGTCGGACTTCAACACTAAAGGAAACTAGACTTCATCTGCACTATTACAAAAATGCTAAATTTATATTTAATTACACTATTCATCCATCTGTAAAAAGTTTGAACACTGCCTGCCTGCTCTAGACACAAAAGAGAAGATACCTGTGAACAATTTATGCCGTAAAATAATAGTTTTCCAACAGTTTCATTGAACAGGATAAGAAAATTTGCAAATGTGTCAGACTTCAACACTACAGGAAACCAGATTTCATATGCATTAATAATTAAAAAAAAAAAAAAAAAAAACAGCAAAATAGCCATTTTTTAACTTCTCAAACTGGTGAATTATTCATGGGCTTCTCTCTGACTGTCCGTTCTGTTCGGCAAACCGCCCACTCCTACCTACAGCTCGGAAAATCAGTCCCGCACCGCAGCTAATCTAACCGGGTTCCGGCGGGTTACGTAGACCTCTAATTTGAGCGGCCCAGAGTACATGAAGTACATGAAATTAGCTGCAGGTAAAACAGCTTACATGACACATCAAGCACTGTGAAAATTAAAACAAAAAATGACACAACAAAGAGGAAAGTTTCTAAGGTACTTTGTGCAGTCAATATTTAATACAGGGCTTCAAATAAAATAGCCATAGAAAGAGTGCAAATGACATTGATCCCATCTGTATTCAATTTATAAACATCTGCCATTAAAAAGACTTTATTTATAAATTTTAAAATATTTTATATTATTAAATGAAAATGTTTTCTAAGCTATTTTGTGTGGTAAACATTTAAAAACATTAAAAAAGAATACTTTTATTCAGCAAGGATGCATTATGTTGATCAAAAGTGACTGTAAAGACATCTATAATGTTGCAAAAGATTTCTATTTCAAATAAATGCTGTTCTTTTGAACTTTCCATTAATAAATCTTCAAAAACAATATGAATCAGCACAACATGTTTTCAGCAATGATAATAATCAGAAATTTGAGCAGCTAATCAGTATATTAGAATGATTTCTGAAGGATCATGTGACACTGAAGACTGGAGTAATGATGCTGAAAATTCAACTTTGCATCACAGGAATAAATTATATTTTAAAATATATTCAAATTGAAAAGATTTACTTGAAATTGTAATATTATTTCACAATTTTGCTGTTTTTACTGTATTTCTGTTCAAATAAATGCAGCCTTGGTGAACAGAAGTGACTTCTTTCAAAACATAAAAAAATCGTACCAATGATGCAAAGTGTAGAAATATCCGAGAATGCAGTAAAATATTTTCCACAACACTCTCCAGTTGTTTTGACCTTCACTGAATACCGTAACTAAACCTAAATTTCTCAATGTGCAACCTGCTGCACCTTCATTATGGATTTCGACCTTTTTGCCAAGTTTCTGAGCAAAATAACAGTCAGGGGTTCGAGTGCTGCTGGCATCACATCTAACATAAAAGCAAAATTAAATCAATAAGGAGAGTCTGATCTCAGAATCACAATGCGCTTCGAGATGTGAGCATCCAGAACACACGAGCTTCTGTAACACTCACATCCAGACACACACTCACACCTTATCGATCCCAATCAGGACATGAAGCATTTAGAGCACTAATCCCATCCTAACAGCACTCTATACTACAATTAACCCAGAAAAGCCTGCTGTTTTATATTTGATGTGCAAATTTCGAAGGCCTCTAAATGATCAACATGATCAAATCTTTGCTGAAAAACCTGTTGCACACAATCTACTGCATGCATTCTCTCCTCTGTTTTTTTTAGCAAGTAAAAGTCTTTTAGTATAATTGTACAAACGTCCACCTTCAGCTCTTTTCGCTGTGAAATCTTTACTGATTTTATAATGTAAATGTAAAAATTACTTTTATATTTTAACACTTACTGCACTAAAGCAACTTAGTTGTACTTGATTATCCATATATTACTTTTTAGAAAAATCATGTTCAAATGTGAGTCTCAAATCTAATCGTCAGGTTTTTGAGGAACGTTTATTTGTTCATCTCTCAATCATCATTGTATTGCATCGCATTACATGTTTTGATCTAAAACTAATCATTAAATATATTACTAAGACATATTATTGAAAATATAGAGTGATGACTGATTATTTATATTATTTTAAGTATATCTGCTATACTGTTATATAAGATCTACTTGATTTCCATTGCAAGCATTAGAATTTCATCTTACTTTTTGGTCATACAAATATCAGCATCTGCATCTGCAGTTTGGTCCTCCGAATAAAACTGAGCTTTTTTTCCTCTATATTCTCACTATATCATACTATATGAGCAATAAAACCCTGATGGATCAAAAACACATATGCAAACTTTTATATTTCATTTTGTATAAAGATTCAATAAACTTAAATAAATAAATAAATAAATACATACATACATACATACATACATACATACATACATACATACATCCATACATAACTAACACTGGAAATTACCTGCTGTTTTTTAAGTATTAAAGAAATTCATCAGCAAAGATGCATTAAACTGATCAAAAGTAAAGCTAAAGACATTTATAATGTTACAAATAATTACATTTTTCAGATTATTAGTATATATAGTGTTCTAGTACTAGCACTACTTTAAATTATAAGTAAATAAATAAATACTGGAAATTATCTGCTGTTTTTTTTTTTTTTTTCATTTTTAAAAATAAATTAATACTTTTATTCAACAAGGATGCATTTAATTGATCAGAAGTGATGGTAAAGACATTCATAATGTGACAAAAGATTTGATTTTTCATATTATATCATATGTCAGGCTTTACAGGGTTAATAATGTTCTACTACCACTGTCTAAACCATGTTTTTCTTGTTTTAAATGATAAATTCTTAAGAACACCAGACATAAAATTCGGCACGCCGCCATTCCTTATTCCCTCAGAACCCTACGAGACAAATAACAACAGATTCGGTAAAGATCTGCGTATTGACTGGTGCTTTGGAGTGCATCCTGGAGTATTACTTCACAGCTGTGCCGAGATCCTCCCTCGCGACGCAAAGCTCCCCAGAGACGGGAAACCCTATTGCTCCACTGCCTCGTCCAGCCTCGGCGCGCCGCACAAACCAGCGGCTTCTCTTTGATGGTAATTGACTGCGGGGTCTGGGTCTTTGTCGGCGCCGTGCACCTTTAGCATCTCATTTGTAGGATGGCAGCGCTGTGTGCTCTGAATGTCGCACTCTCCTTGAGATAATCAATGGGGGCGATCAGATAGCGGACACCTGAGGGACGGCTCTGGCAAGGCCGGGCCAAGGACTGAACCTGCGTTGATTAGTCGTCAGTCGAGGTGCAATCGATAGCTTGCTTTCCATTGCTAAGCATCGCCACCTACGCTTTTATAATCCCTTTATTGCAGAAAGATGTATGGGAAAGATAAGGCAGCTTCCTTCAGGTAACGCTTGGCGTGTCTAGGAAACCAATCGGTTGTTTTCTTACTTGTTTAAGTCAGCAGTTTGTTTACTTTGAGTTTTAGTAAAGCCCACACCAAATCTGCGCCCACTGAAAGCTCTGCTGATGTCCGCGAGACATATGCAAAGTTACACACATCCTACACTTCTTGAGTTACACAAGTTACACTTCTTGTGTTTGTTTATGAAATACTTTGGCTAATTTGATTATGATTTCTGCCTAGGCGGAGTGGAATATTACTGTGAGGTACAGTAGTAGAAATGCATCAGAAGGTTGCTATATCACTTATACCACGGTAAACAAGAACATCTTAATGTGAAAATGTTTTTACACTGGTGTCAGAGGGTAATCGGTGCAAAAACTATTTGAACAAAATAAAAATAAAAATATTACATTAAGAATTTAGATGTGAATTGTTTGATAATTTGGTTTGTGTCCATCAAGATCCAAGTAAAAAGTTAAAATAATCAAATGTCATAAGTGTAATTTATAAATATATTTTAGTTCTATTTTGGTATATATGTATTTCAATGTATTAGATTAGCAAAATAATGAATAAATGTAATTAAAACTTTCTCCTGTTTTGAATTTCCAGCAAAACTGATATACACTACTGTTCAAAAGTTTTATGTCATATGTTTTTCAAAGTCTCTTCTGCTCACCAAAGCTGCATTTATTTAATTAAAAATACAGAAAAAGTTAAATATTATTACAATTTCAAATAACTTTTTTTTATTTAAATATATTTTAAAAATGATTAATAATTTATTGCTGTGATGCAAAGTTAAATTTTCAGCATCATTACTCTAGTCTTCAGTGTCACATGATCCTTCAGAAATCATTCTAATATACTTATTTTCTGCTGATGAAACATTTATTATTATTAAATATTATATGATAATTATTATTATAATATTATTATATTATATAATATTAAATGTTGAAAACAGTTGGTGCTGCTTCATATTTTTGTCTTTAGCATCATTTTTGACCAATGTAATGCATCCTTGCTAAGTAAAATCACTAATTCCTTAAAAAAAAGCAAGCATGCATGAGAATAAAAAAGAATAAAGTGTTGCACAATTAGCCCAAATTCTACATTTTTGTCTTTACTGTCACTTTTAACCAAATGAATGCATCCTTGATAATAAATTCCTTAATGAATCAAGTGTTGCATGCTTAAATTCTGCAGAATTCTGTAGATTTCCCCTCAAGTCCTGTCAAAAAAAATATAACAGAAGTCTTTTCTTCAAAGCATGGCAACAATGCATATCCGCCATGCTTTTATATGCATCTAAAGTGCATTGGTGTGTGTCAGCGAGCCGTGAACACATTAAGCATGGCGTGATTACTGATAATGAACTGAGAGGAATATTTAATTGGAATTCTTGTACGCATTAATAATCAGATCATATTAAAGATTAGTCAAGACTGTGGTCATTATCTCATGGTTTCTATCTGCCATGAATCAGCATATTTCATGCCACAACCCGAAATAAATTGCAGGAAGTACAGACTCATTTTGGACTTTATCCGTCCGTTTCACATAAACAGAAGATCTAATGACCAGAGCTCGTGAACCAGAGCTGTGAGACGCGCCAGTAATTTCTCAAGCCAGATTCATTTGACAAGGGTGTTGGCTCTGATTTATTCCGCAGCCCTGCCAAGAGGCGACGTGCCGCACCTGCATGTCCTGCGCCGGACGGCGGCTCATCACGCAATAGAAAGGGTCAGAGAGCAGAAAGTCCAGCACATCATCTTTCTGAGCCGCAGCGTGCTGAATTATGAAATGAGTTTCTTCAGAGACATAATCATGTGTTGATCGATGACTAAGCCCAAACAGAGAGGAAATTATATTTTTACTGTCCTTTTAAATCATGAATGGAATATTTCATGCTTTTTTCACGTTCTCGGTCTCTTTGTAAAGTGAATATATCTGCAGGCAGCAATTACGGTGCCGAGCGCACGCTGGAATGCCCATTGTAAGGTCACAATGTGCAAATGCATTGCCGAGATATTCCTCTATTTAAAGTCTTCATTAAGGTTTCATTAAGATGAATTGCAAAATAATCTATTTAGTTTAGAGTTTTGAGGGGGTTTTTGAATATGATTTGAGGCAATTCAAAGGAATAGTTCACCCAAAAGTGAATATTTGCTGAAAATGGCCATCCAAGATTAGGATGAACTTGTTTCTTCATCAGATTTGGAGAAATGTAGCATTCCATCACTTGCTCACCAGTGGATCCTCTGCAGTGAATGGGTGCCGTCAGAATGAGAGTCCAAACAGCTGATAAAAACATCACAATAATCCACAAGTAATCCACACCACTCCAGTCCAGCAATTAATGTCTTGTGAAGTGAAAAGCTGCATGTTTGAAACGTAGAAACAAATCCATCAAGGTGTTTTTAACTTCAAATGTCACTTCCAGCTAAAATACGAGTCCTGTATCCATAATAATGCTTTCGCAATTAAAAAAGTCATTTGGTCTGAATCAGGAGAGAAATCTGCACAGATCAAGAACCGTTTACAAGAGAAAACAGTCCAAAACTGCAAATATGTGTGTGGATTTTGATGTGATGAACTTTTTCACTGGAGGAAAGGTTATTAGTGACTCATGTTTGACTTAATTTGTTTTAACACAGATGCTGTTTGGACTCTCATTCTGATGGCACCCATTCATTGCAGAAGATCCATTGTTGTTGTTGTTTTTTTTGTTTGTTTTGTTTAATAACTTTTTAGAAACTTTTATTCAGCAATGACGCTGAAGTGACAGTTAAATAAATACATATAAATAAGATAAACAAATAAATAATGTTACAAAAGATTACTGTTTCAAATAAATGCTGTTCATTTGAATTTTCAATTCATCAAAGAATCCTGAAAAATATAATGTATCATGCTTTCCACAAAAATATGAAGCAGCACAACTGTTTTCAACATTGATAATAATCAGAAATATTTCTTGAGCAGCAAATCAGCATATTAGAATGATTTCTGAAGGATCATGTGACTCTGAAGACTGGAGTAATGATGCTGAAAATTCATCTTTGCATCACAGGGGAAAAAATAAATTTTAAAATACATTCAAATAGAAAAGAGTTGTTTTAAACTGTAATAATATATCAAAATATTGCAGCTTTTCTGGTATTTTTGATCATATAAAGGCAGCCTTGGCTGAGGTTAAGAGACTTCTTATGAAAACAATAAAAAATCCTGCCAACCCTAAACTTTTGAATGCTAGTGTGTTTCGACTCAAGTTTATTTTTCTCCCTCCACTGGCAAATTGTTGTTTTTCTTGTTTGGAGCATAAATCTTTAACAATTTGCTAACGGGGTCAGAAAAATAAACTTAACTCAAGATAAATCCTCTGAAAACACGTCATAACACTATATTATGCAATTTTGCTTCTCAAGTAAATGCATCTTATTTTAAGGATATTTAGATCATTTTTCTTTGAAAACAAAACAACAGCACAGTTTAAGACACAGAAGCACACCTTCTCAGCTCAGTCCCTAAAACACACGGTGCGTTCATCATCTGTTCAGGGAGCGCACAAGTGTTTTCTGTCAGTCTACGTGACCCATTTATTTCAGTGGAGGGCTGTGTCTTGTTCCTGGCGTTCATGCTAATGACTGAGGGGGGAAGGTTGGTGACTCATATGTTTAACAGCACTGTCAACATCCTCTCATTTTCAAGCCCCCGCATTCTCCCTCTCTAACGCTTGTCTATCTCTCACAGTCATTTCTGCCCCCGCTCAATCAATACAGGTCAGCAATAATGCATGAGTCAAGCCAGGCTTCTCCGCTCAACCAATCCTGTCCTTCTCTGTATGTTGCTGATGTAGAACATCATGCTTCCGTTTTGTACCTTCATGCATTTCCCCGAAACCACCTGAATGTATTTCTAGACATCATATTTATTTCTGCAGCCTGAAGTGCCGCGAGGGAAAATCGGGAAATTATTTTCCATCTGTGTTTAACTCGACTCTCCCTTGCTTTCTTCTCAGCTAACAAATGTATTTTCTACAGACATTTTGCTCCATTTAGTTTGTAGGATTGTTAAAATGTCAAGTTTTCTTGAATGCTATTCATGCATGTACGATGGAGGGAAGAAAACAGCATGAATTTAAGACTTTTTCACAAGCTGCACTATACTTATTGTGTTCTTGTCTTTTTTTTTTCTTTTTTTTGGAGCTCGACAGCTACTGTATTCACTTTCATCAACTGTATAAAAAATACTGAATGGACAAGCAATGCTGTGTTCCACCAAAATACATAAATAAATAAATAAATAAAAATAAAAGAAAATAAAGTAATTAAAACAAAAAAAATCATACGGTTTTGTAACAACATGAGAGTTAGTAAATGGCACAATGAGGATTAATACTGTTAACTAAAACTAAAACTGAAAGTAAAAGTAAAACCATTACTTGAAATTAAATAAACGTTAACTGAAATGAGAAATAAAATAAAATAAAATTAAATTAAATTAAACTTTATTTCAGCTAGTGGTCAAGGCAACATTTCTCATTTTAATTTAATTAAATTAAAATTACAAATATTGTACTAAAATGACTAAAACGGAAATAAACAATTAACATTTAACTATATAACTAAATAGACATACATAAAAAAACTAAAAACAATAAAAACAAATAAATTAAAATGGAAACAGAAAAAAAATTAATTAAAAACTGGTTTGAAATATTAATAAAAACTACAATAGTATCACTGATACTAAAATATCACTGGAAGAATCAAAGCTTAACACAAAATTAATTTGCATAGAAACACAAATGAAGGAAGTGGTTCTCACCCAATTTTAAGTTTAATTAATTGAGTGTTCTTTCTACACCTGGAAAAGCCATTTTAAAAAAAGTTCTATGTGCTTTTAATGAATATACTTTTTATGCAAATCTCTAAAATATTTTGGAAATTGAGTACACTGGATTTTTCAAATTGTTTAAGCTCTAAATTGTAGTACGTTTTATAAGAAAATACTATTTCAGTGTTTCTACTTCAAAATTTCATTTTTAATTCAATGTTACACTGTAAAATGATCAGTAAGTCATGGCAACTTATGTTTTTACATTATATATATATATATATATATATATATATATATATATATATATAAGTTTTAAGTCAGTTAAATGTAATTTAATTTGAAATAACTTGTACAACCAAGCTGAACTTTAATTTTTTAGTTGAAATAGGTGGAGAGTTTTTCCAGTGTGCTGTTTCTTTGTAATTGTTCGTGAAATTTGCTAGCCATTTTTGAGTGAAAACAACTTCTACACCATATTTCCCCAGTATAAAAAAACATTGTTGAAAATGCTGATCATCAAATATTGCTGTTATCAAATATTGTTTTGGACAATGAGGTTGAGAACCACTGCTTTTAGGAAACACTTACTGCAGCCAACTTGGCAACGCTCCCGAGCAGCTATTTTCTGTCTCAGTAATAGTCGTGCTCGTGTGGCTCCTATCAAGTTAACTGGGGAAAAAACTAAAGGTTTTGGGTTCAATAACACATCGGCAATCAAATCTGACAGCAATAATGACAACAGTGGTCTCCTCCTCCGGATGCGGTCTTCTCCTTCGGATACGGTCTCTGGTGTTTTGCTTCTACACAGAACTTGAACATTAGAAGCCATTAATGCAGCACTCAGGACAAACCAGAACGTCACTAGCTTAAAGGGACAGTGTACCCAAAAATGAATATTCATCCTTTATTCACCCTCATGTCTTTCTAAACCTGTGTGCATATCTTTCTTCTGCAGAATACAAAAACACAAAAAAGTAAAACCAAACAACGTTGGAGTCCACTGACTTCCATTGCATGGAGAGAGAGAAAAAAAGTTCCACAGAAGACATTCAGTCAGTTTTGAAATGACAGAATTTTTATTTTTTTCCATTTAAAACAATCTAGCGGTAATGATGTTGTTACATGTTTTCTAATAATATAAAGGTGACTCTTTATCAACATATTTACCCATAAATGTGTAGTCCACATGATATGTGCTATATTCAAAGTAGCGCTGTCAAATGATTAATCACTATTAATCGCATCCAAAATAAAAGTTTTTGTTTACATAAAATATGTATGTGTGCTGTGTATATTTATTATGTATATATAAATACACACGCATGTATTTCAGAAAAATATGTAGTTTATATTTTAAATATATTTATTTATAAGTTATATGAATATAAATATAGACATGTAAATACATGTAAATATTTTCAAAATATATGCTGCATGTGTGTGTGTATTTATATATACATAATAAATATACACAGAAACACACACATATATTATGCAAACAAAAACTTTTATTTTGGATGTGATTAATCGTTTGACAGCACTAATTCAAAGTCAAAGACTTAAAGAAGTCTTTTATGCTCACTAAGGCAGCATTTATTTGATCAAAAACACACTAAAATTCTAAAATATTATTACAATTTAAAATAACAATTTTCTATTTGCATATATTGTAAAATGTAATTTATTCCTGTGATGCAAAGCTGAATTTTCAGCATCATTACTCCAGCCTTCAGTGTCACATGATCCTTCAGAAATCATTCTAATATGCTGATTTACTGCTCAAGATTATTATTAATTTTGAAAACAGTTGTACTGCATAATATTTTTGTGGAAAATGTGATGCATTTTATTTTTTCAGGATTCTTTGACAAATAGAAAGTTCAAAAGAACAGCATTTATTTAAAATATAATATTTTGTAACATTATAAATGTCTTTACTTTCACTTTTGATCAATTTGATGCATACTTGCTGAATAAAATGATTAATTTCTTAAAAATAAAATAAAAATAAAATTAAATAAAATATAAAACAAAACAAAACAAATTAATGAAATAAAATAAAATAAAATAAAATAAAAGTATATAAAATAAAATAAAATAAAATAAAATAAATCCATCTGTATTTCTCAGCTCTCCTGCCCTCCCACTCACCCTTTTCCACTAATATGACAGGACACTTTCCGAAACAGCAGTCATTCCACATCTTTCTCTGTCTCTGCATGCAGTCAGGGATGGGCACACATAACGTGCGGCGTCCCACAGACACAGCTAACATGTCCTTAGAGGGATTACAGCTCTGTTGATGTGCCACATGTGTCTCTTAATTAAAAACAGAGCTAAACGCGGAGAGCGCGGTCCGGAGAGCGGCAGCCCCCCTGTTCTCGGCCGAAAAGGCCGCATCTATTAGCCCGTGCCCCGCTGCTTTAAAATGTCGTTGGGTATGAGTATGAATGAGATGCTGTATTACTGGTGAAACAGATTTAATTAAGCATGACGAATGAAGTGATGTAGCACTTCACGCTAAAACAGAGCAAGACGGATTAGGAAGTCATGCTAGAGGGATCACAGGACCCAGACTTCAGACCTTACCCAGTCTCTACAGGCACATTTTTAGCTAAAATTATGCACGAACCTTGTGTGTTGCATGTGTAGGAAGCATTTTAAGGCACCATAGGATGCTCATTCTGGTATGATCATGCTTCTTTCTAAGATAAACTTCTTTGGCCAAATTTTAAGGAAACACAGCATGCATCTTTCACAATGCAATCCCAGAATGCACTGCAAAGTTCAATGAAAACATCCAACAGCATTCAAAATGGCAAATAAAGCAAGAGACTTGCAGAATTTAGTAAGAATTTGCAGATAAAGTAAGTATTAAGTATTACTAGTAAGTTGTATGCTATGCTACTCCAAATTCATCATGTTTGGAATAAAATAAGTATTTATTTATTTATTTATTTATAGATTATTTATGTATTTATTTTACTACTGTTCATCAGCAAGGGTGCATTAAATCAATCAAAAATAGCAATAAAGATATTTAATAATGTAAATAAATAAACATCATTTAACTGAAATAGAAATAAATTGTGACATTATAAATGCTTGTTTTGAGAATGTTAAAATGTTTAAACTTTTTATTTTAAAAACAAATCACAAAAATACTGTTTTTATGGAAACTTGTTTCTGCCACAGTATAAAATAAAATTGAATGAATGAATGAATGAATGAATGAATGAATGAATGAATGAATGAATGAAAATAGCTACAAAAGGTACAGGTACTTTTTAGCAATTCTCATCTTATACCTTACAATGCAGACTTTCGACTCATAATTGTGAGAGAAAGTCGAAATTATGAGATAAAAAGTTGCAGTTACCTTTTTTTTGTTGTTGTTTATTTATTCTATGGTGGGGGAAAAGTCAGAATTGTGAAATAAAAAGTTGCATAGTCATAGTTTTCAAAAGTGATAATAATAAGAATTTATTTCTTGAGCACCACCAATAGGCCTACAGGAATACAGGAAAAAGGCAACCAGAATAAATTACATTTTATAACATATTCAATTAGAAAACAGTCATTTGAAATTGTAATAATATTTCACAATATTGCTGTTTTTACTGCATTTTTGAACAAATACAGTAAATGCAGCCTTGGTGAGCAGAAAAAACTTACAAAAAAAGTGAATAAAGTACGTGAATACAAAAAAGTGAATAAAGTATGTGAATATGTGATGCAATAAAAGATTCAAAAAGTAGCATGCTACATTGTTGTCACTGTTATTCCACCAGGTTTATGAAAATAAATGTGGTTATTTTGTATATTTGGTCTAAATTTGTGTAAATACACACTCGGCAGTCACATTAAATACTTCAGAAAGAGACAGAAGTCAACAGGTTTGCTTCATGTTCCAAAACTGGTCACTACTGAGAGTTTGTGACAGTCAGGATGTGTCTATGTAGGTGATATATAGCAATACAGCTTACTATGATTTGGAACACAGCCAGTGTTTTCCCATTACACATTAGATTTCATTGTGCACCGTAACAGCTGACTGCTTCAGTCGTAACGTGATCAAAACGTGTGGCAAAACACAGTCATTTATAATGGCATGAGCGTTTCATTTAAAGAGACCTTCTGAATCAATAGCACACCTCCCATCTTCAGCAACAAACACAGTTATCATTTGATTTACAAAACTAATCTGGTTTGTTGTTTCTCAGGCTGTACTAGAGACAAGGTGCACTTCTTGTAACACCAGCGCTCGTAAAATGGTCACGCCATAAACGTCGCACATTATAGAGGATCTCATCACATTAATATTGCATTAGAAATTAGGCATGGAGCATGAGAATGGATGTATTTTCAGCGGTTGGCTGAAATGCATGTTTTTGCTCACGCTCACTGTCTGGAAACAAGCAACAGAATTCAATCAGCTTCTGAGACCGTCGCAGATATTCAGAGCTCTATTGGAGCCTTGTCCTTTAACTAAAGCCAAAATATAAAAAAGAATGAAGGACAGGGGAAAATACAAGAACACTTGAGCAACAGAGCGTAAACAACAACAGTTTCAATCGCCAAGGCCTGGCCGCCTCCACCACACAATGATTTTACACAAACAAATATGAGCGTTTCTTATTGTTACAATATTGTTAAAACGCTGAATATATATATATATATATATATATATATATATATATATGATGACCTCCATAAACATTTTTTTTTCAGACAAGGGAGACATTTCTGAGTTGTTCCAAGTTTTGAATCTGTTCATTGAAATGAACAATTATATAGAATTTGACAATTTTAGTAATATTGTTTATAAAAGTTGATTTACACATATACACTCACATAATACTGTATATACATATACATATGTATAAATCAATTTATATATAAAGAATTATAAAAAGCTATAATTAAAATTTATCTAAATAGAAAAAATAATCACACAAGAATATTCATATTTTGCTAAATTTACAATTAAGCTGTAATTCTGCAAAAAAAAAAAATGCAAAAAGTGTAAAAATATTTATTGTATTTAAAATACATTATAAAATTTTACTTGACTGTAGTATAACATAAAAAGTAGGCCATTTTATTTTTACAAAATCTTTAAAATCAGAAAAATATTCACATTTTGCATCATTTACAAGCAAGCTGTAATTTTGCAAAAAAAAAAAAAAAAGCAAAAAGTGTAAAAATATTTAAAATACATAAAATACTAGTTATAAATATTTGACCTGACTGTAGTATAACATAAAAGGCAGGTGTTACCAAAGACTATTGAAATACAAAGACGGTTCACTCCTATGCTTATGAATGGGAGAAACTACAATACGCAATCTTTCTTCTAAATGAAAGAGCCAATCGCTGATTGGTAAATTCATTGCGTCACTACAGCGGCCGTTAGAAGCTCCGGGTCCCATAGAAACCGGAGGCTAGAGCAGCCGGTGCGCATGCGCACATTGCGCAGTCATAAGCGCATTGGGACTACGCATGCGCATTGGGTGGTCTAGGTCAAGCCTGAAAAATAAGCTTTTTAAACGCTATTTGAGCATAAGAAACAACATTCATGGGGCAGTTCATTTCAGATTGTATTGCTGATTTGAAATATGTAATTTAATCGCGAGTTCAGCGAGCAGTTTTTGAGATCTCAGGATTCCCCCATTCATTTAGATAGGACTTGGTCTTGTTTGAGCTGCCCGGAGACGTTGCAAATATGGCGGCCGAGTGAACGGACTTTCCTTAAAAGGGACTTTGGTGTTATGTCCCGTATTGTTCTAGGAGGGGTGTTTTTCTCCTTTGCCTCTCTCTCGCCTCACTCTCACCTCACAGGACCTGTGATTGGACCATGCTTCCGTCACTCATCAATTCTTCGTGACGCTTTGAGGACCAATCAGACGTTAGCGGGCGCGTATAAAGACCCGGATGTGACACGAGTTTGCTTTTCATTTGTTTGCTCTTCCACGCTTTGGCGTTTGCTCTTGTCTTTGTTATTTTCTGAATTTGAGTTATTGTGTGTTTGACGTTTCTTTCGCGAAACTTTACTGTTCATCGGTTATTTAACTGCGTTTATGCTGTGACTCGACTCTCTGTTTTTCCGAGTTTAAGTCCTTCTTCGACACATAGTGATGGGACCGGTTCAGCATGTCACGTGACTTACATCTTACTACACGCAGGGTAAAGTTGTCTAAACACACTAGTTTATGAGCAGATGCCTATTTTTGTATTTATGTTTGTGAGTCAGCGTAGTTAGTGGTGTTCTACGCTGAAGATGTTATTTTTCTTTAATTTATTTAGTTTAGCTTAGTTTTGACGGGTGCTAGTTAGAGTGTTTGTTTTATTTTATTTTCTTTAGCACCGCTTTTGTCCCTCACTTTTGTTGTCTTTAATTCATTACTTGTGTATATAATTTGTAAATAGATGTTTGTTGGATTTTGAAACTATTTTGGGTTTTATTATTATTATTATTATTATTATTATTATTATTATTATTATTATTGGGAGCTTTGTAATCTTGAACTATTTTTCTACTAAACGCATAATTCATATTCAGATTTGCCTGTCTGCTTCTTAATTGCACACACCGCACCTCCATAGCGGAGAAAAGTGTTTTAGCTTGAATATCCTTTTATTTATTAAATGTTTGGTGTTATCTCCCAAAAGCCCTAGACGCCAAATAATTAGGGAGGCGGAACAGCAGGCCATTTTATTTTTACAAAATCTTTAAAATGTCATTCCTGCCACAAAATGCTGTTAATCATAACTGATATGTTGTGGAAAAGGAGCAGCCGCTCTGTTACATGACATTTCAGTCTTACCTCAGACATTGTTAGTGACTAAATGACATAAACTAGTGGGAGTGTCGAGGGAGTTTATTTTCTAAGAGTCAACAGTGCCAAAAGAAACAGCCATATATAAATCTGTGGACGCACCCGTACTCAATATTCAGCTCAAGCTGTGCGGTGTTTAGCCTCCTTTCACAGGCCTGCGAAAAAGCATCTTGTTATTGATCCGAGCCATGTTCGCTCTGTATTATCCGTCATCCAATCGGATGGCAGCCGCTCTGTTACGATAGCATCAGTCATAGCGCCGCATACATTCTTAGGCGTGCTTGTGGCGGAGCTGGATAAATAGATGTGAAATAATACCATGAAAGAGCCAACATGGCATGGCAGGGAATTTCACTGGGAGCTCATTAGGAAACACGCTTGCTGGAATAGAGACGCGAGTTGATTGCATTTCTCCGTCTGAAGCTATGGATGACATTTAATCTGAAGCATTTGGGTTTTACTGCTCTTCACTTTCTCACTTTTTCTCTCTCATTTGGTAAGGGCTGGGTGAAAAAGCTTAAAAAAAATAAATAAAAAATAATAATACAATAATATTTCTCAACATATTTCAGCCTTTTAACAATACTCATTTCAATCAGGGAAAACAATTTCAGTCAGTCAGCCATTTGTAGCCAATTAGAGCCAATGATTAATACAAAAAGTGATAAAACAATGAAAATTAGATTGAAAAATAATCAAAGCATGTTTTCCACGCTGTTTACCAGTAAATAAAAATAAGGAATAATGATATTTCATTATCTATTTATATTTAGTAATAACATCAATATTTAATTGATGCATGAGTTTTTCAAGTTTTGAATCAGTTCACTGAAATGGACAGTTTGAACTGATTCACATAAATATTCTTAGTTCAAGTTTTGAATCAGTTCACTGACCAAGTTTTGAACAAATTCATTGAAATTGACAGTTTGAAATAAACTAATTTGAAATGAACTGGAAATGCCAAAATGCAAACACAATGTACAAAAATGAAATGAAGTGTATTAAAATCATAATGTTTGCCTAATTTTAAAAATGCCAGTAAAATCACAGATACAGTATAGTGTGAACAGTCAATATATCATGCAGCCGTACAGTAGACGAGAAAGCAAATAAATATATTTTCCACAGCCATGAGTCATGACTCCAGCCGTCTTTCCTCAAACCGAGACGTGCATCATGTTGGAGTGAGTCTGTGGTCTCTGGGTGATGTTTGGCGGCCAATGTGGGACGTGATGAAAGTCGGCGGATGGTGAACAGCGGGTCTCCGGGCGCAGGCGTGACCGCTGGTGCTGCCGGGCTAATGCACATCCGCCGGGATGCCAGCGCAGATCTGAGACCTCAGGGGGAGACGAGAGCGCTCCTGCTGCAGGACAACATCAGATACGTGTGTGTGTGTGTGTGTGTGTGTGTGTGTGTGTGTGTGCTGGAGTGATTCGCTATCTCTTCCCGCTCGTGACAGAGAGACGAGTCTCAGACATGAAAAAACAATCCTGCGGCTGCCCGCGGGTTATGTAAATGAACCATGATGGCTGACGGAGTTTTCTGTTTTCCCTCATGCGTTTGTGACCTTGAGGAGACTACACATATGTATATATTTACACTACGGATGGCAAAAGGCCTAGTACTTCAGTCCGTACTAAAATAACAATACCAGTCTGCATGACAGAAACAGACTCAATTCACTTCCTTGACTGAGTTTTTCTCTATTTGGTTTGATTGTTTGGTCAGATATAGAATTTGCTCTCTAAAGTTTTTCAAAGGCAAGCAACAATAAGTAGTAGTCATTATGTTACTATAATAATCATTACCAGTAGGATTAAAATAGGATGGTAAATTTCATACCAATTGCAATCTGGAGCTCACAGGACCGAATCTCAAACCAACTTTTCATGCAGATGTGGGTTTGGTTTATTGCTGTACAGCCAAACCCAAAAAAAAAAAAAAAAAAAAACATGTACATCAACCAATAATGCAACAAGGTATAGACTATGGCAGTGATAAATAAAAAGAAATAAAATAAAGTTTCTTTATATAAAATTTATAACAATATGCTAAATATACAATTAATAATATTTAGTTAATTTTAATATTATATATATATATATATATATATATATATATATATATAAAAAGGGGAAAGGGAAGTGAGGCCAAGTATGGTGACCCATACTCGGAATTTGTGCTCTGCATTTAACCCATCCAAGTGCAAACAGTAGTGAACATACACCTGGAGCAATGGGCAGCCAATGCTGTGGCGCTTGGGGAGCAGTTGGGGGTTCGGTGCCTTGCTCAAGGGTCTCACCTCAGTCGTGGTATTGAGGGTGGAGAGAGTGCTGGTTATTCACTCCCTCCCTTTTTTGTATGTTTGTCACACTTTAATGTTTCAGATCATCAAACTAATTTAAATATTAATCAAAATATAACAAAAGTAAACACAACATGCAGTTATTAAATGAAGGTTTTTTTTTTAAAAAAAAACATAACTGTGGTTTATCACACCTGAGTTCAGTTTCTCTAGCCACACCCAGGCCTGATTACTGCCACACCTGTTCGCAATCAAGAAATCACTTAAATAGGACCTGCCTGACAAAGTGAAGTAGACCAAAAGATCCTCAAAAGCTACACATCATGTTGAGATCCAAAGAAATTCAGGAACAAATGAGAAAGAAAGTAATTGAGATCTATCAGTCTGGAAAAGGTTATAAAGCCATTTCTAAAGCTTTGGGACTCCAGCGAACCACAGTGAGAGCCATTATCCACAAATGGCGAAAACATGAAACAGTGGTGAACCTTCCCAGGAGTGGCCGGCCGAACAAAATTACCCTAAGAGCGCAGCAATGACTCATCTAAGAGGTCACAAAAGACCCCAGAACAACATCCAAAGAACTGCAGGCCTCACTTGCCTCAGTTAAGGTCAGTGTTCATGACTCCACCATAAGAAAGAGACTGGGCAAAAATGGCCTGCATGGCAGAGTTCCAAGACGAAAACCGCTGCTGAGCAAAAAGAACATAAATGCTCGTCTCAGTTTTGCCAGAAAACATCTTGATGATCCCCAAGACTTTTGGGAAAATACTGACGAGACAAAAGTTGAACTTTTTGAAAGGTGTGTGTCCCATTACATCTGGCATAAAACTAACACAGCATTTCAGAAAAAGAACATCATACCAACAGTAAAATATGGTGGTGGTAGTGTGATGGTCTGGGGCTGTTTTGCTGCTTCAGGACCTGGAAGACTTGCTGTGATAAATGGAACCATGAATTCTGCTGTCTACCAAAAAATCCTGAAGGACAATGTCCAGCCATCTGTTCGTGACCTCAAGCTGAAGCGAACTTGGCTTCTGCAGCAGGACAATGATCCAAAAAACACCAGCAAGTCCACCTCTGAACGGCTGAAGAAAAACAAAATGAAGACTTTGGAGTGGCCTAGTCAAAGTCCTGACCTGAATCCTATTGAGATGCTGTGGCATGACCTTAAAAAGGCGGTTCATGCTCGAAAACCCTCCAATGTGGCTGAATTACAACAATTCTCCAAAGATGAGTGGGCCAAAATTCCTCCACAGCGCTGTAACAGAATCATTGCAAGTTATCGCACACGCTTGATTGCAGTTGTTGCTGCTAAGGGTGGCCCAACCAGTTATTAGGTTTAGGGGGGCAAGCACTTTTTCACACAGGGCCATGTGGGTTTGGATTTTGTTTTCCCTTCATAATAAAAAAACTTCATTTAAAAACTGCATGTTGTGTTTACTTGTGTTATCTTTGATTAATATTTAAATTTGTTTGATGATCTGAAACATCAAAGTGTGACAAACATGCAAAAAAAATAAAAAAAAATCAGGAAGGGGGCAAACAATTTTTCACACCACTGTATATACATATATATACATACATATACACACACACACATATATATGTGTGTGTGTGTGTGTGTGTGTTATAAATCTTATAACTAAATCTCTCCACCTTAAATACCACGACTGAGGTGAGACCCTTGAGCAAGGCACCGAACCCCCAACTGCTCCCCAAGCGCTGCAGCATTGGCTGCCCACTGCTCCAGGTGTATGTTCACTACTCTGTGTGTGCACTTGGATTAAATGCAGAGCACAAATTCCGAGTATGGGTCACCATACTTGGCCACACTTCTTTTTTTTTTCTTTTTTTTTCTTTTAATTACTGGCATAGTCCTCGGTACATGTAATGTGGTTGATCTGTAAGTGTTTATGTTTTAAATGGATGTATAATTAATATATTATGTATTTTAATTTAGCAAAATATGTTTCTATAGTTTGTGTCGTCCTTTATCAAATCTCAAAAATGTATTTATTGATTGATTTATTTATTTGTTTGATTGTTTGTTTGTATGCCCTCCAATACCAGCATACATCCTTGTTTTACGATGATTTCAACCAATCAGTCAAATAAAAATCGCTATAAAAGTGAAAGTATGTTTGACATGAAAATACATCGCAATCATTATGTAATCAAAAAGAAAATCAGTTTTGCTGGTCTTCAGTGATAATCGCAATTGATTGTTGTACATTTATGCCAACAAATTATAAGAATTTATGCTGTCCAAAACTTCATTTTAATAACACTGGGGGTTCCAAACTTATTTATTTTAATTAAACAGTGTTTCAAATAGCAAGACAGTTTATATTAAGAATCTGACTAAAAATTGTCAAGACAATCCTAATTTACATTTACCAACACGCACGCGGTTGTTTCATATGTGCGTCCTGCTCTTGTGACCCGTGCCTCAGGCTGCCGCCAATTAGCGGCTCATGGAGCTTGAACGCGCTGTAAATTCTGAGCTTACCTATCACAAGCGTCGCTGATCCACAATTAACTTATCCAGAACATCTTATCAGAGCTCTCGGCGGACAGCAGATGCTCGGCCAGCACTTGCCCTGAATGCAGCGCAACTGATGTGCTTCCAAATGGCACAGAGAAGCGGGCAGGGCTTCCTAAACCCGCAGCGTGTCTCAATCAGGTACTATACACAGATGCAAATTAGTAGTGAGGATTTTGATTGGCCCTAATCAGTGCTGGGTAGTAACTGATTACATAATCTGGATTATGTAATCTGATTCCAAAAGTTAAGTACTTGTAATTAGATTATATTTGAAAATACTTGTAATCAGACTACAGTTACATTTTTTATTGATTAGCCAACATGATTACATATTCTCACATCAGCAACAAATTATTTCACTTAAAATCACAAACCCCAGTTTGGAGAACCAATGAATGGAATATATTTTCTTTACCTTTGTATTTTTATATCAATATGGTACAAGATTATCCTATTTAAATCAATGTGATAAACAGGTTAGGTCAAAAGTAATCTAATAGTAATCAAAAAGTAGTCCGATTATATTACTAAAAATGTGTAATGGATTACGTTACAAACTATATTTTTTGTTATGTAATTTGGAATTAGAAACGGATTACATTTTGTAATCTACCCAGCACTGTCTACCCATAACAGGATAGACTCAAACAACTTTGATCAGGCATGTTCGTTTGTTCAGATTTCTCATGTGCAATCAGTTCATTTATGAATGTCTCATTCAGTGATACTCCGAGGGCAAATTTGTTCAGTAAATTCATCTAATCAATGAAATGTTCCTTTCAAGTCTGCATCGCTCATGCTAAACTCACTTTCTCAGTCTTTGAAGACGGAGGGAAAAAATTAAAAAAAATCCACCAAACCGACTTTACATGCACTTCACAGTCTGTACGAGTCCCTTGAAAGCAAAGACGAACGGTTCTTTCACTTAAAAGATTTGTCCAAAAACAATGAGAGAGAAAGATTAGCATCATTTGCATGCTATTACTTTAGCACGGCACACTAAAGGAATTATGCAAATCAGATAATGCCAGAAACACAGCCAAAAAAATTGTGCTAAATCTCGCAGGACGGTTGTGACTGAGTTGTGGATGACGCAAATGCAGATCTGGTGATTTTACTGCAGATGCAGAGATGCCTCAATCGTGTTAAATGTGAAATAATAGGTAAAAAATAGAATAAAATGCAGACGGTAAAAGCTCAGTGTTAATTGAAGCACTGAATATGGTGCATTCACGTCCAATTTGAACTGAAAGAAGGCGTATGTGCCTTGACTTAATTTTAATCACATGACTCGGGTCTACTGCCTCTCAGATGTTTCTCCCAAAAAAAAGACAAGCAGTCTCACAAGTTTGTATGAATTCAAACATAAAAAATGATTTGAAACAACGAATGATTATGAAACTCTATATTAGTGCTAGATTAATATTTGGCCCAATGTTTTTACATTATTAGCAAAATAGAATACAATTAAATAAAAAAAGTATTATTAATCATATTAATCATAATATTTTTTTTTTTATATTTTAATGTTTGTTTTTTAAAGTGTTTTAATTTTTTTTCCAATAATTTTTTTATTTAAATTTTTTTAATTTAAATTAAATAAACGTAGGATTTAACATGCTAAATCATCATCTATACTGTCTGGTCAAGTTCGACTGTGGGCAGTTAGTGAATAAGATGCATGTTTTTTTCTCTTTTTTTCTTTTTGCACTAAATACCGTTTTTTTTTTGTTGTTGTTGTTGTTTTTGTTTTTTAATAAATAAATAAATAAACCGGTTAATGAAACTACCTCACAAACTTTCATGACTGAAACTACTCACAAACTCTAGAAAATAATGTAAAAAATTAAGTAAAAACAATATATAAAATAATAAAGTGAAGTAAAGTAAAGTAAAATAGTATATTGCCGGGCCAAGTTCTACTGGTGACTAGTTAGTGAACAGAATGCTTATTTTTGCACTAAATACTGCACATTGTTAGTCACAGCCTGTCATGCCTGAAACTGCTCACAAACTCTATAAAGAAAATGTAAAAAAATAAATAAATATGAATAAAAACAATGAATGAAAATAAAAAAGTTAAATGCAAAAAACAAAAACATAAAAATGAATGTATTACTTAACATGCTAAATACCATGTATACTGCCTGGTCAAGTTTGACTGCGGGCAGTTATTGAATAGGACACATGTCTTTCCACTAAAATACTGTACAAGTGTTCAGTGAATTTCCCTCACTATCTCTCAGTAAACACAGACAGCTTTGTGATCCGCACGTCTCTCTCTCTTTCCTTCAGTCTCTCGCTCAGATCTGAACTGCGGCGTGAAGACGGCGAGGGAGGCGGTGGTCTTTGAAGAATGAAGTAGGTCACTTTTTAAAACCACAGTCCTTGAATTAGGAAGGATGCCAGAGTGTTTGCTCCCCGGCGGCGCCTTAAAGAGCCCAGAAATAACCCAAACACCCTCCACATTTATCAGGATGACACCACGCTGTTGGCGTGTGATTTTGGAGGGTGGACTCAATAAATCTCAGCGGATTGGGCTGTTGGTCCTCAGGGCTCTCGTACGCTTCCTCCCGCGGCTCCTTCCATCCCCGCTCCCAAATCATGCCCGTTGCACCTGCAACCCTTGAGCAAGGAGTGATTACACCTTACAACCTGGAAATTGAACTCTAGCGATGAGCACCTGTGCTGGATGAAAGCCCCGCACACACACCGACAGCAAATCTTGAAAGGAGAGAAGTTAAAATCCTGAATTAGAGCCATGACCCCACATTTACGGCACAAACAGACTTAAAGGTGAAGTGTGAAATTTCTGCACCACTACAGGCAGAAAACAGAACTGCAGCCTGTTTGTTTGAGGGACTCCAATGGCGTGGGTTTGACAGTCGATTTACCTTTAATCAGTGGTTTATCCTTCACCTTTAAGAATAAACCCGATTTAGGTTTAGAGTGAAGTGGGAGAGGACAGAAAAAACACAAATGAGATCTTTTTGAGATCTCAATAACTTCTTTTAGAGAGAAATGAGATGAAATGGAGATAGATAGATAGATAGATAGATAGATAGATAGATAGATAGATAGATAGATAGATAATACATCTATTTTTAATAAATATAATACATTTTATGTTTATAAAAGTATAATGAATAATAATAATAAATATATGTATTGTATCTACAATAAATATAATCGGTATTGTTATTTTAAATGTTCATATACTGTATTCTACACACACACACACACATATATATATATATATATATATATATATATCATAAATGTATAATAAAAAATAATATATACACACAATAAATAACAGATAGAAATCATAGAAATATTATAGGACACACATTTTATAAATAATATATTGTATACAATAAATAATATACAGAATTGATAGAAATATAATAAAATGTTTTTTATGGTAATATATTGATTAAAAATACATACATACACACACACACACACACAGTCTATTGACAAGAAAAATAACATTAAAAAAAAACATAAAAATATATTATATCACTGACATATATATAATTCATATCCCAATATCCTTAACCAGTCATTCTCTACTGCCTTGCTGTGTTTTGTATTTTGTATTTCTTCTAATGACTTTAAGGAAAAGCAAGTTAATCCTTCAATAAACCATAAATGACAACTGCTGAGCTACAAAAGAACAACATATGAGCAATAAAATGATCCATTACACAAGCACACAAAATACATGTGCACATACGATCCACATATGCTTTCTATCTCTCTGGAAAAACGTGGGAAACGCACACCAGCGGCCGTAATTTCCGATTCATTGGGGATCCTCGGCTAAATAACAGGCTGTCAGCGGCCCGTTTCCAGAGCAGGGCTATATGTGTGTTCACTTTCACAGGATGATGTAAATATGACAGAGACTGACATCTTCGTCTCAGGACAGAGAAGGATGGCCGGAGAGAAACGGACAGAGAAGCGGCGAAAGGGATGAGGACGACGGGAGAGAGAAAGAGACACAAAGCGACACACTTCCCTGCCTTATTTACACGTATCTGCAGCTATGACAGGTAATTTGGCCAAATTCTCCACAGAGCTCGCAGCAGACGGTGAGGGGATAGAAAGAGAGAGAGGGAAGAGTAAAGGCACAATGGAGGTGAAGGAGGAAATGTGCGGAAGAGGACGTGTGCCGACTGCCTGAAGCCGCCTGGCTGGAGGAGAGAAGGAAGAAAGCAAATAGGTTTCCAGATTTCAATCTAGAGCTGAGCTGCGTGTGTATGTGTGTGTGTGAGGGAGTATTGCTGTTGACAGATTCTGACAATTTTATTTATCACTCGCACTGAAGATATAAAACACATTTTTTTAATTCAATTTCTCTGTTCCCGTTTAGTAAGGAAAGATCAGTTGAGTCAAGACTGAAAACTGGGTCACGAATGCTGGGAAAGAACAATACTAATACAAATAACTTAACTTTGCACTTAATTGTGCAAAATAAATAAGACTTATCAACAGAGTTTGGTGCTGATGTCAAAGGTCATGTGTGCAATCAAACTACAGTATTTTGGCACAAATTATTATTTATGCATCTCTTATTCTTTAAAGAGACTTCTAAAAAGTCATGATGCTGCAGGACCATTTAAGATTTAAATAAAATGGTGGGGAAAATAAAAGACCTAAAATATTTATCAAAAGTTTAACCTCTGGACATCTTGACACCTTTAAACAATTGATTACACATTTACAATTTTTTTTTTTTTAATTTTCTAATCCTGCCTCTGTCATGTTATATCATTTTTCATAATTGTTCTGTGTTAATGAAGTAACTTAATAGTTTATGCCACAAAACGTCCACAAAACAACCTTAAAACAAAAAATAAAATTTATTAATATTACCATGACCCATATAGACCCAACTATAAGACATACTAAATTAAAATTAAAATCACACTGAAGACGAATAGATGCTGAATACAAAGGATAAAAAATGTAGAACATGTCCACAGCTGCATGAATAATTTAAATTTAATCAATTTTAAGTAAATAAAATGGTAAAAAAAAAAAGTAGGTAAATTATAATAACATACAAAATCAACAAAACCGTCTGCAAAATCACACAATGAAATATATTAATTATTACCAAGACCCATATACAGTACACCCAACTATATGATTTACCTAAACAGTAAAAAAATTAAAAAATCTATTTTTAAATGCAATTTGATTTCTTAAAATGCAGAAATCAACATCTCAGGGCAGTAAAAATTGCTTTAGTGCATCTTACAATAAGAGACGCATATCTAAATCTAGGTGTTTTTGTTGAAACCTATTTCAAGAGGGTTTATTTTAAGCTTGTTTTGGTATCCTAGCAATGCACAATTTTATGGTTAGTTGAGTTTTATCATTGCATTAAATTAATATGATAACAAATAACATAAAAATATATTATTTAAAATTGCAAAATGTTGTTTAGAATAGTTCTACCCATATAGCATGTCACTCCACAAGACATCCAGAAACCCAGCTTGAGCACTTAGCTATCTTTTGGAAAATGATAGGTGGTTTCTAGTAGGTCCAAGCTATCTAATGACCAGCTTGAACCAGCAAATGACCATCTTAGACCAGCTAGAAACCATCTCCAATGATACAGAACACAGCTGCCAGTTTACCAGCCACTTGATGTCCAATGTAAAACTGGGTCATGAAACTCCGCTGAGCACCACTGAGATACAGCATGACAATTTATAATAAAACACACACACACACTGCTGGATGTTGTGGCGTCTGATTTATGCAGCTTTCGGTCCCTTCAGTTGTTTGTATCTGTCTGGCATCCGTCTGCTTTCGGGGGCCAGCGGTCTCCTGCTGGAATGTATTTTTAGCATATTCCTCATCTCATAGAGCCGTCGACTGCCTGTCAGCCCTCGCAGCCAATTAGAATGTACTTGATAATAGGGCGCGGGCTGGTTTTCCGTGGAGGAGTGATGGCTTTATTCTCCCGTCTCTGTGGCAGACCACAGACAGAGAGACATGGGAGATGAAGAGACTGGCCCGAGGCGGCTGCCCGTTACTGTGTGTAACTTCTGACTCGAGGCTCGCCTGAACAGGTGGCAGTCCTAAAACGACCTCTGCATCGTCTTCCTCCAACATGACCAGCGGCAGCCCAGACTCACAATGAAAGTGACACTTTCCTGGCTGTTTTTCACATTATTCTGTCAGAAAAACATGGTACTGAGCCTCGAACATGAAATGCGGTCAAAAATTAGTTTGTTGTTCGTTTTATGCATTCGTTCCCTCATTTATTTCAATTGTGGCCATGTTTTCATTTAATTAAAACATGGGAACAAATTGGTACGATGTGATATACTAAAACAAGGGAGTGAATTAGTACAACATGGCCACAATGTACTAAAACGAGGGAACGGATTAACTCGACACGGCCACGATTTACTAAATCACGGGAATGAATTAGCATCACGTGGCCACGATTTACTAAAACAAGTGAACTAATCAGCACGATATGGCCACGATATACTAAACCAACGGAATTAATTAGTATGACGTGGCCATGATTTACTAAAAGAAGTGAACTAATTAGTACAGTTTGGCCACGATTTACTAAACCGAGGGAACAAATTAGTGCAACATGGTCACGATTTACTAAAAAAATGCAACGAATTAGTACGACGTGGCTACGATTTACTAAATCGAGGGAATTAGTTAGCATGATGTGGCCATAATTTACTAAAACGAGGGAACGAATTATTACGACATGGCCGCAATTTACTAAAATGAATGACCAAATTAGTATGGCGTAGCCAGGATTTACTAAGACAAGGGACCTAATTAGTATGGTTTGGCCACGACTTACTAAACCGAGGGAACAAATTTGTACGACGTGGCCACGATTTATTAAAATGAGTGAACTAATTAGTACAACATGGCCACGCTTTACTAAAACGATGGAATGAATTAGTACCACGTAGCCACAATTTATTAAACCGAGGAAATTAATTAGTATGACGTCGCCACGATTTACTAAAACGAGGGAACAAATTAATACGATTTGGCCACGATTTACTAAAACAAAAGAATGAATTAGTAAAATGTGGATATGATTTACTAAGACGAGGGAAAGAATTAGTACAATGAGACCGTGATTTCCTAAACTGAGGGAACGAATTAGTATGGCATGGCCCCAATTTAAAATCAAACTTCAGATATGCACAGGAAAATTGTGCATTACAGCATCAGTTGGTGTAAGCATTTGTCTACAACCTTTTTTACGCCACATAAAAATTTTGGTGCGTGGTATTGTTTTAAAAAAGGTTCTTGCATAGCTATGATTTACCTAATAAAATGTAAAATCCACTTTTAAATGCAAATTTGTTTCATAAAATTCACGAGTCAACACCTTGAGGCTGTAAAAAGTGCTTGAGCGCAGCTTACAAAAAGAGACACACAGCTAGTCGAGGTGTTTTTGTTGAACCCTATTCAAAGAGGGCCTATTTTAAGCTTGTTTTGTTATCCTTGCAATGCACGATTATATGGTTATTTGCGTTTTATTATTGTATTAAGCATTGTGTTGTTACCAACAGTACATGAACCCATCAGAAAAGACCCCCGACCCATTTTTGGGAGGCAACCCACCAGTTGAGGGCCGCCACGCTCTATCTCCCCGATACACATGTGCGTGGCTGCACTCTTCATTTCATGCATAATACACAAACACACACAATTTCTGAGGTCTTTCGTCTACCTCTGCATTTGCACTCCAAAAACACCATGCTGTGCAGCGCTGCATGGCCTTCTCTTGGCCTCACCATGGCCAATGTGGCCTGGGAGAAACAGAATGCGAGGAAAAAGATATGTGGGCACAGAATATCTACAGGGTGCAAAAACAGACAAAAAAGAGCATAGAAAACAGAGCGATGCAGAGAAGGTGTGGACCGCAGCTCCGAGAGTCTCTCCGGTCCATTCAGCGGCGGGAAAAGCGATACGGTCAGGGACGACGACAAATGAAAAACGACTGTAATAAAACATAATCAGACACACTGAGAGAAGATCACCTCCCCTGTTTCACTGAAGTATGTAATTGTGCTATAGCATATACTGCTAAACTACTAACAATATGGATTTGTACTTCAACAGTGCAATTATTGGCAGTAAAAGAAGTAGACAAGAAAAAAACAATGTTTAATAGCAGAAAGGGGAGCTGTGATTATCAGGACGGCTTTGAGAAAACGGCTGCTATGAATTTCAAACTCTTTAGTCAATATTCTTACCCAGTTGAATGTCATTGTTTATTGCTATCATGTGTATTTGGAATCATTCATACAACGGAGCCGTTACAAAGAGTTTTGCTTCCAACTGCCTTCGTTCTGTAAGGTTCACATGAATGTTGCATCACTGATCCCATGATATTTGGGTAAAACAGCAGTTTTAGGTCTTATTTACTGTTGGAAGCTTATTTTGGGCAGGAAAACACTGTCAGGGTGACATATAAAGTGAATTTTTATGCACAATTTAGGGCTGGGTTTCCACAAAATAGATTGGTCTGGAAAAAGTCTTCAAATAATGGCATAAAACACTAACCATTTCACAAATGCATTGAAAAACCAACAAAACTGCATGGAAAACAAATTGCATGTACCAATTTTGGACTACATGACAGTTTTGTGTGCAATATCATGGTTTCAACAAAAAAAAAAAAAAAAAAATGAAAAGGCACAACTGTTTTCAACACTGATAATAATCAGAAATGTTGATTGAGCAGCAAATCAGCATATCAGAATGATTTCTAAAGGATCATGTGACACTGAAGACTGGAGTAATGATGCTGAAAATCCCAATGATGCTTTGCGTCACAGAAATAAATTTACATTTTTCAAAATATATTCAAATAGAAAACATGTATTTTCATTTGTAATAATATTTCAAAATGTAACTGTTTTTACTGTATTTTTAATCAAATAAATGCAGCCGATGAGCAGAAGAGACTCATTTTAAAAACATTAAAAAAATATTGCCAAGCCCAAACTTTTGAAGGGTAGTGTATGCTTTAGAGTTTTCTTTTTGACTGCCTTCGTCATGGATTTGCATTGTGTAAGGTTAACATGGGCATTGCATCACAAATCCCATGATATTTGGGTTATTGCTGCATGGTTATATGGTAAAACAACATATGTGACCCTGGACCACAAAACCAGTCTTAAGTCGCTGGGGTATATTTGTAGCAATAGCTAAAAAATACATTGTATAGGTCAAAATGATTGATTTTTCTTTTATGCCAAAAATCATCAGGACATTAAGTAAAGATTATGTTCCATGAAGATATTTTATAAATTTCCTACTGTAAATATATATCAAAACTTAATTTTTAATTAGTAATATGCATTGCTAAGAACTTAATTTGGACAATTTAAAGGCGATTTTTTTCCATATTTAGATTTTTTTGCACTCTCAGATTCCAGATATTCAAATAGTTGTATCTCGGCCAAATATTGTCCTATTATAACAAACCATACATCAATGGAAAGCTTATTTATTCAGATGTATAAATCTCAATTTTGAAAAATTGACCCTTATGACTGGTTTTGTGGTCCAGGGTCACAAATAGTATTTGGAAGCTTATTTTGGTCAATAAACGACAGAAAAAGACTGTATGATTGACATATAAAGTGGGTTTTTGTGCATAATTAGGGGTGGGTTTTCCCTAAAACAGTTAATAGATTAGTCTGGAAAAAGTCTTCCCATAATGGCATAAAACACTAACTGTTCTGCAATTAATTGCATACAAATCACCAAAGAAACTGCATCAAAACTAGCCAACCAATTTGCATCTGCCATTTTTAGAATACTTCCATTTACATGTATGCATTTGGCAGATGCTTTACCTAAAACGACTTACACTGTATTCAAGGTACTTTTCAGTTTTGATTGCAATATGCATCAGACGGTCAGTCGGCGAACTGTGGGCGTCAACAGACGTGCCACCTGAGGCTAAGAATAACTACTCCAACTAATTAACTAGTAAAGTCAGTGGCAACCACAGCTCACATTAATACTCTTGCGTAAACCCTGCTGATTTTTATTCAAGAGGAATGGGGCTTCCAGGAATAAGTACAGTAGAAGTGCCTTGCCGCTGGACACAACGTCTTAAACTGTAGGCGGTGAACCCTAGGCGTCATGCATCAGGTGCTTAGCCGTCTTCGCCGCCAACTCATGCAATAATTGGCCCCACAGTATGAGATAACATTAACCTATGCTATTCTTAACCAAACCCAACAAATGCATGCAAACACAGCCAAGGACTACAAGGAAAGAAAAAAACAGACCAAGAAAAATCCATTTTCATGAATATTGGATTTCATTAAAGAAACCCAAGTGATTGCTCTTTAATGACCCAAAATCCACACACATGAATTTTTAAGCAGCGGCTGGTGCTGTGATACGACTGGAGGCGTGCGGAGAGAAAGAGGAAAGGAATCGCAGCCGAGGTCCCGCGGGGATTTGCGATGCGCTTCTGAAGGGGCGGTACTTTAACCCAGTCCAAACGATACGAGACCCGACACGGCTGGTGCTGGAGTCACGGCGGCGGCGGTGGGTTTGATGCGAGAAACTGCCAAGAATGTGAGTTAAAGGAGTAGTTCATTTCAAAATGAAAATTCAGTTATTATTTGGTTACCCTCATGTCTTGTATGCTGATTTTTTATTTTGTTTTTTTTTTTAAACAAAAAAGGATTTTTTCAGAATCTTAAATGTTGAAAAATTGTATACAACACCAATAAAAATATAAAATAAATATAAAAAATTAAATGAAATTAAATTAAATAAAAAAAAAACACCATTAAAGTGGTTTCACTTTAATGAAACCACTTTAAGTTTCATTCAGTTCATGAGACTCATTTGATGGGAAAAACAGCCAAGAATGTGAGTTAAAGCACTGTATACTGACTTTTTTTTTTTTTTTGACAGATAAAAGGAATTTTAGAAGAATCTTGAAAAATCATAAAAACGCAAATATAAAATATAATACTAATATAAAATTAAAACAAAAAATGGTAAAGTAGTCTTTTATGACTCATGCAAGCGAAGATACATTAAATTGATCAAAAGTGACAGTAAAGACATTTACAATATATTGCAAAAGATTTTAATTTTAAAAAAAAAAAATCCTGTTCTTTTGAACTTTCTCTTCATCAAATAATCCTGAAAAGAAAAATGCATCATGGTTTCCACAGAAATAAGAAGCAGAACAACTATTTTCAACATGAATAAGAAGAAGAAATGTTTATTCAGCAGCAAATCAGCATATTTGAATGAGGATCATGTGGCAGACATGTGAAGACTGAAGTAATGACGCTGAAAATTCAGCATTAAATTACAGAAATAAATTGCATTTTACAATATATTACAATATAAAACATTTATTTTAAATTGCAATAATATTTCACAATATTTTATGTATTTTAGATCAAATAAATGCAGCCTTGGTGAGCACAAGGGACTTCATATGTGAGGAACATAATGAAAATTTGTTGTTATTTATCTCAATTGATTCAAAAAGTCTTATCATTGACACCAAAAAGTTTTCATGTTTGGTTATACACCAAATGAAACATACAAAATGGAGAATGAGATTCGAGAACTGCAGCAGAAGGGATGATTTTCAGCTAACAATGAAGTAATTTTTATCTGATCACGGTGCTTTTGTCCTATAAGGAGCCTACTGATTCTGTAATAAAAGGCATTCGGGTTTAAAACAACATGAGGGTGAGCAAATGATGAATGAACTGTTATTTATTAGATGAACTAGTCCTTTTAAACATGTATAGTATCCTAATATTGTGACTGATTAGCCAGCAGGTTGAAGTTTCCCTGATTAATTCCCTTCCACGTAAGGACTTTACAGCCTCGACGGTGCTGACTTTGTCAGGAGCAATTTGCAGATGGTGTTATGACTCTGAGTGAATCTTAAGTTGGAGAGGAATGGATGTTCATCACGTCTAAGGGTCGACGGTTGATGTCAGTGACCCGACCCGGAGCGTGACCCCGCTGCCTGCCTTCACAAGAGTCGCTCTCGTGTCAAACTCAAACACATCTCACAGGCTTAGCAATAATGGTGGTATTAATATTCGTGTCATTCCCATTAACCTCCATGAAAAAGGTGCGTCGCACGGAGACAGACTCGTATTACACGGGGAGATGGAGGATAAGCCGGGTCCCGTCTCCTCCAGAATGTCCCTCCCAAAAGACGACCAGAAACCGGCAGATGGTTTTTATTGTGGTATATTTAAGCCCTAGTTGGACGGGACTGCTTTTCCCTGAGGTTTCAGGTAAATTAGTGTTGCACAGACATACTTTGCAATTTTAATCCTGTCCGAATTGAGCACGTCTGTGTTTTCTCACACAACCCTGGTACAAAAATTATGGTGCAAATTACCTACTGTTTTTCCACTAACTAGTGGGTCCACAGAGAAATCGAATCGCATCCGTCCTTCCGCTATATTATACATGTCTAGATTTCTCGTTGCGCTGCCTGGTGCTTCTTTATTACAGATTCAGACCTTTTTGCCAACTTTCTGGGTAAAATAACAGTTGGTGGTTCAAGTACTGCTGGCATCATATCCAGCATAAAAAGAAGCACTTTTTCAAACATAGATCTCTGCGTGGGCTGAAAAAAAAAAAAAAAAAAAAAAAAAAACTTGTCGCGCTCTGTATGTCACCGCGAGTATGACACACACTCTCTAAAACAGCAGTTCCCATCTGGGGGTACTTGGAAACAAAAAAAGAAATTACGAATTAAATTTTTATTAGGGCTGTCAACATATTAAAATGATTATTCATACTTAATGTCATGATTTCTTCATAGTTTATGCATTAACCCTTTAGGTCCTTTTTAAGGCAAGAAAGTAGAGCAAACTTTACACACACACACACACACACACACAAATATGTGTGTGTGTGTGGATATATACACATACATACATACATACATATAATTTATTAATTTATTTATTAATTACATTTCATTTTTTATTTATTATTTTAATATTTTATTATTTTAATAAAAAATTAGATTTTAATAAAATTTTATTATTTATTGTTATTTGTATTATTTTTTATGTAGACAAAATAGTCTAATAATATCATATTTTAATATAATATTGCATATATTGCATTTTAATATTGAAATGGTTTTTCAATTAACTCCCTTGACATTAAAACAATTATTGGCTTACCATACAAAAGTTTGTTTTTTAATGCATTTATTCAGCAAGAACTCATTAATTTGTTCAATAATAATAATAATAATAATAATAATAATATATTTTTTATTAAAGAGTAAGGAGTAAAGATGCTGAAAAATTCAGCTTTGCTTCACAGTAAAAAAATATGTTTTAAAATATATTTAAATAAAAAACAGTTATTTGAAATTGTAATAATATTTCACAATATTACTGTTTCTATTGTACCTTTGATCAAATAAATGCAACCTTGGCGAGGAGAAAAGTATTATTTCAAAAACATTTAAAATATTTAACGAACCCAAACTTTTAAATTGTATCAGCCAGAATCATAATACTAATGCACCCCTAATTTCAAAAATAAAATTTAACAAGTAACTTGTGCTACTTGCTCTTATAAAAGAGTGTTTACATAATAGATAAATTCAGGCGATAATCACTGCAACCTTATTAAAAAAATACAGAGATCACAATTACACTCAAATCAGTACACGCAATGACAGACTATGATGTAGTTTAAAAACAATCACGCCTGAGAAGTCTACATGGACAAAAGGTTTCTTCAACAGTGAGCGCGTTAGAATGCACAGCGAGCGAGGTAAATGCGTTTGATTGCATTTGTGCGCTGTTGGAAGCCGTGTGGGTAAGCAGGTGGGAGACAGACAGTCTGCGAAAGCAACCAGAGGCGCCATGTTTACCCGACGAACCACACAAACACACACACATCACCCAACAGAGGACCATCAAAACAGCTCAGGCCAACCACTGCAACCTCGCAATTTAATAAACACGTGGCAGCCCCGCAATGAGGCATAACATTAGCACTCCTTGAGTGCATTACACAACACCGGCACCGCTGGAATATGACACTAACTGGAGTGTGAAAGTGCTTTGACTCCAGTGTAATGAGAGCATCCAGGATTAAACCTCCGATGCCATCGTGATTAAAGCCGTCGGTTTAACAAACAGCCGGCGTAAGCGTGCGCATTAAGAGCGGGAGGGGTTTGACACTAACTCGACTGAGTAACCACCATCATCACTCCTGTGATCCACTTAGAGAGCCCAACGGTGCTTATCTCACTGCTACTTCCACGGCAATCAAACTAAAGCCGCTTTACTGGACATACGGTGCTAAAGAACCACATGTTCCATTTCAGATACGACTAATACAACACAATTGATCAAATGTAGAACATGATGCATATAAATAGCCTCTAGGTGCCATTAAAGGAATAGCTTCGGCCTATTCCTCACAAAAAGCTATAGTGTGACTTTAGAAGACCTGAAATATGTGAAGTATGGATTGCATTTATGGTGTTAGAAAAAAATACCTTTTGGGTTCTATAGAAGAAAGTCATGCACAAGATTCCACAGTCCACAAATGTGACAGTAATGAGATTCAGTGGAGAACACATGAACACTTGCTGAAGTCACCTTCTTCTCTGAACTTTCTTCTTGACAAAACATCTCGTATGTGTCTCCTATAGAGTTTAGAGAACAATCTCAATCTCAAACTGAGCCAAAGATCTCAATCTAATGCAATGCAATTGATCAAATGTTTAAAATGGTGCATATAAATAGTCTTAAGGTGCTTTTAAAGGAATAGCATCAGTGTGGCTTCAGAAGACTTGCAATATAGAAAGTATGGACTGCATTTATGGTGCGTTTGCATCCTTTTTGAGGCTTTAAAGCTCTGGTCTCCATTCACTGTAATTGCATGGGGAAAAATTGGTTGCTATTCTATGGGGGGGGGGAAAAAGAACATCATTTGGGTTCTATAGAAGAAAGAAAGTCATGCACAAGAGTCCACAGGAAACGAATGAGAATAATTGGGATTCAATGGAGAACAAATGAACACTTGCTGAAGTCCCCTTCTCAGAAGTTTCTTCTTGACTAAACATCTTGCATGTGCCTCATACAGAGTTTCAGTAGAGAAAGAGATCTCAACAATATCTCAAACTGAGTCAAAGATCTAAATCTAAAAAAAATGCATTGATCAAGTCTTTAAAATGGTGCATATAAATAGTCTTACAGTGTTATTAATGGAAAGCATCAGTGTGGCTTCAGAAGACTGAATATGGGAAGTATGAACTGCATTTATAGTGCTTTAGCATCTGTTTTTTGAGGCTTGAAACCTCTGGTCTCCATTCATTATAACTGCATGGGAAAATGACCATTATGGGTTCTACAGAAGAAAGAAGGTCAAATGAAGACTTCCTAAAGTCACCTACAGCTCCTTCACCTGGACAAAACACCCTAGTAATCTCATATGTGTCTCATCCACATATACAGTTTCACAGGAGAAATCAACAATATCTTAAACTGTGCTCAGAGTCAAAGATCTCAAACTTATACAATGCAATTGGTCAACTGTTTAACACGGTGCATTTAAATAGCCTTTAGGTGCTATTAAAGTAATGGTGTCAGTCTGTTCCTCACAAAAAGCTGTAGTGTGGCTTCAAATGACCTGCAGTATGTCAAGACTGCATTTATGGTGCTTTTGCATCCTTTTTTAGACTTGAAAGCTCTGGTTTCCATTCATTGTAACTGCATGGGGAAAAATGACTATTTTGGGTTCTACAGAATAAAGTCATGCACAAGAGTTCACAGAACACAAATGAAACCGTAATGAGATTCAATGAATAGCAAATGAACACTTGCTGTAGTCACTTTCTCAGAAGCTTCATCTGGACAACTACCCTAGTAATCTCATTCTGTATGTGTCTCAGAGAGATCTCAATAATGTCTCAGTCTGTGCTGAGAGTCAAAAATCTCAATCTAATACAAAAGAACTGATCAAATGTATTACATTGTGCTATTACAGGAATAGCATCAATCTGTTCCTCACAAAAAGCTATAGTATGGCTTCAGAAGATTTACACTATCACACGCAGACTGCATTTATGGTACTTTTGCATCCTTTTTAAGGCTTGAAAGCTCTAGTCTCCATTCATTGAAATTGCATGGGGAAAATTACCATTCTATAGAAAAAAAAATCATTTTGCCTTCTATAGAAGAAAGAAAGTCATGCACAAGAGTTCACAGAACACAAATGAGATCGTAATGAGAATGAATGGAGAGTAAATGAACACTTGTTGAAGTCACCTTTGTCTCTGAAGCTTCACCTCTACAAAACACCCAAGAAATCTCGTATGTGTCTCAACAATACAGAGATCTCAACAATATCTCAAACTGTGAACTTAAACTATACAACACAATTTATCAAATGTACAACACAGTGCATATAAATAGCCTTAAGGTGCTATTGAAAGGAATAGCTTTGGCCTGTTCCTCACAAAAAGCTATAACATGGCTTCAGATGACTTGCAAGTAAGGACTGCATTTATAGTGCTTTTGCACCCTTTTTGAGGCTTGAAAGCTCTGGTCTCCATTCATTGTAATAGCATGGGAAAAATGACCATTTTGGGTTCTACAGAAGAAAGAAATCCATGCACAAGAGTCCACAGGATACAAATGAGACAGTAATGAGAATGAATGGAGAGCAAATTAAGACTTGAAGTCACCTCTAAAGCTTCACCTGGACAAAAAATATCTAATCTACAGTCATTTCAACTAATTGAATATTGCTTGTTCCAAAGTGAGCCATATTTTTATGTTCATAGTTTTTAACTGATAAAATGCAATTGTTAACAGATTTATGTTCTTAGTTTTATGATTCTAAGCAACTTGAATAGTGCATTTTGAAAACATGATAATGAAAAATATATGCATATACTTAATAATAAGCTATTCCATGATTCATTTATCATCAAATTCTTGGCAAATAAAATTATAAATGATCTGAATTGCTTTCCACATTCATTTCATAGCTCTGTACTCTTATAGTATGACAACAGTCATCTTAATTGTTTCTATTCTTATTTCTCCTAATGGGAAGACAAAGCTGATACTCAAATATAAACGAGAACTCACAAGTTATGAAAGAACAACCTCATTTTCCTCTAGGAGAAGCAATTTTATTAATCACTGGAGAAAAAGAAAAAAAAAAACACTACAAAAATGCAACACTTGTTGCCATTAAAAAGCAACCATGCCAGTAGTTGGCAGTACAAAGTCCAAGATCAAGGTCTTACTACTTTGTAGAGCTGCTTTTCAGTGCAATTTGTCATATTTGAAGTTTGCATCATTTATTTAAACAATCTGTATGGTATAAAGTGCCATATAAATAAAGGTGACTGGATTTGACAAATACAAGCCAGTGAAACATCAACAAGAAATGATTTACCATTGTTTTAACTAAGGCTCATGCTAGTAATAATTCGAGCAAATGGATATTAACATCCCTATTCCCAAAATGTGAAAAAAAGAAAGAAAAAAAAAAAAAAAGGAAAACTAAATGCAATCTAACTCATTAATCAAAAATGATTTATGAAAAGTTATCGACCATTCCAGGCAGTGCAGATAGTCATAAAACAGCGTTCCAAGGAATCGATCCGATCTAGAGTGCATGTGTACAGATTTAAATCAAACTGAGAGCAAGTCAATGACAAGAACTGTCTGCTTCAACTTTATACATCATGACGACACAATTAATCATCTCTGACAAACACACAGTAACGATGCACAACCTGTTGGGATGCGTTTGTTTTGAAGCAGCATCTGAAATCTCAGCCTGGAAGCAAGATTTCCTGGCATTTGTGTGGTTGGTTTAAATAAAGCCAGTAAATGCCACAAATCCATTTTTCTTGACATGTCTGGGTATTAAAGCTAGACACATCCAAAGCTAGTTTTTGGCAGTTTTGACCAGGCAGACAAATATTTGCTGCAATTGAGAGAGGTAAGGCTGCAGCACGCATTAGTGCACACTTATTAGGGTAGCTGGCATGAAATAGTTGACACGCGTCCTGCACTGTGACATGCAAAACTCCTTCTGAAAAGACTTTATTACATTCTTTAATAAGTACTGTGCATGCCATTTTCATAGCTTCATATTAATTGAGAGAATGCGTGGAATATTTGCACGTGAAAGAATATGCATTTCACACTGCAAGGCAATTAAAAATCAGCTAGAGAAATGAAGGGTGATTAAAATGATTTTTAAAAATCTTAAAATTGCAACCTCACTGATGTTAATTGCATGAAAAAAACCTGTTAAAATATTCTTCAAAATATCTTTTTTTTTTGTGCTGTACAGAAGAAAATATAAATGTGAGAAAACAATGACAATATACATTTTTGGCCGAACAACCATTTTAAAACCCAAAAAATATACAGTTTCCCAAATGTATTCACTTAATTTTAACCTTAAATCTAGATGTTGATTAAAAACCTTACACATGAACTACCCATTTAGTTAGTCTTTTATACAGCAACATAAAGTAAGAGCGCAATCTATTCACCCATCTGTCAGATTTGACACAGGTTAAACACTCATTGATGGGTATAAACAGCATTTGTTATGCATTATCTGACTGAATCCAAATGATTTTTGCACTTTTAAAAATGCATTTGTCACACTGCAGGACCATTAAAAATCAGCAAATGAAGACGAAGGAAGAAGAATGATTAAATTGGCAAAGCTTTTCTTATTTTTCTATTTGAAACATAAAAGATGATTTTCAGTGTTTTGTCCATACAATGAAAGTCAAAGGAATCCAGTGTTGTTTTGGATCCCACTGACTATAAATGCATGATCAAAAACAGCTAAAACATTCTCCAAAATATCCTTTTTTGTGCATTTCACAGAATAAAACAAGTTATGAAATGATATGAGGATGAGAAAACAATGACATTATTAATTTATGGCTGAACTTCCATTTTAAAACCCTACAATGTACAGTTTCTCCTATGCATTCACATAAAAATCTTAAATTTGTTTTTTATAAAGCAACAAAGTTTTTAAAAAAAAAAAAAAAAGCAACCTTTTCACCCTTCTGTCAGGCTTGATACAGGATAAACACTCACTGACAGGTACAAATGGCACTTTTTATTCAATATATCTGACTGAATCCAGATGATTTCAACAGTTTATGAGCAACACAACTCATTTGAAGTGAATTATCACTAAGAAATCACTCTATTTTCTGTCTAGATCTACAGCCGAAATGCTCAACACTCAATGATTGGCAAGATGTAGGTTGTGTGAAACAGGCCGGGTTTGTTCAGTCCGAGACGGTATGGATTGAATCTCTATTTATACTGCACAGAGAGTATCATAATGTCATTTAGTCAATGTTGGCTAAGCGAGATGGATCTTAGCCTCTATCTCTTAGGTCTACTTGATAGAATCGACACATATATCGGTTTCACATCACCCATGTCTGTATTAAGAGATCTGGGGTAAACAGATCGATATCCATTGAGAGTTCAGATGGACACTGGACATATGGAATAGAAATGGAAAAAAAGTTTAGAATAAACCATAAATCTCATGAAAAATAGAATTATCTCTGTGTGGATCTACAAAAATGGTTCGTATCTGCTGGATCATTGACTTGTCAGCAAAATCTCAACTGCATCATGACAGTTTTTCCCAACATTAGGCAGCTAATTGGCCTTTGTGAAGTTCTCATTATTGGTTAATGGATTTGAATGCGTGTGGCCCATGCAAAGGTCATGTGAGAGGGAATGTCACTGCTGGTTATTGTGGCTTTTATACTGTTTATGTTAGTGTAAAAACCTGTCAAACATCAGGATAGTTTACTCGAGTCAATGTGGGGTAATGAAATATTTCTTAGTGACAGATACATCAGCCAGGCCAATAAATCACCCATTTTTGAGATTATTGTCATCGATAACAATGTCCGCTTGGCTGATTAGCTGTTTCTGTGTCAGTTCTGAAATCTATGAACAGCCTTGTCAATTGAAAATGTAATGCACGCCTCAAAAAGTTGAGGAAAGTTGTTGAACTTTGTGCAAACGAGAGGTGAGAAACAGCCAATCTGTGTCAATCGCCTGTCATAGTGGTGCAAAAGTTTCTGCTGGATTCAGACTTAATGTTATTTAATATTATATATTTAAATTATAAACTTAGGAATTGTACATTTAGGAATTCAAATGCAGTTTGCACAGCTTTATAGCATGGCTGTGTCAGGATGCAAGTTTGTCAGTACACAGTGCAAGTATTTGGAAACTTTTGGACAGTTAAGTCATATCTAAAAAGTCCTTGCATTAAATGGAAATATCAGAGCAAGGGGCATCTGCAAAGAAATGATTATTCAGTGTTTCTCAACTTTCTGAGCCACAAATGATTTTTAATCAGCTCAAGGTATTTCATATACTATTTCCTCAGAGAAACCACAGATGGAGGTCATTATGTTGACATATGAACGTTACACAAAGTCTGACAACCAGAAAGTCAGAGGCTTTTTGTCTGAATTTGAATATGAAAAATAATAGGCCTATATGAAATACTAGATACATTACCATTCAAAAGTTTGGAGCAGCAACAATTATTTCATTATTATTCATTATTATTCAAAATTTATTCATTAAGGATGCATTAAACTGATCAAAAGTGACAGTCAAGTCATTTATAATGTTGCGAAATATTTTGATTTCAAATATGTTGTTCTTTTGAACTTTCTATTCTTCAAAGCATATTTCTTCTTTCTCAAATCAGCATATCAGAATGATTTCTGAAGCATCATGTGATACTGAAGACTGGAGTAATGATGCTGAAAATTCAATTTTGATCACAGGAAAAAATTACATATTTACATAGAAAATGGTTATTTCAAATTATAAAAATATTTCAAAATATTTGTATTTTTACTATATTTTTACAGCCTTGGTGAGCATAAGAGATTTCTTTCAAAATCATTACAAAATCTTACCATCCACAAACTTGTGAAGAGTGATGCATATTGTTCAAAATGAAAATAAAAATGCATCGGTTTATTTAAAGATGGCAATTTGATCGGTGTTTTGCATTAAATACAATGCAATGGCATTTTTAAGTGTGACTAAAGTGTTTTGCAGCTTCTTTACTATACATGCATATACAATCAAAGAGCAAACTATCCACACTGCTATATATTTTACACACACATTCACACAAAGCATGCGTTTTAAGCAGTATTTAATGTCAGTGGAATTCCTTTTATCACCTTATAAATAAGCTTGAGGAATAATGACAAAAATGACGCTTTACTTCTAATAAATACAGGATTAATACGACTACAATCATTAAATGACCTTATTTGATTATGCAAATGGAAGAAATATAGCGCAAAATGACTAACTAATTGGATGGTGCTATTTAAACAATGAATTAAAGTTTTCTTTGCAGGCAGCTCTCCAAATGCTGTGCAGCAAAAGGAAAGGCAGAACTACACTAGCGGCTTCATTCAGAAATGAAAGTCAATTTCATTAACCATGAATATCTCACTCCCCCAAACAGGACATAATGCGACGGAATTCATTAAGATATTAATTAAAACCCTCAAAAATTGACTTTTTGGTTAATGATATTCAAATTGAAAATGGAGGGAAATTGGTGGCAGGCGGGTGATATGCATTTGCACGGTCGTGCCGCACACAGAGACAGTGGGGAAAACCGGACTGAGGCCGCTGCTAAAGACTCCTTCACATATCCTCGGTTTAGGCTTCAACTTGTCATGTTTAGAAGGAACTTCATCGGCGCCTGTTGATAAAGAACACAAGGCACTGACAGAGAAATATCCCCCAACACCAAATTAGTGGCACATCCTTGGGCGATAACACACTGCCATCTGACTGCGAACCAAATTAGGGTAATACAAGCGCTCAATCACGTCGTGAGATCTCCTCCTTTCTCACAATTAAAGAAATGTCACACTGCCGCCCCCAAACTAATGCCTCTACGTCTCTGCGCTTCCTTAATGGAATATCACACCGGTGCACACGCTGAAATTTGATCCTGATTAGCAAGATTCCCTAATTCACAATAACAAGAGCTGTGTGGTGTTAGCACGACACGGGCCGCACGCCTTTTCACAGGTTTTTCATGTGCAAATCCTCCAAATCTGAGCCTTTAGCATCTGAATGAAACACTACAGGCGAATAGGGTAAAAACTAACAGATATTACCATACTTCAACAGCTGATTAATCACAGTACACTGAGACAATTGATTTGCGTTACAAGTTTTCTGAAATGTTCTGTTTGAACTGATGCATTATCTAAATAAATATGCACTGATCTGCATACATTTACACAATACTGAACACTGAATAAAGCCAGGTTTAATTCATTTATAAAAATAAAGAAAATATTGTCAACAGCCAGAAAAAAAGAAATGCATTTATTTAAAAAAATTATATATAAATCAATATATATATTAACAATCCCCTCTGTAAACACCTTCAGAGTATTCAAAATATAAATATACATCAGTACATCAATATCTAAATAAATATGCACCAATATGCATAAATGTCCAAAATATAATCCGAACACTGAATAAAGCCAAGTTTATAATTCTCATTTATTTTTGTTGTTCAAGTTGAGTTAAACAAAATACTTTCAACAGAAAAGAAATAAATAAATAAATAAAAACCAATACTATATTAACAAATCCCTTCTTTCTTGATTTACTCTACTATATTCTGCTATTTTTACTTTACAACACTTACAGAAATATTAAATAGAAAATATAAAACTGAAAAATACAAAAACAATTATTTTGCATTAGGGCTGTGCAATTAATCGCATGCGATTCTCATGCGCATCTCATCAGCAAAGCCGGTTCCGTGATTAGCAGTTAATCGCCATCACCTGCTTTCAAATGGAGCGGGATTTAATACACAGAGCCGTAGTTCACTGACAAGCTACGCAATATCACATTCATTATCACAAATGAATCGCCTTCGATAATGAAGCGATATTGCGTAGCTTGTCAGTGAACTACGGCTCTGTGTATTAAATGCCGCTCCATTTGAAAGCAGGTGATGGCGATTAACTGCTAATCATAGGAACTATGGGATTATATCTCTGCCATAATTCTGAGCATGAAAGATCATATTTTAAGCGTGCAAAAGTGTATTTTGCACGCGCGCGAACTGAGTTTTGTGGAGAAAATGTTCGTCTCGCAAAGAAGAAAGTACTTGAACGAACGAAAATCAATTTTACATTTAAAATACGTTTTTGGATGTGTGCAGACCTTCTCTTTTGAGCGTGCAACGTTTCACTAGCTTGCTTCCCTGATACCCGCCCTCAGTGCTCTCTAAATGCCGATGGCTTGCTTGCTCAACACAACCCAGTGTTACAATATGCCATAATTCCAGCCAATCAGAGACGAGGCTGCTAAATTCTGATTGGCTGCTTTGACAACCAGTCACAACATTCCCTGCATTACCGACAACGGCGGAAGAGGAAAAATACAGTGTGTGCATAATTATTATGCAAGTTGATATTCTGATCATACTTTTTCCAAGCACAATTTACCAATTCCAAACAACATCAATCTTAATAACTAATATTAATCTTGTATTTAATTACTTATAACCGATATATAATTGTTCATGAACGCTGGAAGTGAAAAACACCTTGTATTTAGGTGTGCATAATTATTAAGCAGGTTTTCTTTTACAGATAAATTGACTAATTGATTGACTAAAAAAAAGACTCCCAAAACTTACTGCCAGATTCTGGAAGATAAATTCTTCAAACAGTGGTACAAGAGGATGTGATGCTGGTCCTTCAAGAGTCACTCTCAACTTATCCGTCTATAAAGCCTATATATATTAAAAAAAAAAAAAAAAAAAAAAAAAAAAAAAATCAGTCTTCAAGTATCTTACTACACTTAAGTATGTGATTCTTATTAAGTAGGGGTCATTTTTTAGGATTCTTTACTTAACCTAAGTCTCTGAGAACCTGACACCTTGTACTTCTGGAGATTCCAGGTAGTTTGCAGTTTTGGAAAATGGTGGCGCTGGAGACTAAATGGTTCCTGGTGATTTCAGACCTAATTCTTCACCTTAATTCCTAATTCTTTTGCAGTTAACATGCATCTTTTCTTCTCCACATGTTTTTGTCTGACCCTGCTGTCCCACTGAGCATTTTGCTGTCCAATGGTCATGTCTTAACTTTGCAATTTCTAGTATTACATTCTTTGGCATTTAATAATCTTTGACTTTCAGTCTGAGTTAAATCTCTTTTTTGGCTCATTTTATCTGTAAAAGAAAACCTGCTTAATAATTATGCACACCTGAATATAAGGCGTTTTCCACTTCCAGCCATCATGAACAATTATAAATCAGTTATAAATGATTAAATACAAGATTAATATTAGTTATTAAGATTGATGTCGTTTGGAATTGGTAAATTGTGCTTGGAAAAAGTATGATCAGAATATCAACTTGCATAATAATTATGCACGCACTGTATTTTTCCTCTTCCGCCGTTGTCGGTAATGCAGGGAATGTTGTGACTGGTTGTCAAAGCAGCCAATCAGAATTTAGCAGCCTCGTCTCTGATTGGCTGGAATTATGGCATATTGTAACGCTGGGTTGTGTTGAGCAAGCAAGCCATCGGCGTTTGGAGAGCACTGAGGGCGGGTATCAGGGAAGCAAGCTAGTGAAACGTTGCACGCTCAAAAGAGAAGGTCTGCACACATCTAAAAACGTATTTTAAATGCAAAATTGATTTTCGTTCACTCAAAGTACTTTCTTCTTTGCGAGACGAACATTTTCTCCACAAAACTCATTTTGCACGCTCAAAATATGATCTTTCACGCTCAGAACTGTGGCAGAGATATAACCCCATACGGAACCGGCTTTACTGACGAGATGCGCATGAGAATCACATGCAATTAATTGCACGGCCCTATTTTGCATTACAATATGCATTAATAATGCACAGAATAGAATCTGAACACTGAATAAATTTTACAATTCTCATTTCATTTTGCTGACAAACCTCTTGGTAAAAACAATCAAATTATAGATATATCAAACAAATATATAAAATAAAGAATATAAAACTGGAAAGTATCGTCTTAAAGCAAAAAACAGAATTCTGACATGATTTACTCCACCATACGCTGCTATTTGTTTTCTTTACAACAGTTAAAGATGTGTAAAATGAATATAAAACATATACTGCCTTTAAGGAATATTTTTTCTAAAATAAATAAATAAATAAATAACATTCTGCCATGATGTACTTAACCAAATGCTGCTATTTTTTTCTTTACAACAGTTATAGAAATAAAGAATATATGACACGACATGAAAAAACATTACCCAAAAAAATATGATTCTTTCATCATTTATTCAGCTGTACGCTGCTGCTATTTTTCCTTTACAACAGTTAACAGTGAACACATCAATCAGGATCCAAGTAGAATGAAACAATTCCCTTTATGTCCTCAACACTTCCATTTTTGGCTGAGCTATTTCTTTAATATCAGCTTCTGATTGCTATAAAATCCCATCTGCACCTTCACAGCTGGAATATCTAATAAGTGCCTGACCAAAAAAAAAAAATGGATGGCAAAAATTGTGGCGAATAGCTCCGTTGGCAAATTATCACACCAGGAACAGTTGCCTTGTTGAAATTTAACAATGCTTGTAGCGGATGCCGTATATCTAGCTGCAGCCATTTACATGTTTGTTGTCCTCACATATAATGCTGTGGCGCTGATAAGATTCTGATCTCTCAGTAACCTCAAATTGAGACTTTTTCCACGGAACAAGCCGTGGAGATAAGGGCCGTGTTTTCATTAGCGAGGCATAGCCGAGCTAACAACCACTCATTACCAAGGTAATACGCAGAAGCACCTGCTTATTAGTGGCACATCTTGATGGAATGACGTTTTAACAAGAGAAGCACAGCATTAGGGCCGTACCGATCCTGACAGCACGCACTGCACAGCCATTCATGCCTATATATACACACAAACTATGGAAAAAACACAGTCAGAATGCAGTTACTCTACACCAGTGGTTCTCAACCAAATTCCTGGAGGACCCCCAACACTGCACATTTTGCATGTCTTCTTTGTCTGACACACCCATTTCAAGTCTGTGAGTCTCTACTAATGAGCAGGTGACCTGAATCAGGTGTGTTTGATTAAGGAGACATGCAAAATGTGCAGTGATGGGGGTCCTCCAGGAATGTGGTTGAGAACCACTGCTCTACACTATATGTCAAAACTGAGTTATGAGGGAATCAGGTCTGTTAGATTGTGATCTGTCCTGTCAATCAAGCTGTTTTTCTCAGATACAACATAGGCACGATTACTACATTTTGCTTTTGTGAGTCAGTATAGTTGCATGGAGGTAAACAGTATGTCCAAAATCTTATATTGCATGTGTAATTTTATATTTCAGTTTTGAATTAGTCTTTTTTGCTTATTTTACAATAAAAAATATTCTTAAAACAAGCTGAAATTACATGAGAAGCACCACTGCATAAGCTTTTAAGACTTATATTTAAAAAAAAAAAAAAAAAAAAAAAAAAATTCACAACAGTAATAGATAGGCCTAAATATTGAAGAAAATAAAACTGAAAAGCATCTTGCCTTAAAGAAATATTTTAACCAAAATATAAACAAATAATAATTGTCATGATTTGTTTAAAAGTAACTGGTATATATTTTATTATTGCATGTATCTTATATTTCAGTTTTCAACTAAACCTTTTTACTTATTTTACAGTAAAAAAAAATAATCCTTAAAACAAGCTGTATTTACATGAAAAGCAACTCTTAAAATATATAATTCTGTCATGATTTACTCAGCCATTGTCACGATTCTACAGGGTCTGTCACGGATTACATGGAAACGGAGACCAGGAACGGGGAGACGTGGAATGAATCAAACAAAGTCTTTACTTGAAATCAAAACAGGCAAGATGAATACAGGCTGGGAACATCCACATGACAGACAGAGGTGACGATTAATACTCGACAGGAAACACAGGGCAGAACACGCTATAAATACACAACGTAACTAGATAATTAAACACACACAGCTGGACAATAATTAAGTAATAAACACATGAACAGGAAACTAACCAAATATGGGCATACAAGAGGAAGGGAAACACAAGACAATCCTGACATTACGCCCCCCCTCTGAAGGCGCGTCCTCGCGCCATATACCATCCAAAGGGGAGGGGGGGTGGGCGCTCTGGAGGCCTTCAGGAACAAGAACACACAGACGGCCTCCAGGGCGGCACCCATAGCGTGTCAGGGAGTACAGGAGGCCATGGTGGTGCAGGGAGCTCAGAAGGCCGTGGCCCCAGCCCCAGCCTCAGCCACTACGGCAATAGCCATACTCGGGAGCTGGAGCCTCTCCTGGGCTCGACTCGGGAGCTGGAGCCTCTCCTGGGCTCGACTCGGGAGCTGGAGCCCTTCTTGGGCTTGACTGGGGAACAGGAGCTGGAGTCTTCAGTGGGTTATCCTCCGGAACATGAGCCCCAATGGGTTCCGGAGGACTGGAGAAGACAACAGGGGACATGACCTGACTTGGGACAGGCACTGGAGGGCACTCTGGCAGGCGCTTTCGTGGAGCAGGCACTGGAGGGCGCACTGGCAGGCGCACTGGCAGGGGCGTTCAAGGTGCGGGCACTGGAGGGCGCTCTGGCAGGTGCGTTCGAGGTGCAGGCACTGGAGGGCGCTCTGGAAGCGCAGACACTTGGGGGTGCTCTTGAGCGCGGACACTTGGGGGCGTTCTGGAACCACGGACACTTTAACGGCCGGATGGCTTGCCACATTACCTGCCGGGTGGCTTGCCATACTCACTGCCAGCGGGCTCGGGAGAGCCGTGGACAACGACGGTCCGGTTCCGACTCGGGCCCGGACACCTCCCAGACACCGGTAGATCCCCTCTTTCCAACACAGTCCTGTGGTGTCTGGGAGGTCCATGGGGCGGTGGTAACAGGCCCCGAGCCGGAACAGATGGAGGATGGCCGCGTCATCCAACGCGATCCCCGCGGCCAATTTGCAGAACTCCAACGAATTCAAAAAAGGGGAGATCCTGCCTGGCCAGGGTGAGGAGATGAGCGGCGAAATCCATAGCCGCAGGAGGGAAAAAAAAAAACTAATAAAACAAAAACTCTTCAAAAACTGAAATAAAACACGGGAAAAGGGAGCGCCACTTACTTTTCTTTTTGGGTCGAGTATTCGGTCACGATTCCACAGGGTCTGTCACGGATTACATGGAGACGGAGACCAGGAACGGGGAGACGTGGAATGAATCAAACAAAGTCTTTACTTGAAATCAAAACAGGCAAGATACATACAGGCTGGGAACATCCACATGATAGACAGAGGTGACGAATAATACTCGACAGGAAACACGGGGCAGAACACACTATAAATACACAACGTAACTAGATAATTAAACACACACAGCTGGACAATAATTAACTAATAAACACAGGAACAGGAAACTAACCAAATATGGGCATACAAGAGGAAGGTAAACACAAGACACACAAGACAATCCTGACAGCCATACGTTTTCTTTTTATTGTTTACAAAAGTAATAGATATATTAAATTAAGAAAATAAAACTGGAAAGCATCTTGTCTTAAAGAAATATTTTAACCAAAATGAATAAATAAATGAATAATAATTCTGTCAAGGTTTGGTCTAAAGTATATATTTGTATATATTTGTATATTAGTATTAGTCTTTTTTACTTATTTTACAGTACAAAATATCTTGAAAACAACCTACATTTACTTATTTTCACACATGTACATTTCTTGAATTAGTGTATTTTGTCTTATTGTATGTGTATCTATTTTTAACTTGTTTATATTTAACCCAAGGGGCAAAATCTGCAAGAGCATTGAGACAAAATACACTTACGTTAAACATACATTCCCTAAAAACTATGCGCGTTTATATAAATACAAGTTTAGGAATTTTAAATATTTTTAACTGGAAAACAAGTCAAAAACACCTCATTTTTTGGGAATTAAAGGTAGGGTAAGTGATTTCTGGCAGCCAATGTTGATATTTGAAATCCCCAAAACAAACACGCCCCTACCTCAAAAAGGTCTCGCCCCTATTTTGATAGCTCCGCCCCACACATACGTAACATTACGCAACCCAGGCAACAATTGGTTCTGTGAAACAAAGTAAAACCAATGTTACTCACCTATCGAGAAGAAACAAAGCAACCTTGGCATCCGATCGCAGGCCTTCCCACTCCTTCAGTTCTCTCTATCGCTGGAAAGCTGATCTGATATTTACACAGGTCCTATTTATTGTAACACCGTGTCTACACCGGACACGACCGGCGTAGCGCGACAAAATACTATTATACTCATTATAACCACTAATAATGCTATCTACACTGGATCCCGACAGTAAACTGCTGCTGCATTCTATTTATGACGCATTGACACAAATTTCAAATGATTTTCAACGGTTGCTTTGTCGCGTCCAGTGTAGACAGACTTTACCTGGTGCAACACGACAACTGTCGCATCCGGTGTGGACATGGTGTAAGCCTTCTTTTGTTCAGCAGATGTTTCCCTCTTGTTTTTTATCCGCCATCTCTATCTTTCTGTAGTCGCTCGGCTCGGCTAATGTCCGTCCTGTTCACGAAGCGCTCTCTCCTGCATCATGAGTAGACACGCCCCTTACTGCTGATTGGCTAAGTTTGTTTTGGTACTCGGCCCGACTTGTTTTCTAAAGCGTTTTGAAAAAATACATACCCCACCTTGAATTGTGAAATTACTCATATTACCATGAAAGATTTTGGTTATGCTACAACTGAGAAAAATAATGAATCAACCCTCATATTCTCATTTTAGGCTCATCAATTTCAACAAACCATGTTTTCCAGTAAACACATTCTTAAAACATTTACTTTGTGCAATATATATTAAGACTTGAGATAAGCTTTGTTCAAGATGTTTTCTCAAAACAAACTTAATTCAAAATATTTGCCCTTGATCTTATTTTAGGGATGTTTAACTGGAAAAAATACACTTACATTAAACATTCCATGAAAACTAGCCTTAATATCTTATGTTTCTTTTCAAGTACAGTAAGTTTCAAGGATTTTTAAATAGGCTACTTCTAACTGGAAAATGAGTAAAAAAGAAAGCCTTTTTTGCAGTTTATCATGACATTACTCACACTGCAAGATTTCAGTCAGAGTAACCAATGCTGCAACTGAGGAAAAGCAATGAACAAATCTTCATATTCTCAGTTTAGCCTTCAACTTGTCATGTTGAATCTTGTTAAAAAACAACAACAGAGAAATATCCTTGGGAAATAACTATAAAATTAGACAAAAATACTTTTTATTTGACAGTGCAATGGTATATATGACAAAATTTAGTTTTCCTGTAAATTTTAAAAAAATCTGGCAAAGAAATAACATTCAACAAAATGCATTGTATGAAACCAGGATGAACTGCATTAAAATGACTATAAAATGCATCTGTATAACACTATGTGGCAAGCTGAACTATAAACAACTGAACAAACAACAAGTTCTTCCTTCTCTTAACTCGAATTGGACACTTTCTGCTCTTTACTTACTCCATATTTATGAGTATAGCAGAATCTCTATGCACTCTCATGCAGCCATATCTCCCAGCCTTAATTGTGTGTAATTATAGGCTTCCAGATCAATCTATCTTGCGCTTGTTTATTGCTGGTCTTTGCCACTTTTCTGCACCTCCTGCCCCCCCACTCGCCATCTGTCAGTTCTCTAAATCAGTTTTTGTTTACAACGCCGCTCTCCGCTCCGTCCATCCCGTGCGATGCGTGTCGAGGAATGGCTTCTATCTGCCCCCGTGTTGTTCCTCCCTTTCATTCTCTTTCAGTAACTTTGCACCTTTCCATTTCTTCATAGGCACTCGCGGGGAGCAGCTGTTGAAATATTTATTGATCTGTGTGTTTCTTTTCTCTCTCTCTCTGCTTTATTTATTTTCCTCTGCTCCTCTTGCCCTCCTCCAAAGCAAAGCAACAAGGTTCAGCGCTGCCAGCTGTCAGAAATGGAGGAGGGACTCAAATCCTCGACACGAATCCCTTATTTAGCATGTTCAACTCTCTGGTTTCACGGCAGAGGGTTAAAGTCGGATGGTGATGCAACGGTACGAGAGTCTCTGACAGCGGCCCGCGGGTGGAGGGTCCTGCGCTGCCAAACAACTGCTTTCCTAATCAGTTTCTGAACTGTTCTACAGTACAAATATCAAAATACCCTTAAAACAAGAAGCATTTACTGTGCAACACATTAAGATTTGTTTTCAGAGAATATGCCTAACTGTAACCTAAGTATTTTTAGCTGTATGCTTAAAACAAGATGGAAAAATCTAATGGTGTAAGAAAAATAAACAATCCATGATATATTGTATTTAAACAAGACTGCACTTGCATTTGATATTGAAATATCACTAGGGATGCGCTATATGTTGGGACCGTGTCTGTTATCTGAACATGGTAATAATGTTTTAAATTTATCTTTACCGATAAATTTATAGCTGCTCAATATGCATTAATGGCCAAGTAAAAAAATGCATTAGCTCAATATTTAAGATTTAACTGAGGACCCGTTTAAGATTACTTTTGCTATCATCCATGATCATTACTGCCAATAACCAACCAATAATCAGTTATCACCAAAAGGCTTGTCAATTTTGGATAGATAATAATGTCATTGCATCCCTAAAAATTACTTCAGACCTGTTCACATCGAGTTTTACATCACCAAAATATGTTTTCCAGAAAACATCTAAGATAACATTTACTTAATATATATTATATTCAATATAATATTAGAAGTAGAAAGAGAATATCTAAGTGTGGGAAGAAAAAAAAAAACTGTTTTCCAATGGAGTAAGAAAAATAAACTTCAAGATATTTCAAGATATATTTTCTCAAAATAAGACTGCATTTGCATTTGATCTTTTTTTAGGGAGGTTTAGAAATGTTTATCTGGAAAACAGAACATAAATACTGATTAGTTTTGAAAAAATAATCATTATTGCTTACCATAAAACTGCAACCATTACTTTACAATCACTAGGGATGCAAAACATATTGGCACCATTAATTTATCAATACTGACTACAAAATATTCAACATCGGCCAGTACTAATAAATTACAAATGCATTAGTTAGATATTTAATATTTAATTATGGACTTGCATGGATTCCTTCTGACGTCATGAATCAATATTACAGTGAAGATTTAACTCAAGTTACTCCCGTCTTCTATTACAGAAACTTTTCATTTCAAAATGAATTATTATCCATTTTTCACAATGTAAAATACATTGTTGTAATACCTACATTCACTTAAGCATTACTATGTTTATTTGACAAAAACTATTGATTTGAGGCTTAGTGTGCTTTATTTTTATAGAGATTTACTGTAAATGACCTTTAATTAGTTATGAGTCCTAAAATAACAAATAATTAAATACATTTCAGACAGAATTTTAACTCTTGCATCTCGTTTTCTCAAAAAAAAAAAAAAAACATCCTTAAAACAACATTTACTTTATGCTATACTGTTTTCAGAGAATATATCTCCAAGATTCCCACTACGCACCAAAAGCAAGAGGTGGAAAAGGCCCATTAAAAACGTTAATTGGGTTCTCCAGCAACATTTGCATCAGATGACATGTGTGAACAGCAGTATAAACCACAGAATCAGCAGCCAGAGCAAACACGGTTCAGTCTTCATACCCCGCTGCTCTGAAATCACCATCATTTCACTTTCATTATAGGTCTGCAATGGCGCAATAACTCAACATTAAAAATTACCGCCATTAACTCGAGCACTGAGGGACTGTATGGTCTGCAAATGTGCAGAGTCTAACGACGGCTTTTCCAGGACAAGAACTAACTCAAAGACACACACGCATGCACCTATTACCACATGTGCCCGGTGTTAGTGTCTAAGCCATCGTCATTGATTCGTGGCCGAGCACCTTGTCTGCCATAATGAGGACAGGGAGAGTGCAAGGACCCTCCACGTCCCTCAGGACAAAGAGCCCACTCCAATCTCGGCTCCGTCTCTCTGACAGCGCCGACTGCATCTCAAGGACCCCAACCTTATTAGATTCTCTCAGTATGCCAATAGCATTCTCTAAAATGATTACAGAGCGGCGGGAATATGCACGTGTTTTCTGCTCTCATCTTTTATTTTTATGTTTGACCAGTTAGCTTTGCTGCAAACGTCTGATCTCACTTCGCCGGTGGTGCAAATAAGAGCAAAAGAGCCGGCATGCATGCACGCACACATTCACGCCACGCATGGCAGAGCGTGTGCCGAGAATATTTGCGAGTGCGTCTCTCACCCCACTTATTTCTGCCTCTACATCCACTCCGCCGCCACTCCAATGATCCTCTCTTCTGCTGTGTTAAATAAAACATGGGGCTTTTTTCATTATTATTAGAGTGAGGCCATTTCTTCATGGACATATTCATGCACGGGGTTGAGCTGGGGATTGCAGAAGGGCAAGAGAGGAACGAGAGATGATAATTAAACATGCTCGCCAAACCTACCCAACGCCGCCGACGACCAGTTTCATTTACATGTCTCTTAGGTTCACTGTAATGAAGACTTTAGGCAATCATCATTATTTATTGCAGTTCATCTGACTGCCTGCAAAGGACAATATTCGGTGGCTTCTGTGGTGACTTAACCCTTTATCCTCACCTCCAGCTCTGAACCGCAGTGTGTGGTCACAGATCTGTCATATTTCATTTGTCAAAGGTGGGTCACAAAGAACTCGATGTTCAAATGTCTTTCCACTACTGCAGCAGTGCAAAAATCATGTTCTTACTCTGTATTTTTGTCTTGTTTTATAGTACAAATATCTTAGCACTCTTAAACCAAGATATATTTGCTTTAGAAGCAAAATGACATTAGATATTAAGTCTTAAATTTATCAAAATTGAGTTTTTTGCCTAAAACAAGAAAAAATTTCTGCCAGTAGGTTAAGAAAAATAATCTTGTTTTCCATTTGAATTAAGTTTATTTTTCTTACCACCATTGGCAGGTATTTTTTCTTGTTTTAGGCATAAACTCCCTTAATTTTGATACCATTTTTTAGAAAGCAAGTCATTTTGGTTCTGAAGTAAATATATTTTGATTTAACACTTATTCTGTGCTGAAAATCCTTCACCTAATTTGGTGTTCCTGGTTAAAAACTGCTTGTAAATCTCTCATTATGCGATATTATGACCAAATCTTGGATTCAATCTTTTTGTCAACTTGTTTACTTTCAATTTGCACAGGTTTTGTGTTTCTTTTTAAAACTGACTGATCGTAGGCCTCATTGATTTTTAGCTCATGCACCTCAGTTTCTAAGCAAAAAACATTATTTGTGGATAATTTTGGCAAAGTTCACTCAAAAACTGAGAAAATGTAGAAGTAATTTTCTGTAGGCCATTCAATCTTTTTTGTTAGCTTGTGCTCAGTTAGCACATGTTCTGTATTTAATTTTTTTGGAACTGATTGTTCGTAAGCTACTATATCAAAACTGAGTTTTTGCTGAAAACAAGCAAAAATATTGGCCAATAGGTTAAGAAAAATAATCTTGTTTTCCATTTGAATTAAGTTTATTTTTCTTACCACCATTGGCAGGTATTTTTATTATTTTAAGCACTTAATTTTGATAGATTTTTTTAGAAAACAAGTAAATTTGCTTCTCGAGTAAATGCATTTTAATTTAACTCTCTTTCTGTGCTGAAAATTATTTACCTAATTTTGGGTTGCCAGTCAAAAAGTGCTTGTAAATCTCTCATTATGTGATATTATCACCAAATCCTTGATTCCATCTTTTTGTCAGCTTCAATTAGCACAGGTTTTGTGTTTCTTTTTGGAACTGACTAATCATAGGCCTCATTGATTTTAGCTCATGCACCTCAGTTTTTGAGTGAATAAAAAACATTTGTGGATAATTTTGGTTATTTTCACTCAAAAACTGAGAAAATTTATAAGCAGGTTTTTTGTCATCCAATCATTTTTGACCGGGAACACCACACGTGTAAGAAAGTGGGAGGGAATAGGTTAAGAAAAATAATATTGTTTTCCATTTGAATTAAGTTTATTTTTCTTACCCCACTGGCAGGTATTTTTCTAATTTTAAGCATAAACTCACTTAATTTTAATAGATTTTTCAGACAATAAATCATTTGGCTTCAGAGTTCTGTGCTGAAAATCCTTTACATAATTTGGTTTTCCTGGCCAAAAATTGCTTGTAAATCTCTCATTATGTGATATTATCACCAAATCCTTGATTCAATTTTTTTATCAGCTTGTTTTCTTTCAATTAGCACAGGTTTTGAATTTCTTTTTGGAACCGACTGATCATAAGCCTCATTAATCTGAGCTTATGCACCTCAGTCATTGAGTGAAAAAAGCATTATTTGTGGATAATTTTCACAATTTTCATTGAAAAACATTTGTAGGCCAGTAATTTTTGACCAGGAAAATCACAAGTGTAACAAGGCAGAAGAAAAATCAAAGTACAAATAAGTACAAAAATTATCAAAAAAAATTTTTTGGTAAGTTTTCTACCCTGCATGAGCAAAGTCAGTAAGTTTTAGTCCAATCCGATAACATTAACTAGCACTTCTGGGAAAAAGAAACACCTCTCCAGGTTGAACTGAACGAAACACAACATGTGGGTTAATAATGTTTAGACAACTGTACTGGAAAAAATGACAAAAATAATGAGTAAGAAAATATTTTTCGCAGCGAGGCACCTGAAGCAGCTCTTTAAAATGCTAAAAGTGTGCTCGTCAACGACAGGCATCTGGATATACACCACTCTTCTCAGTCATCTGATGAATTAGCGCTGTCATGATCACTAGAAAATGTACACAAACATCTCTTTTTAATGAAATTCAGTTGCACTAGGCAAATAGTGCTCCAAATAGTGTTTTGTGAATTTATAACAAGCCTCGTGCAATTTAAATACTCACAGCTCAATGCTAATCCAGCACATTTAGAATTTGTTTTTGCTGGATTGCATTCAGTTCTTAAATACGACGCAGGGTTTTGCACTGAAATAACTGTCACAGTCGCAATTGTGTTTGTTTAGAGAAAATATTTACGTGATCAGAAAAAATGTACACAAATATCCAGTTTTGTGTTTATAGTGTTGTTTAACGTTAAATAAGCAAAGTAAATTTTTGCAAATAAAATAGATTTCATTAGCCGCATTTGCATAAAAAGAAGGCATATTCACCCTCAAATGAATAATGACATTATTTAAACCATCACGACACACAACTATTCATGAATAATAAGAGCTTAACACAGAATTAACATGCTCGATTGATGCAAATGTTTGCCTCATTGTTTTTTTTTTTTTCCACTAGAAAATACACACAAACATCTCTTTAAAATAAATTTCAATTGCACTAGGCAATAGTGAAATTATAACAAGGTTCATGTGCAATTTACATACTCACAGTAAAATGCTTTTTCAGTGTATTTAGTATTTAGCTGGATTATAGATGATTCTTGGAGTTTTGCACTGAATAAACTAAATGCTAAAATGGTACAACTGTGTTTCTTTAGAGTAAATTGACAAATCTCAAAAAAGGTACACAAATACACAGTTCTTCATCTGCTTTCCCCAATTAATCACACTTTTACATGAGTAAAGTAAATTTTGCATTCTATAAGCCACATTTGCACAGAAAGGAGGCATGTTTGCACCGAAAAGAATAAAGACTCCATTTAAATATACTCACTGCTCAATGCTATTTGGGAATAAAAAGAGCTTAACGCTGAATTGATGCAAATGTTCACCTTATTGTGTTTCTTTTTACATGATCACTAGAAAATGTACATAAATATACAGTTTTGTTGACCGCCTGCTTTCCAAAGTGATCGTAACATCTATAAGCGATCAGTCTTTGCTTATATATTTTAGACAACATATTTACATGATCACTAGAAAGCAGTACATAAATAAATGCTTTAAAATAAAATTTTGTTTACTGCCTGCTTCAGTTATTATCAGGGTTTTTTGCACAAATTCAAGCATCTGACTGCATTAATTGACGGATCCACTAGGTGGCGATCACAGTTGAATTGTTGCTTTTAAGAACTACTTAAAGAAGATGACAATAAAACAAAAAGAGAAATGTTGAAACAACAAAAATGTATATATGCAAAAATATCTCAGTTTTGAACATCGTCAAAGTATGCATGTAAATAGTGCTTCAAGCCTCATTTGCATAAAAAGGAGTTCTGAATAGTATAATGGCTTAAATCAAATGCTATTCCAGCACATTTAGCATCTGGTTGAGCTGGACTGCGGGCAGTTTGTGAATAAAATGCAGGGTTTTGCGCTGAAATAACATGCTAAATGGTTTAGTATCTGCTGGGAAAATGTTTACAAATCCTCTACGGCTTGATTGCCTTAGCGACACATTTTAAAAAGTCCAGATCGCCAAAAAAAGCACCATCTGTCAGCGCTGTTTCCAACAGGTGTAATAAGCAACCTCAGGCTCGAAGCCCAATGCAATCGAATCAGCCCACCCTGGCAATACGATTACGTCAACGGCTCCTTCCCGCTAGACGCACAGGCCAGGTCTGATGGACTTCAAGCCGGCAACAACAAAGACAAACAGATCCAGAAACGACACAGAGCCACAGAATCTGAGCAGAGCCAAGCCTGGAGAGCTGCACATGGAAAAAGATAGGAGCCAGTTTTGAAAGACGGGGCATCTGTTTCGGCTGGCAGAGGATGGATTTCATTGCGCTTTCTCTGCCAGCCAACCATCTTGGTCCTGCAAAGGGGGAGACAAACGAACACAAACCATCGTATTGACCCACTTGCCCCACCGTGTACCGCATTAATGTGCAGAATTGGTTATGATCTACTGAACAAGCCGTTCACCTGCTCCCAGCTGCCTGCCAACACATGATCTCCGCTTTTCTGCTGAAGTTTGTTTGCAACAGGTGATTTTGAAAAGTTGCATGCTTTGGTGATGCTTGGGAGCTGAAATAACCTTTTTTCCAAGACCACATCTGTACCTTAAGGTTGCAAATGTGGATTAGCAATAAAGTGGTAGGGAAATTTTATCTTTTTATGTTACGATGTTCCCAAAAAAGTCAAAAAAGTAAAGAGAAGTCAATTCATTATGGGTGGTCTAAAAATATAAGGTTGGAGTGTTAAAAAAAAAAAAAAAAAAAAAGCATTTATGCATTTGGCAGATACTCTAATCCAAAAGCAATTTGGAGTTTATTCAAAGACAGGCGTACTTTAAGGACAAGTTGCATGCTTTAATGATGCTTGGGAGTGTAAATAAGTTTTATTCCAAGAAAATATCTGTAACTTAAGGTTGCAAATGTGGATTGGGAATAAAAGTAGTAGTGAAATTTTGTGTTATGTACCAAAAAAAAAAAAAAAAAAAAGTTTATGTTTTTAAAGAGAAGCCAATTCATTATAGGTGATCTAAAATATTTTATAAGGTTGGTGGTAAATAAATACATACATGCATATGTACATTCAAAACATTTATCCTTTTGCCAGATGCTTTTATATAAAACTATTTAGAGTTTTCCAAAGACAAGGGAGCTTAAATAAACATCTGAAAGTTAAAATTGCAAATGTGGATTAGTAATAAAAGTAGTAGCAAAACTTTATGTGTGATGTTCAAAAAAATATATATATATACTGTATATATATTTTAAAACAGAAGCCAATTCATTATGGGTGATCTAAAAATATTTTATATGGTCGGCGGTTAAAAAAAAAAATGCATTAATGCATTTGGCAGATGCTTTTATATTTTAAGCAATTTAAAGTTTGTTCAAAGACAAATTGCTTGCTTTAATGATGCTTGGGAGCGTAAACAACTTTTATTCCAAGAAAATGTCTGTACCTTAAGGTTGCAAATGTGGATAAAAGTAGCAGTGAAATTTAATGTGTGATGTTCAAAAAAAGTAAATATTTTTAGAGAGAAACCATTATTTTTATATATATATATATATATACACACACATATATATACACACACATATATATACACACACACACAGGTGCATCTCAAATTAGAATGTCGTGGAAAGTTAATTTATTTCAGTAATTCAACTCAAATTGTGAAACTCGTGTATTAAATAAATTCAATGCACACAGACTGAAGTAGTTTAAGTCTTTGGTTCTTTTAATTGAAATGATTTTGGCTCACATTTAACAAAAACCCACCAATTCACTATCTCAACAAATTAGAATACTTCATAAGACCAATAAAAAAAAAACATTTTTAGTGAATTGTTGGCCTTCTGGAAAGTATGTTCATTTACTGTATATGCACTCAATACTTGGTAGGGGCTCCTTTTGCTTTAATTACTGCCTCAATTCGGCGTGGCATGGAGGTGATCAGTTTGTGGCACTGCTGAGGTGGTATGGAAGCCCAGGTTTCTTTGACAGTGGCCTTCAGCTCATCTGCATTTTTTGGTCTCTTGTTTCTCATTTTCCTCTTGACAATACCCCATAGATTCTCTATGAGGTTCAGGTCTGGTGAGTTTGCTGGCCAGTCAAGCACACCAACACCATGGTCATTTAACCAACTTTTGGTGCTTTTGGCAGTGTGGGCAGGTGCCAAATCCTGCTGGAAAATGAAATCAGCATCTTTAAAAAGCTGGTGAGCAGAAGGAAGCATGAAGTGCTCCAAAATTTCTTGGTAAACGGGTGCAGCAACTTTGGTTTTCAAAAAACACAATGGACCAACACCAGCAGATGACATTGCACCCCAAATCATCACAGACTGTGGAAACTTAACACTGGACTTCAAGCAACTTGGGCTATGAGCTTCTCCACCCTTCCTCCAGACTCTAGGACCTTGGTTTCCAAATTAAATACAAAACTTGCTCTCATCTGAAAAGAAGACTTTGGACCACTGCGCAACAGTCCAGTTCTTCTTCTCCTTAGCCCAGGTAAGACGCCTCTGACGTTGTCTGTGGTTCAGGAGTGGCTTAACAAGAGAAATATGACAACTGTAGCCAAATTCCTTGACACGTCTGTGTGTGGTGGCTCTTGATGCCTTGACCCCAGCCTCAGTCCATTCCTTGTGAAGTTCACCCAAATTCTTGAATCGATTTTGCTTGACAATCCTCATAAGGCTGCGGTTCTCTCGGTTGGTTGTGCATCTTTTTCTTCCACACTTTTTCCTTCCACTCAACTTTCTGTTAACATGCTTGGATACAGCACTCTGTGAACAGCCAGCTTCTTTGCCAATGAATGTTTGTGGCTTACCCTCCTTGTGAAGGGTGTCAATGATTGTCTTCTGGACAAATGTCAGATCAGCAGTCTTCCCCATGATTGTGTAGCCTAGTGAACCAAACTGAGAGACCATTTTGAAGGCTCAGGAAACCTTTGCAGGTGTTTCGAGTTGATTAGCTGATTGGCATGTCACCATATTCTAATTTGTTGAGATAGTGAATTGGTGGGTTTCTGTTAAATGTGATCCAAAATCATCACAATTAAAAGAACCAAAGACTTAAACTACTTCAGTTTGTGTGCACTGAATTTATTTAATACACGAGTTTCACAATTTGAGTTGAATTACTGAAATAAATGAACTTTTCCACGACATTCTAATTTATTGAGATCCACCTGTATATATGTGGCAGATGTTTTAAAGCAATTTGGAGTTTTTCAAAGACAAGTTGAATGCTTTGGTGTTGCTGTAACTTAAGGCTGCAAATGTGGATTAGCAATAAAAGTAAAAGCCTTTAATGCTGTGACACACGTTAGAGCAAATGCACTCAGGCTGTTGTCAAACTAGTTTATTTTTAAGTCCAAAACGAGTTAAAAATCGTGATTACATCATTAATATCAATACTACCAGCAGCTGTTTACCATTCTAGCCAGATAACGATTCAAGAGAAGATGCCAGTTTCATGTGCCATTAATATTTGTCCCTGGTTTTCCGCCCTAAATTTAACATGACACAATGACTACGTTTACATGGACATCAGTAATCTAATTATTTACCTTATTCTGAATAAGACAATATTATGATTAAGGTGTTTACATGAGTTGCTTTTAGAATAATCTTTTCATGTTCCCGATTTACATGTTATAGTACATAGATCGATTAATGGCATGCGTCATTACGTCACCACACGACGCCATCTGACGTCCCCTCCAGAATTTCACGTATAAACATATAGTTCGTCTTCGTGATGATGCCATATACAGTTTTGGGTGTTTCATTTTTAATTTTATGAAAGCTTCAAATGCAGTTAATTATTTGTACGTGCATACAGACGACGGCGGTGTTGAAGCTCTTTTATTTGCCGTCAAACGGTTGATCACTGCCGTGTGAGTATCCTGTCGCAAAATGCGGCGAAAAGTCCTACACAACGGTAATAGTTTGATTAAGGTGTTTACATGTCTGTACTGCACTTCAGTAATACGACTAAAAGAGGAATACTCCACATGTCTTAATTCGATTTGTGTTTACTTCGATTATGACTTTAGCCAGATTAAGGTAATCAAAAAGCTCTGTTTACATGGTTGACTCTTAATCGGAGTATTGTCTTAATCGTATTAAAATCGGAGTATTGTTGTCCATGTAAACGTACTCACTGATATCTGTTTCCCAAGAAATGCTTTATAATACAACAGGCAAATTATACATCATTAATACTTGCTTCAGTTAGTCCACATGAACTATACAAACAAAACAAACCGAGCTCTGACGTCAAACAGACTTGAGTCTGCAGCAAAAGTTCTCGTGTGAAAGCGCCCTTAGATACCCTGCAGGGACTTATTGTGTTGCAGTGTGATTAGTATTCACTGTGAAAACAAAATGTCGAAGCAAAATATGCCCAGCAAGACAAACAGAACAAATGCAATCTCTCTCTCTCGCTCTCCCCATTTAAAGCAATTAATCTTAAAAAGACAATTAAAGAGATTCCGATTCATGGCTCGTTTTAGAATAATAACAGATGCAGAAGAACTCTCATCTTTGATATTTTGTTAACTTTCTGCCACATCTAGGTCAGTCAAGGCCGCATCATTTTAATTTGATTACATAAAGCAGTTAAGCAGCCTCTGTCATTTCAGGGCATCTGTGTTGGGTCAAGGGGATGACCCATGCAATGGTGATGCATGTTGCACTAAAGTGTGGGTCACGTGACCTGCTCAAGGGCACAAAACCAGGGCAGAGAACTAGAAATCTTCCAGCTACTGGTGTGCTGCCCACAATCTCACTGCGGCATTGTCGAATAAGTCCTGTTAATGTTGAGGAAAGAATGAGCTAATGGAACTAAACACGTTTTGAGAACAGGAACCCCTCTGCCTTTGATGTAGAGACTAATGAGTCTTTTGCATTCTTGAGTTATTTGAATAAAAATACCGTGGATGGAGCCGAGGTACAAGGATGGTATCAGACATGGTACTTCTTGAAGCTGATAAACTCCATAAAAGAACAAATTTTGGTTCCTCAACTAAACTTTCAAGTGAACAGTCTTAAATGAAACATCTAAAGAACATTTTTAAATGGAAAGATTCCATGAATGTTAAAAGTTCTTTATGAAACCATCAATGGCAATAAAGAACCTTTATTTTTAAGAAAGTACACTCAAGATTCTTTTTTGGAATCTAAGGTTCCATGAAGAACTTTCAACATCCATGGAATCTTTCAACTCCACAAAAGGCACTCTATAGCAGAAAAAAAGGTTCTTTAGATTATTAAAATGTTCTTCACATTAAGAAAAAAAAAATGGTTCTTTTAAGAAAAGTTCATTGAGGTTCTTTGGGGTACCAAAAATTATTTTTATATGGCATCGCTGTTAAAAAAAAAAAAAAAAAAAACATTTAGAACATTTATTTAAGAAACTACCAGAATATTTGCTTCAAAAACATAACAAAAACATAGTATTACCATGGTACCATTTCCAAAAAACTAAGCCATAGTACTTTTTTTGGAAAGTAAAGTCTTTTAGTTGTTTTGCTCTACAAAAAAAACAAATAAATAAAAAATAAAAAAAAACATACTCCAGTAATCTTTATTTACAACTTCAAAGAAAAGAAAAAATTTCAGTGTTGGCTATTTTTTTTTTTTTATTATTATTATTATTATTATATAAAACTGCATATGTCTTTTTGCAGAGTCTAATTCTGTCACAAAGACAGATGTGATGTGTCAGGACACCTATTTCAGTGATATCTGTCAGGTAATAGGATGTGTGATGTTCAAAAACAAAGTGTTTCAGTAATTTTAAAGAGAAGCCTTTATGGGTGCTCTAAAAATATTTTATGAGGTTGGAGGTATAAAAATATATATTTATGCATTTGGCAGATGCTTTTTTAGGCAGCCACTTTGGATATTATTCAAAAGACAAGTACTTTTTTACGAGTGACCAGCTGACAAAGTTACTCAAGTAAAAATATATTTTGGTTAGTCAGATTCTGCACTTCAAACTTGGATGGACGGATGGAAAAAGAAAAAAATAATCAATGTTGGAAAGGCCAGCAACTGTGAGCGAGTGTAAATTATGTGGTCAGTACATATCAAATTATCAGACGCCTGAATCAATTTCCCTTGTGCAGAACTGCTGAATTGTGAGAAAAAAACATAATGAGTTTCAGACAGATTTTCCCCTGAGCAAACATCATCAGCACTGTTGAGTCTGAGGGAGAACAAACTCTCAGGGTGTCTAGTTTACCCCTCCCTCCATCCAAAACACACGCTGACATGAAAATTAAAACATGCTCTTCGCTCACACAATGTCGCATGTCCTTCAACATATCCATTTTGCGAGCTTTGCAATATTAAAGGAGCAGTTCGACCAAAGAGGAAAATTCTGCTATTATATACTCACCTGTAGTCTGAGAAATCTGCATGCACAAAAATAGCTGCATGAAGATTCTTCAGAATAAATAACAACAGAATTTTCATGTTTGCACGGGCTGTTCCTTTAATCTCACATTGATCTGTGCATAAACAGTACTGTCGTCAAATAATGAAAATCTATTCTGATTAACAGATGATTTATGCAAGCTCTAATAGGTGGCTTGCATGCACTGAAGTGCATTTTTGTGCACGCAAGGGGCACAAGAGACATTTTACACATGGAGTTCTCTATCAGAAATTCGGCGCCTGCATGGAGAAAAAAACTCCCCCCACAGGGCAAGAATGATTAAATTTGTGTTCATCATGGTAAAGGGCTCAAAGAGTGGAATCAAACATCATTTCAAAGCAAGTATTCATCCATTCACAGCACACCGAGAGCTTTTATTCCCTCCCTGATGCCCCATGCGTTCTCTGACAGATCAATAATACAACAATAGTACTCCAAACCCATACGAATCACCCAGCGGTGTCTAGTTTTCTTCATCTTTCTGATATTAACCATTTCACAAGTATGACTGTCTCAGAACAATCACAAAGATGAGAGCTTGGAGTAGATGTCAAATGCAAATCACACAGCACTTTTTCAACAGCTAGTGTCAAAACTGCAGCAAAATTTGTTTCTGCTATGAGATCAGATTCACATATCACCATTTACTGAAAATATATTGAAGTAATTTGCATCATCCATTTCGGAGAGAATCAGAGCCAAGTAATCACATGTAGATAATCAGCATGACAGATATTCACAAACAATTGGGTTGACATGAATATCGGGCCACCTGCTGGACCTCTAAAGAATAGCCACAAACAACAACAATACATAAAACATTAAAATTATGTAATATAAATATACAATTAAAAATGACAGTAAATCTTAATTATGGCAATATTAATATATAAAATATTCATAATGAGGCATTATTATTTAATTATTATTACTGTTTGCATATTGCACATCAGTCACTTAAAAGTGAAAATAACTATTATCAGTTTCTGAATATCGGTTGTGCTGATAAATGCCACCTGCTGGGTCTATAAAGAATATCCATCAATTACACCACTGTCTGTTAAACAATAATTAATTAAATAATTAATTAGAAAGCTATAAATATATACTTAAAATGACAATTAATATTAATATATGCTAACATAATAACAGCAAATACGCCAATATAATATACAGCAACAACAACAGCAAGAACCAAAACAGCAATAATAAAATATTCATAATGAGTCCCTAGTCTCATGGTTATTTAGTTATTATTATATGCATATTGGATATCAGACATTTAAAAATAAAATAACATTATCGGTTTCTGAATATCGGGCCTACCGATAAATGCCACCTGCTGGTTCTCACCAACAACACCATTACATCACAGTCTGTTCAACAATAAAATTATAAAACTATAAATATACACTTAAAAGGGCAATCAATAGTAATATGTGCTAATAAAAAAAGACCATGATTAAGACAATATAATATAACAACAACAGCAAGAACCACAACAGCAATAATAAAATATTCATGAGGGGTCACCAGTCTAATGGTTACTTAGTTATGATTATATGCATCCTGCATATCAGATATTTAAAAATAAAAATAACCATTATCGGATTAAGAATATTGGTTCTACTGATAAATGCCACCTGCTGGATCTCTAAAATATAGCACCCAACAATGGCATTACACCCCTATGCAAAACAACTGTTACCATATATTATAATTAAGTAAATCAAAATATAATAATATAAAAACAGAAACAATTAATACAATTTAATTAATAATTAAATATGCACATGCATTATACATTTTATGAAATCTAAAAATTTAAGTTCATTAATGAATATGAATATATTAATACAATTAATAGTGTAAAATAATTAGTATTTGATCATATATATATATATATATATATATATATATATATATATATATATATATATATGTTAAACAGCTGTTTTGCATATTGCTTATTATCGGACACCTAAAAACATATCGATGTCGGTCATAAAAAAAACAATATTAGTGTCAATATCTGTAAAGGCATCCACTGACTTTTTAAACACAGAGACAGAGGCGAGGAAAGCCTAAGTGTTGATATGCAGAACTCGTGTGTTGTGTCTTGTCTCTATGATTTCACACACGCACACACACACACACACACACACACACACATGATTCATTGGCAGGTAGACCCCCAGAGCCGCATTAGTATTCCACTCCAGGTCCCAGCAAAGAATGAGGCAAGGAACGAGTGAGGAACATGTTCTCTACAGAAGAATGCCTTAAGAATTGCAACTTACCTTTCCACAGCAACGCCAAGAGCAAAGCGAGCGCGTGTCGCAACATTGCGCAGCTCATGTTTTGAGTTGATTGTTTGTTATTTCTCTGTGTCAGTTCTTGCAGCAACAGTCCGTTTTTATCTTCAATGAACGGGAACACGCATAAACCTCAGTTGTCCGTCCGTGTGTCTATTTCACGAAACGTCCGCAGTCTACAAATCTTCCAAGTGTGTCAGGAGTGCCACAAGACGGGTCGGTTTTCCCAAGTGACCCTTTGCAAGGAGACCAAACACAATCTGTTGGCGTTTGGAGTGCCAGAGAATGTATAAATAAATCCTTGCGCGAAAAAAAATGTTGTGTATACCTCCTCAGATTTTTTCCTTCAATACAAGGGCATCCACAGAAAAAGAGAAAAGCGACAGTTGAGATGGTTTAGAGGGATGTTGTGTGCTCAGTGAATCAGAATCACTGTGCATCGCTTCAGAGCGGAGCACGAAAGAAGCGTCTGATTGACAGCTCAAGGAGAATCTTCTCCACCAATCAGCGAGCGTCAAGGAAGTGGGCCGGGCAGCAAGGAGGAGATTCGACCAATCGTGAGCACGGAGGGGCGGAGACTCCAAGAGCGCTATGATAATATAAGGTGATTTATAGCACGCTCAGTGCACTGCAGTACTGGAGGAAAGGTGTTTGCGTGGACATGCACATTAGTGCTTTATGTTCTCTACTGGGAGAGGTGATCTGCGTGGGGAACTTAGCAGAGAAGTGTTTAGAAATCGCGCACTTGATTTATTGGCTCATTTGTAAAGTGCGGTACAATTTTTGTGCACCCATCTGACTTAATAGCCTAAATAAAATATTAAACTCACAATTTTTGAAGAAGATATAACCATATTAGTTACAAATGCATTTCACTGCTTTGGTTTGAGTGGATGTTATTATTTTTGCTATGTCTTCAACTTCTAAAATAAAAAGTAGGCTAATTTATTCAGAAATATTCCTAGTAATGCTTCAAATAAAACACTGTACCGAGTGAAAATAAAATTAAATAGGTCACTGTCATCAATATAACTCTTCATCCTGTTAGTATTTTGTACACTTCCATTAATTAACAAATTAAAGCCAGTTGCTTCGTGACATCATCCTCCAGGAAGTGACATCATTTTGGAGGGAAAACACCACCAGCAACACCACTAATTAGATTTGAATAATTCTGTGATGTTTTGTTGTATCAGTTCATTTGTTCATCCAGTCGGTCCATCAAAGAACAATGACAAAATATTTATTTATACATATTCAAAAAGCATAACAGACCCACATTTAACTAACAAAAACAGTTACTTCATGACATCATCCTCCAGGAAGTGACATCATTTTGGAGGGATTTAAAGAAGATTTAAAGAATTCTTTCATGTTTTGTTGTATTAGTTTGTTTGTTAGTCCAGTCAGTCTGTCATTATGCAATCATTATTATTTATGCATATTCATTTTTTTTATTACTGAGTATATAATCACCCACCTTATTGCAGGTGCTGAACTCGATATTGATATGTTTTATAATATTTTATGGAAACAATGGTGACTTTGGTTGTGGTTTTGACACCGACTCGCGCCGTTGATGGTAATTTGGCGGGAATATTCACAAGTTTCTCTCACAAGGTCAATGGCTCTGGAGAATTGTGCTCTAACAGGGTGTTGACTGTCATCTGTAGATTGATGGTTGCCCTGACTGAAGTGAAGGGACGTCGCAACAGCATTTGAATATTAATATATGAACTCTGTATGATACTGACCGAGCCTTTAAAAAGGATAGTTCACTCAAAAATGTTTTCAAAAAGTCATTATTTACTGTTATTTCAAGACGATCAACCGCTAATAGGTGTATTGCGGGTGACTTGGCCAACTCATTCAAGAGATATGTCTGTCTAATTTGACCTCTAATGCAAATGTAACTGGTTTATGAGTGTAAAGTGCTTTGAGGTTTACTATGCATAAAAATGTTTTGTAAGTACACTCATTTGGCATCTGTCTGTGAAATCAATTGTGAAACCGTTTAGAGATCTTATGAACCTTGCCTTGACTTTGAATCATTTTTGTCCTGATATGTTGCATTTATCACATTAATGGCTCAGAGTTTAATTTAATATGCATGCTAGTGTTAAATGACAGCCAAGCTAACAGAGAACATTCTGGGAAGGTTCTCTCAATGTTATGAGCAAACGTTCTTCCAGTAACATTATTAGAATGTTCGTTCAAAGTTATCCAGTCTTTAATAAACGTTAGTTTAATTTTTTTCTGAAACGTTTTAGTTGGATATTCGTCTACCATTTTTTAAATGTAACTGCTTGTTTAGAACATTCAGAGAACATTCAGAAGTAACGCTCCTCTAATGCAAAATTATAAAATGGAATGTGTCCTGAACATTAACACACACATCATCAAGAAAAAAAAAAAAAAAGTTTTTTAAACATTTAAAAAACCGGGCGAACTTTCAGAGAACATTCTGAAATAACATTTTCATAACTTAATGGGAACATTAGCAAAACATTCTCTGAATTTTTGCTAGTTGTGAGATTGAAAGCTGTACTGAGTTTCACATTGTTTTCATGCAGCAAATCAAGTTTTCATTCATTTCTAATTGATTTGAATCATCTCGTCTTCTGTTTTACTGTGTATTTGAACGAGTTTGCGCTTTCTGTTTGTTTTTGACGCTCAGAGAAAGATTTCACCAGAGCACCTGTGGTATAATTTCCATATCAAGATTGCCATCCGAACGCCGTTGTCCCTCATCCATTCAGAGTTCTTTGTGACAGCCCAAGACCTTTTCAAATGCAATCACGTTTTTCGATAAGTCTCAAGATTTTTCGGCGGCCCTACTCTTATAGTCTCTGCGACCTGCTTTGGTTTATCATTGTCATTTTTCTGTTCAAATTCGCTCACACCCACACGACTCCTCCAAGAGCAGCAGCATCACAACAGCAGCACACTCTTGTGATATTGCTCCGGCTCAGACTGCTCATATATCTGGAGAAAGCTGTCTATTATCAATGGCAGCTGCTTGGCTGGCACATTCAGATCTGGGATAATACAATCTGGATGCTGCTTGGTTTCTGATTTTTTTTATTTTTATTTTTTGCTGTGACATTAAAGACTTAATAAAGCCCTCCAAAAACAGGAGATTTTTTTTTTTTTTTTTTTTTGCAATTTAAATGTTGCTTGTGGAAAAAAAGTCACCCCCTTCACTGAACAATGAAGTTTGTTACTTCAGCAAAACCATGTGCCTGCATTGCTTTGCATCTACTGAAGTAGTTTTCTGGCCTATTTCGAAAACAATGACTGCTTACAAAAACAATGCAATTTCCCAGTAATTTCATACAGTGACAAAAATGTAGTGCATAATGTAGTGCATAAACAATTTTCACAAAACAATTACAGTTACAAATGGTAAGTTATACCTGAAATTACAACAATGTACAACTTTGAAAAATCTTTTTTTTTTCTTTTTCCTCGGTATAAATTAAAAATGAATCAAACAGATTTGAATAAATACACTGAAGCCCACACAGGCCATGCATGATTTTTATTTGTTTATTTTTTACTTAAAATCTTTTTTTTTCTCCTTTTTTTTTTCCAAAATAATCTCACAAAACAATCTTGAGGTTTTTTATCTTTGAGGTTTTTAAGATATAACTCTAATGCATGGAATATAGATCATACAACTAATATCTTGGCACATTTTTCCTAAGTATTTGCAATTCACAGAAAAAGAAAATGGCATAAGATTTGCAATTTTCACTCAGGAATGGCTAAATTTCACAAATAATGACAAAGAAGTAACACACTGAGTTAAACCTGAAAGACTGAAATAGCATTTTCTTCTAAAACATACTCCAACACTCTAAAAAATGTCCATATGTTTCCCAGCACTGGGTTGTACTTAACCCAGCATTTTTTTAGAGTGAATAATCTTTGTTTTATTTACAACTTCAAAAAAATCATTGTTTACAGTGTGTAGCGTATGTGTTTTATTGCCCGTCTCTCTAGATTTCTTGATTCATCACAGGCCAAGTGATTTTCTAGTTGTGCTTCTTTCATGTCTCTCATATCACTTCATGTCTCTTTCTTCTAACATAATGAAATCATTTCAAACTCAAATCAATATTTCATGTCCATATGTTTATGCATTTGGTAAGCAGCTGTGTAATATGTAGGATAATTTACAGGCGGCCAGTCATTATCATAAAATAAACCTTCAGGGTCCTGATCATGCTGTCAGGCTTTATTTTGCTATAATGACATCAAATAAAACAAATCCTTTAACATGTTTTAAATTTAAACCATCGCTTCAGGACAAAATATAATCCATAATAATTCTTCCTCCAGTGAAAAAGTCCATCTCCTGTTGTCTTTCACATCAAAATCAACACACATATTTGTTTAGAGTTGGTTTCTCTTGTAAACGGTGCTTGATCTGTGCAGACTTCTCTCCTGATTCAGACCAGATGACTTTTTCACTGGAGAAAACAGTATTATGGATAGATGACTTGTATTTTAGTAATGGTTTGAAGTTAAAAACGGATTTGTTTCTTGCGAACGCAGCTTTTCATTTCTCAGGATGTTAATTAAAGGATTGGAGTGGTGTGGATTTCTTGTGGATTATTGTGATGTTTTTATCAGCTGTTTGGACTCTCATTCTGACGGCACCCATTCACTGCAGAGGATCCTTTGCTGAGCAAGTGATGGAATGCTACATTTCTCCAAATCTGATGAAGAAACAAACTCATCTACATCTTGGATGGCCTGAGGATGAGGAGATTTTCATCACATTTTCATTTGTGGGTGAACTTTTCCTTTAACACTGTACGTTTCTTCTCATGCCTCTGAAAGGTCTGAGCAGTAATAGGTTTTGCTCAGCAAGAGTAGCACTGGAGGGAACATTGTGTGTGTCTGGTTAGATGGCATAGTTGTAGTGGTCGTATAGTTGCCATGAGTAACTGGATGCTTGAGCGAGAGCCCTGGCTTTGAGACAGAGGTCAGCTTCATCAGCACTGGACCGCATTCGGCTCCAGCCACATTCAGTTCAGTATTTTAACACTTTAATGATAATTGACCTGCAGTGCCTTTCTCAAATCTTGTCAAAGCACTATTAAACATTTTAAATGATTACTTGTTCGCCCTGGAAGTGTTATAGTGCAGGTATGCTGGGGATTTTCCTTGACAAAGGGCAGCTCATGTTGAAAACAGTGTTTTCACTTAAAGCCAAGAGTGAATTAGCTGTTAGATACAAGATTCAGTGACAAATAATAATGTCTTGGATGATTTATATATTTATTTATTTCAAGGTATCTTGGGTTTATTACATTTGAAAACCTGAATTTACCTTGTCATGTCACAGAAATATTAAATACTGTAGATGGCATTAAAGAAACTTATTGACATACCTTACTTGAGGGTCTAAATGTGTCCTCTTTGTGATGTCACTAACTGTTTTAGGGTGAATATAATACGGCTTAAATGGCTTCATTACTTTTGATTTTTTAAAGATTAAAAATTCTTACTGTTTTTTTTGACAATGTTTATTATATTAACAACAACAACAAAAACAACAAATACAACAATAATAATAATAATAATAATAATAAATGGCTAAGATTTTCAGCTATTAATAATATACAATATTGTATTTCATTATATTGTTTTATATATGAAAATAATCAAATAAGTATTAAGCTATTTTTTCAAAGAATTACAGCTTTTAATAATAAACAATAATGTAAAAATTAAAATGATTTTTGTTTTATATATTATATTATTGTAATATAATATAATAAAAAAATAATTTAATAATAAATTACTATTAAAGCTAATTTTTTTCTAAGAATTTAAACTCATAATAATGAAAATAAATATAATATAAATATATAATTAATTAATTAAATTTAATATAATTAAAGTATGATATAATATAATATAATATAATATAATATAATATAATATAATATAATATATAACAATATTGTGTTTTATTATATTGTTTTAAATATTATGTTATACAAATAATTTGCTAATAATAAATGATTATTAAAGAATTTCAGCTTTCATTAATAAACAATATAACTATCAATGTTGTATTTTAATATATTATTTTATATTGTATATTTTATTATTATAAATTATTATTATTAAAGCTACATTTTTTTTAAAAGAATTTCAGCATTTTATTGAGACTTTTTTTTTTTCTTTAGTGATCTCTGGACAGTCACACCACCTAGACATTTTTAACTTTAAGCCCTGCAAAAAAAAAAAAAATGTCTAAATTAATTTTAATGTAGATACAGAAGAAGTGTATTCAAGTCATGGTCAGTATGAATTGCATTTGTGTTTTTGAATAACTTAATAGGTGCAGACACAAAAATGTGTGTCACGTCACTGACCCTCCTACCTTTGCTATGCCTGCTGGAATTCAATTACTGATGCAATTTTCAAATAATTATCATTTGAATTATTTTTCGCCAATGTGAATGTGATAGGACCATTAAGTCTGACAGCACTGCAGGATCACCAGGCAAGAAACCGCGACACATCCTGCGCTCCGGAGACGCTCCTCAGCACAAGCATCCTCGGGAATGCTGGAAAGGTTGCCCTCCGGGCCAAGTTTGCTCAGAAGTGTGTGAGTCTGCCAATAAGAGTTTGTGGCAGTGCCACAGAGAGAGGAGGACTTTCCAGGCTATTTAGTATGGAAATGTATGGAGATGGCACAACTGCTCTCTCCTCTCACTGCGTTCACACAGGCCTTAAGCTTTCCTCATTAATTGGCATGACACAAGCAGCACACATTCACTTGTAATCACCGTCCCTTAGAGAGGCCCAGAGAGAGAGAGAGAGGCAGGACATGGAAAGAAAGAAAGACAGTCCATTCATGGAATGATTTAATAAATACATTTTAAAAATTCAATCTCAGAGAAAAGGAAGCTAGAGCCGCTGCAAGCCACTGCTTTTTATGTGCGTTTTGAAAATTTAATCAAACTTAATGCAGCAGTTTTTATGCAATATCTCAATTTCAGCTAAAACTATATCCACTATGTGGACGGAAGTCCGGCACTGAAAAATATGGTGTAAGATTTACTTCAAAACAATAAACATACTTTATAATTAAAGCTATTTTTTGTAGAATTTAAGCTTTTTAATGAGCTTGATATAAAAATAGTGCAGGATTTACTTTGAATTAATGAAAATAATTTATAATTAAAGCTACTTTTTCTAAGAATTTCAGGCTTTTGAGACAAAATCTGTTTACTCTGAAACAATAATAATGCATATTTTTTTCTAAGAATTTCAGCTTTTTAAATCAAACTAAAAAATGGTGTAGGATTTACTTTAAAAAATAAAAATAGTTTATGTAAATAGCTACATAATTCTAAAAAAAATCAGCTTTTAATGAGGATGAAAAAAACTAATGTAGAATTTACTTAATTTATTAAAGCTAATTTTGTTTTTGTTTTTGTTTTTTTGAATGAGACTGAAAAATGGTGTTTGAAACTATTTTTACTCAGAAATGTGGCAATGGCAATTTCACAAAAGAAATAGCAAGTAACACTGAACTAAACATGAAATTTTGAAGTAGAAAGACTAGAGTTGTATTTTATTATAAATCTTTCTCCAATCAACTGTTTTATTTAAAGAAAAAAAAAGTTTGTACATGCCACTCAGCTTGAAATGCTCTTCTAAATAAACTTCAGCCAATATTTGTCATTGGCATATAAATGTTGCTCATGCACTAATGCATTTGACGTCACAAAATACAGAATGAAATGTCTTTGTGTTTCAACAAATGAAGATTTATACTTCCTTTTGTAGATCAAGCTCTTTAATCAGTAGCTTCAAAAGATCAAGGACAATTTGATATGAATGACATCTTTAATGTTTTTTTTTTTTTTTTTTTACAGTGCACTCAAAATGTGCATCACAAGCTTTTCACCATTTTGTAGTTTTCGTTGAACCTCAGTGGCCAACAGTGCAAAATCCCTCATTGAAGATCTGCAAATGTTGTGGCAGGGGTCCTTTATATAAAAGCCTGCATGAATAGGTCATCGGCAACAACTCTCCATTCTGTGTCAAGAAAGAAAGCCAGAGAGAGAGAGAGAGAGAGAGTCTGGCATTGCCCAATGAGGGATGGCAGATACCCCTGAGAATGAAGGGCCCGGCGGGGGGCTTCAGATGGAAGAGGCAGGAAAAAAGTGGACGTTAAAGAAAACCTTGAGTCCCTCTTTGCATCACCTATTACAGCCTTATAATAGTCAATAGAAAAACACGAAACTGAGCATCCAAACAGAGCCAGCTAGTTGGTAGCTTATGGGAAATGATAGAAATTCTGACCACAGAGCTGTTTTGAAATGTGGAGCCTTCATTTTTCTTTAAATGAAGTGTGTGAAGAAAACAACCCACGGCTGTAGAGGAACAGAGGGGGTGTTTACTACACAGAGGAGTAATTTATTCACTGTTAATCTGCTTCATTTTCAAGGTTTACACTATTTGTAGTGTTAGCACTGCCGCAATTGAATATGCTGTACTTTGTGATCACAATTGCCTTTGTTGACTTTTCTAACGCAACGTTTCAAGCCTGTAAATTACCTTGAAATTGAAACACTGAAAGCGAATCCACAAAAAAAAAAAAAAAAGCCCACAGGCTGCTAGTTTGAAGTCAACATGAAATCAAAACTGACCCTATTTACTTTCTTAATACACATTCCTGGAGTTGTTGAGCATGAGTCATTGGTTAAAAAAAAAAAAAAAAAAAAAAATTATCTTTGATAAAAATGTAATATTTTTTTTTAAAAACAAATTATCATATTTTGTAAATAATAAATTACATTTTTTATAATAATATCCTTTTTTATTTTAAAACAATATTTTTTTATATTTTTTATAATAATATAATGTAATTTTAAGGTATTCAATTATAAAAAAAATGGTTTTGAACAATATGCACTGTAATAAGGGTTATTATAGTTAACTAAAACAAACTAAAGCAACTTTTGTCATTTAATTATAACTTGATACTAAGTATAAATATATAAAAATGAATAAAAACTATATAGCTTGCAAATAAAAATGACAAAAACACACAATAAAATTTACAAAAACTTCAACTAAATTACAATGAAAATGTAAAATATTAAAATAAAACTGATTCAAAATATTAATAATTTATTTATAATTATAACGTGTGTCTGTATATACGTTTTATTCTCAGAAAATGATTTGCAGTTATTGTCCTGTTAAATCTAATATTGTGTAATAATATCTAATAATTCTAATAATTTTTCTGGTATGTTTTATGGGTGTAATTCTGGGCTCTCTATTGACATCAGTGGTTGAAACCGTTTCTAGCTACATCAAGATCACTGATAAGAAGAAAGTCCTACATCTGAAAAATATGTCTTCTGAGCAAGTATTTCTCACCAAACTAAACTCAACAGCTCTGAATATAAATTATTTTAGGCTTGCCAAGAATGTGGTTTTGAGCAGATTTTAGACAAAATATCAAACCAAAAAAATCCATAGTTTACCTTTAACTAAACTAACTGTTAACCAATTAAAAGGTTTCTAGAATTTTTAACATAAATTTTGGCAGAGAATTGTAGGAAAATAGAGTGAGGGAACATTTAAGGGTCTCAAGCTTCAAATAGCAAAAATAAACTGCATTTATTCATTTTTTTTTCTCCCGCTGCTGTTTATCAATGCTTCATTTAAATTTCTTAACCTGCAAAGGAGAGTGTACTTAATTTTGTTTCTCCCCCAAGGGTAGCGTAAATTATTGATATTAAATATGTGATGAAACAGCCGTTGGAGATTCACCTTTTAAGACGGAAAGTTCAAAACGTACAGCCCAGAGTAAGAAGCCTTGAAGACAGATCAAAGCCTGAGCTGAAATAGATGTTGAAATTTAATCATGTCTTCAACTGTCTCTCTCTCTGTCTCTCGCTGTCTTTCTGCCTCGTTTTGTTGTCTTTACCTCTCTTTTTTATCTACTGTCTCTTCAAACGCTTAAGTGGACACCAGAGATGCGTCTTTGGCGTGCATCGTCAGATAAGTTGCATTTGTCATTTTGATGATGCACCTCAGAGGGTGCTCTGTTTCAACATATGGCACGCTTACTTGCATAATTTGAGAAAATACTGGAAGCAGTTCAAAATGAGATGAGCCTGATGAAATGCGCTGACATGCCTCCCTGTTATCTACTACAGCACAACATTAGGCCCCTCCCAGCGCTGCGCTTAAACCCCTGCGCTGGCTAATCAATGAAGCCATATTGATTCTCGCTCGGCCATTAGATAGCCGCGTAGCAGCCATTCAAATGACTCTGGACAACGGAATGTCCACTTGTATCGAGGCTAACAGGGAACGTTTTCAAAACGTTCTGACAACATTCTCTCAAAATACTGAACATTCTTCCAGTAATGTCAATAGAATGTTCATTTAAAGATATCTGGTATTTAATAATGTTCTCAAAATGTTAGCACAAAAAATATTATTTATGCATCGTTCATCAAATGTTTTTATTTTGACGTTTGTCTAATGTTTTTTTATATATATATATATATATATATATATATATATATATATATCTTAATGTTAAAGGAACGTTCAGAGAATATTACCATAAAGTAAGCAAAAAAACATCCACAACATGCTACAAACTGCATAGCATCACCCTAGCAACATTTTAGTCAGACGTTTGTCTAATGGGTTTTTTTATTATTTCTAAACATTAAAAGAACATTTGGAGAAAGTTCAAAAGTAACATTCCATAATGTTTGCAAAAAAGAAAAAAAAAAACAACAGTGTAGTAACTGCATAGCAATGCCCTGACAACCATCCACAACACCTAAGAAACTACTTAGCAACACCCTAGCAACATTTTTGTCCTATGTTTGTCTAATGTATTTTTTATATATAAATATTAAAGGTTAAAAGAACATTCAGAGAAAATTCAAAAGTAACATTCCATAATATTTGCAAAAAAAAAAACACCTGCAGCGCTATAGTAACTGCATAGTAATGCCCTAGCAACCATCCATGACACTCATAGTCCATACAGCTTTTGCACTATATTTCAAGTATTCTGAAGCTCTACAATAGTTTTGTGTGATAAACTGACAGGTTTAAGTTGGTATGTTAATCTTCTTCGCTGCTGTAAGGTTTTATTTATGATCTTGTTTGGACTGTAATTGGTGGTTTGACATCACTGACACTGAACTGTATTGGTGCATCTAAGCATAGTTTGATTTCTTCTGAAGCTCATTATTCTTCCTTTTTGTCCATTTAATCTTGTTTCTGTCTAGAAAAACAACTGACGAGATATAATTTGTGATTTCCTGTCCTACAGGTTGTCCTCACTTGCGGTGTTTGTTTGATTGTCTTTGTCTCTTCTCCTTATTCCTTTGTCCTCTCTTGTCTTCTCTGGTGTCAGTCTCTCTATATATATCAATGAAGTGGGCTGATTGGACTGTGGTGAGTGATGTTGAAAGTGAGACTGGCCGAGGGGGAACCAGACTCAGCCAGGAAGTTAATGAGTCGAGCGACCTTCATTTGTGCCTGAAGAGAGACAGAACTGGAAGAAATGTGGAATTTGCCAGCAAGAGAAAATTCTCCCGCTGAGATTCAAACTACTGCCTACATGAACAGTCATTCTCTACTTATTATTGCTGTTTGCCAAGACATGCATCACTGTAACTACTGCTCATATTAAGGTTAGTGATTTAATCAACCCCGACATCCACTCGCAACACCCTAGCAACTGCATAGCAACACAACACCCTCACAACCACATAACAACACCCTGGAAACCACTCACAACACCCTAGCAACTGCATAGCAACACAACAACCTCACAACCACATAGCAATGCCCTGGCAGCCACCCACAACACCCTAGCAACCACATAGCAATAAATGTCATAACCTGCATATTTAATTTGTTCTGCTTTATTTCTGCATTTGTAAATGTCATGCAGATCTCAGTGAGATGAAAAACAGCTTTTGAGGCTGTAAATTGTTGCTTTATTGCATAACAACATTTTGTTTTTTAAAAAATGCTGTTTGTTTAATGGCTTTGCAGCCATTTATGTTTGCCTTCTTTTCTTGTCTTGCTCTCATTTGTCCATCACCATTTGTGCAACATAAAAACCCTTGCTACTGCATCACAACACACCAAGAAACATTGAGAACACCTTATCATTTGCCTAGTAACACCCTAGCAACCACAGAGAATTCCTTAGCAACTGCATAGCATCACAAAAAACACTCAGAACACATTTGCAACTCATAGTTCCCTATTAAAAACATTGCAACATAGCAACTCCCTAGCAGCCTCATAGCAATGCACTGGCAACCACCCACAACACCCAGACAACTGCATAGTAATGCCCTGGATACCGCTCACAACACCCTAGCAACTGCATAACAACACTCTGGCAACCATTCACAACTAAATGGATGTTCAGCAATGCCCTGGCAAATACCCAAAACAACATAGCAACCACCCACAACTGCACCCCTGGTGAGCACCAATAAGAGCCTAGCAACTGCATAGCAACACCATGGCAACCACCCAAAACACACTAACAACTGCATAGCAACAAACCTGAAATCACCTACAACTACATGATATATTACAATGCCCTGGCAACCACCCACAACACCTTACAAACTGCATAGCAACACCCTGGCAACCACATAGCAACACCCTGGCAACTGCCCTGGAAATCACCCATGAAACACTAGATATTGCATAAGAACAATCCAGCAACCATCCACAACACTCTAGCAACTGCATAGCAATACACTAGCAACCACCCATAAATACATGAATGCAAAGCAACATTCTGGCAAAAATCTACATCACTCTTGCAACTTCATAGCAACACACTAGCAGCTACCCACAACTACACCCCTGGCAAACACCCATAAGAGCCTAACAACTGCATATCAATGCTCTGGCAACCACTCACATCACCCTAACAACTGCATAGCAACAAACTAGCAACCACCACAACTACATGGATGTATAGCAACATCCTGGCAACCACCCACAACACCCTACAAACTACATATCGACACTGTAGCAACCACCCACAACACCCTAGCAACACCCTGCCAACTGCCCTGGCAATCACCCACAAAACACTAGATACTGCAAAGCAGCAATCCAGCAACCACCCACAACACCCTAACAAATGCTTAGCAACAAACTAGCAACCACCACAACTACATGGATGTATAGCAACAGCCTGACAACCACCCACAATATACAACAAACTGCATAGCAACACACTAGCAACTACCCACGACTACACTTCTGGCAAGCACACATAAGAGTCTAGCAAGTGCATAGCAATACTCTGGCAACCACCCACAGCACCCTAACAACTGCACAGCAACAAACTAGCAACCACCACAACTACACTGATGTATAGCAATGCCCTGACAACCACCCACAACACACTACAAACTGCATAGCGACATCGTGGCAACCACCCACAACACCCTATCAACATCCTGGCAATCGCCCTGGCAATCACCCACAAAACACTAGATACTGCATAGCAACAATCCAGCAACCACCCAAAACACCCTAGCAGCCACCCACAACTACACCCCTGGAGATCACCCATAAAAACCTAGCAACTGCATACAGTAGCAACACTCTGGCAACAATTCACAACACCCTAACAATTGCTTAGCAACAAACTAGCAACCACCACAACTACAGGAATGTATAGCAACGCCCTGACAACCACACACAATACACTACAAACTGCATAGCAACACCCTGGCAACTGCCCTGACAATCACATATGGAACACTAGATATTGCATAACAACAATCCAGCAACCACCCACAACACCTTACCAACTGCATAGCAATACACTAGCAACAACCCACAACTACACCCCTGGTGAGCACCCATAAGAGCCTAGCAACTGCATAACAACAAACTAGCAACCGCCACAACTACACAGATGTAGGATCAGAACGAGTCAGACAAATTTAAGATTCGATCAGAACATCGAAACATGAGGAGCCGATATTCTCACACATTAGACTATCATGTTTTAAGCACATATTATGTATGTCTTTTTAATAACTATTGATTAGTGCAAGGGTTCATATCCTTGTTTGGTATGTATGAGTTTGAAAAATCATGCTTTAAACGTTTCTTCCAATCAATTCTTTGTCAAATGTATCATAGTCTTGTTATAGAAATCCTGTCCAAAATTATACTCTCCAAGAGCGGGAAATTTGGACCATATGACTGATAAGATAACATTTTAGATTTATGAATGTGGAGGAGAAATATACAACACCCCGAGCTAAGACGTTGTCTAATTGGTCAAGACAACATTTGGGACGTGTCCAAAAGCTGAGTTTAAATACTCAGGACACCATCAAATTATGCTTTTAGCTTCTAGCTTTTAGCTTCTAGCTTTTGCCACTGCTTTTAGCCATGTTTTTTCGTCATTGCTTTTGCTTTGTACATTTAGCCATGTTTTTGCCACTGCTGTTTGCCTGTGAATTCTTCGAGCGCCATTCCAGCATGCTCTGGCCTACATGCCAGCAGCTAACAACATGATGAGAAGAAAAACCACCTAGTCTCGTTACATCCTTTCTTTCTTTTATTTTAGTTTCTTTTCTTTTCCGTTGTGAGTTTCGTGTTCTCAGTTTAAGTTTTGCTGCCATGCCTTGTCTCCAAGTTCAACTTGAGCCTGTGACCGCCTCAAAACTTCTACCAGCCACAACTCCGCATCTTCAGCCAACCCCAACCATTGGCTTCCCAAGATATCACTTCAACGACTACTGAACCTCCAACCAATCAGCAACTTGGGAAAACCCCTTTCTGCAAAGAGGACAACAAAAGGGAATCCCTTAACACAAAGGCAACAAGCAAGTAACCTCCAGATTCTAGCTGAGCTGGTGTATTTAATATAAATTTTAGCCTCATTGAGAAACTCAATGCGAGGGTTAAATAAGTGATCGATGGTTCAGGTCTATGCAATTGCACATATTGCTGTAAACTTGGGATTTCACATTTTCATTCTCTTAAACTCATCCTTTCCTCACTTTCTCTCTTTCTGCACTGTGTGAATGTGTGAATGCGTGTGTTCATGTGTTAGATTAGTGTACATGTCTTAGATTTATCAAATAAAGTCTTATTTATATTGAAAAGAGAAGTATCTTGTGTTTTGTGCTTACAAGTTAATGTCTTAAACTGCCGATCTTGCTACTGTGCTCATTAATAGTGTTTTCACTATATTTTGGATTTTAATATCCAGTGCAGAGTTGATGTTATACGGCTCGTTCAATGAATCGCAGGTCGATTCAACGATCAGCTGTAAAACAGTGATTCTGTTCAAATTCCCTATAAAATCATAAATGATTCCCTTTGAGCTAAATTGAGCTAAGTTATTGAAACTAAGTTTCCCTTACATTTTACCTATTACCCTTACACAGATGTATATCAACGCCCTGAGAACTACCCACAACACCCTACAAACTGCATAGCGCCAGCCACAACATCCTAGCAGCACACTAGCAACCACCAACAACTGCATAAACGCATAGCAACACCTTAGCAACCACCCGCAACATCCTAGAAACTGCATAGCAACACCCTAGCAGCCATCCACAACACTCAACAAACTGCATAGCAACACCCTGGCAACCACCGACAGCACCCCAGTCCCACAGTAATTTTTTTTTTTGCACATGCAGCAGCATTCACACATTCTTCAGAAAATGTAAGAATCTAATTTGTTCTGCATTATTTTCTGCATTTGTAAATGTCATGCAGATCTCAGTGAGGTGAAAAACAGCTTTTGAACAGGACAGACCCTCGAAAACTGTTGCTTTCTTGCTGAACAGCAAATTGTTTAAAAAAGTGCTGTTTGTTTAATGGCTTTGCAGCCGCTCGTGTTTATCTCTTGCTCTCTCTCTTTCTTTCTCTCACTGTTTTACTCTCAGCCACACCGTGTTATTGATTTCGTCTGTCATTTACCACACAACTCAAAGTCTTCACAATTTTCTTGCTTCCTACACAACATGCTCATTCTCATTCATGCAGCCCTCCAGATATTGCTTTCCTTTGTTACAGTCCCAAATCAATCGTGCTTATTTTGGCCTGAATTGATTGTGTCATTTCGTATTGTAAACGCCGCCGTCTTCACCACGCCTACATTCATCTCTATCCCTTTCATCTGTCACTTCCTTTTCCCTCTTCTAACTCATTTAGAGCATGCTGACACACAAGCGCAAAAACAAAGAGCCCCAAATTTTCGTATGCCATTTTAGTGTTTCAGTGCCACTGAAATTGTAATCGACAGAAACTTTTGAGGTTACTGCTGCACATGATCGTGTTACTAAGACACAATTTTACGGAGAGACTGTTGTTTATCAGTAACTATAAGAAATGTCAGTGAAAGACATATTTATGTGTGTTCCCAGGCAAAAATTTTAAATAAAATAGGTTACAAAAATGTTGTGTTTGTTTTGAAATGTTCCTAAAACATTAAATTGTCCAGATTTCTTGTCGTGATTATAACGTTATTTAAAAATTACAAAAATGTTTCTTACAACATTCTACAAACTTTGTTTATTCAAAATATAACATTATTTGAACATTTATTTTTAATATTCTAAAACATAAAAATGTCCAAAAATGTTTTGTTTGCATGATTATAACATTATTTTAAAGTTACAAAAACACTTCTTGCAACATTCTACCAACGTTATTTTTACCCAAAATGTAATGTTATTTGAATGTTTATTTATAATATTCTAAAACATAAAAATGTCCAGTTTTCTTTGCATGATTAAAATATAATTTAAAGGTTACAAAAACGTTTCTTACAACATTCTATTAACTTTATTTTCACCCAAAATATAACATTATTTGAACATTTTTTTTTAATATTCTAAAATATAAAAATGCCCAGTTTTCTTGTTGTGATTACAACATTATTTAAAGGTTACAAAAACATCTTAGAACCTTCAAGTACAAATAACATCATAAGAATCTTTTGAGAATGTTGTTCTAAGAACGTTTTCTCTCAGCGTTATAAGAATGTATATCAAATAAAGTTGCAAGAATGTTCCATAAACATTACTTTAAGAACATTTTGTCCTAAAATTTATATAACTTTTAAAAAACCTTCCATGTTAGCTGGGTTTCCACTCATTTACTGACTATTTGGACTTGCCTGTGCAACCTCTAGTTCAGCTGAAGATAGAAAAAGTCACATCGAGGCACATTTTATCATATAGAACTGAACTGCACAGAGTGATATGCATTTAAAAAGCCATCACAGGACACCACTGATACCATCTCAATGTGTTCCTGTCCAGCCACACGCCACATTTCTGCCTGAAGAAGCACTTGCGACGGCTGGCTTGGATTCATCTGTAAATGCGGTCCATTACTCTCAAACTTTACGACTCTATGACTGTCCTAGAGCTGTTTAGTGGCCTCTGGATTCTCACAGGTTGAGATAGGGAAATATCTCTCAGCTTAAGGAGGTTCTGACGGGTTTGCCATCTGACTGATGGCTTCCTGAGACAGACATCTGATAAACCGACCTGGGCACTATATGAGCAAAAATGAAATTTCAACCAGTCACAGCTCAGAATGCTGCAGTGTAATAGAGCGCAACAGTGACGGCCCACTTTTTTTCAGTGGCCTTGGTTCTGCATACATTTTTCCCATTGATTTTCTCCGTTGGGATTTCACAAAAAAATCTTCAGTAGAGTTCTAAGCCTTTAACCAACCTAACAAACAAGCACTGAGATGAATCACAACATTACAAACTTTGATTTCTCACAACCACAACGACACAGTCAATTCAGACACCGCCGAAATAAAATTAAGTCATTAAATCATCGCTTTAGATCATTATTGGGAAAATAAAAAAAGAATATATTCTTTTTGCAGAATATATATTTAAATATATATAAATATACATATAAAATACGTAAAATATTTTATATTTACAATGATGTACTGTAAATGATTTTATTTTTGCTGATTTGATTGTCAAATCGCAGTGCTTAGTAGGATTAATTGATATACTTAAAATGAAAGAATATTTGAATATAAAATAAATATATAAAGAAAAATGTTTTATATTTATGATAATGGCTTAGAGTAAATTATTTAATTTTTTTGTTTATTGTTTTTATGTATGCGTGTACATAGAGAGAGTGAGAGAGAGATAGAAACTATATATATATATATATATATATACTGAATATACATAAATGTTTTGTAAAATGTTTTTTATTTACAAATACTTGCAAAATGTTGATAATCCTTTAATAATAAAAAAAGAGGGATCATAAAATTTACAGTGTTATTCTTGGCTGTACAAAAGCTAAAATAAATAAATAAATAAAATAAAAAAAGTGTAGGGGATGTATACTTTTGACCAGGATGATCTGGGTAATATTTTTTAAATCTTATTTTATTTTTTAAATTTTATGTACGTATGTATGTATGTATTTATGTATTTATTAACATTTTATTACTGCTATTCAGAAGCTACAAAACATAGTTACATGTTTCCAATAAGACAAAATATGAATGTGATGTTATGTTTATAGGACAATATCCTTGGCTTCAATGTCAAGTCTATAAAGAAATGGTTTCGGAAGTCTGGCATGGAAGGACTGAACTCCACTGATCGGCTTCGGTATGACTGGGTGAACGCATTCAGCGCCTCGTGTCATTTGATGTCAATTTTACATCCACGCCCCACACTCCATCTCTGTGTCCATCTCTGCTCATGAACACAAGTGTGTGTGTGTGAAGTAAACTGACACTGACAGGTTCCTGAGCACTGCACTGAGACTCATGTTAACAGCACCTGTCATTGTTGCATCTGCAGAAAGGACTTTCACACGACTGAAGTATGTACTCGCCGTCCGCCGTGCTGCAAGAGACTGTCAGCTCCTGTCCAGATATGCACTGAACATGAACTTATGAGATCTCTGAAAAAGGATGAACGTTTAGTCAGAGCTTTTGCAGCAGTCTGTCATAGGAAACCCAAGATCATAAACACCACAATGGCAGTGAGTCATATTTTCTTGCCATTAATGCTTGGATAACCACCAGAGCTGATCGCGGCAACTCTAGTCAATGCTTGTGTTTATACCACGTTTCAGAAGTGTCCTAGAAGTGGCTCTCTGCACTGCTTCTCTAAAGATACATGCCTACATCTCCTCAATTACAAAATCAAAATGTATCAAATGTATTCCTGTCAGTTTGCCAATCGCTTTACAAAATGCAACATAGCTACATCCTAACAACTGCATAGCAATGCACCAGCAAGCATGCACAAAACCCTTGCAATTACATAGTAACACCCTGACAACCACCTACAACACTCGAGAAACTGCATAGCAATGCCTTGGCAACCACCCACAACACCCTAGAAGCTACACAGCAACACCCTGGCAACCACATACAGCAGCTTCCACCAATAACACTCTAGCAACTGCATACTGTAGCAACGCACCAGCAACCTGCCACAATGCCCTAGCAACATCCTGGTAGCCACCCACAACACTCTAGACACTGCATAGCAATGCCCTGGCAACCAACCAAAACACCATAGCAATTACATAGCAGCACCCTGACAACCACCCACAGCACCCTAGCAACTGCACAGCAACACACCGTTAACCAGTGCCCTTGTAACCACCCACAACACCCTAGAAGCTGAATAGCAATGCCTTGGCAACCACCGACAACACCCTAGAAACTATAAAGCAACACCCTGGAAACCACATAGAAACACAGCAACCAAACAATACACCCTAGAAACTGCATAGCAACACCCTAGCAACCATATAGTAACACAGAAGCAACCAACCATAACATCCTAGCAACTACATAGCAACACACCATCAATCAACTCTCTGGGAACCACCCACAATACCCAAGCAACTGCATAGGAACACACAGTCAACCAATGCCCCTGTAACCACCCACAACACCCTAGAAACTGCATAGGAATGCCTTGGCAACTATCCACAAAGTTTAGAAACGACATAGCGACACCTTGGCAACCACATAGCAACACACCATCAACCAATGCCCTGACAACCACCCACAACACCCTGGCAATTACATAGCAACACCCTGGCAACCACATAGTAACACAGTAGCAATAACCACTCACAACATTCCAATCAGTTTGTCAATCGCTTTGCCAAAGGCTTAAGGCTGGGAAAGTGAGCGCATTCGTTTCCTTATTGACGAAAGATTTTCTGAAGTTATTAGATTTTCACAGTTTTGTGTGTAAAATTGAGGTCTCTACTAATAAATGACAGAACAATGACAGCAAAGATAATGTGAAACAAACACAAGAACGAGCCCTGAAATCGAACACGTAATCAGGCAAATTCATTTTTGAGAATGGGACAAAAATCAATGGTCAGATGATGAAGTAAACATGAAATCTCTGTCTGTCAGAATAATATATGTTCTCTGACATTCACTAGGAAGGTTTGCTTTCCTCCATTATTAATGCTGCATTCAAAGACCTAGAAAATATTTTTCTCTGTTTTTCCCCCCCTTTCCAAGGCCACCCAAACAGCACAGCGCATCTCTGGAAAAACACTATGCGCTGAAAGTGATGGACGAGTGCATTCAGCAGGGATAGTCAAAGAATCTCTGCTTTTCTGGGGCTCGAGAGTCTTTCTCATCCAAAACCCGTTCATTATTCAGGAGAACAGCTGATGTGTCGGTTTCAGAGTGAGCTTTTCTGTTTAATCTACATATTATTTCTGGTTTAATAGAAACTTTCTGGCTTCTCCCCCATGAGTTTTAATCTAAACAAAACGGTCCCTGTCAAAGAGGTTTATCATAACTGTGCTTCATTCCAAAGACTGGGCAATAAAAAAAAAATGCATTTAATCTTGATATTTTTGAGACTTTCATTGATATTCAATACAAATCTCCATATTTATGTACAGTATTTGCACTGCAACATCTTAAAAAGCTGTTTGTTCGGCCAAATGAACCATCATTTTGAGTGAACAGTCACTGCAGCCAATCAGCTTCTGAATGTTTAAAAGCTAAAGCCCAATAATCTAGTTTAAAAAGAATCCAGGTCTGTTTTTTCTCTAAATAAACACAGAGAAGAATATTTAATCATTATCATCATTAATAAAGAAAAATGTCACTACAGAAACCAAACTGATTCATTGAAATGGACAGTTTGAACTGATTCACAGAAACAAATCAAACCAACCATAATGCTGTTTAAAGGAATAGTTCACCCAGGAATTCTCCCAAAAATGAAAATTAACTCCGCCTCAGGCCATCAAAGATGTAGATGAGTTTGTTTCTTCATCAGAACAGATTTGGAGAAATTTAGCATTGCGACACTTGCTCACCAATGGATCCTCTGCAGTGAATGGGTGCCGTCAGAATGAGAGTCCAAACAGCTGATAAAAACATCACAAGTAATCCACACCACTCCAGTCCATCAGTTAACATCTTGTGAAGTGGAAAGCTGTGTGTTTATAAAAACCAAATCCACCATTAAGATGTTTTTAATATAATAACGCTTCCTCCAGTGAATAAGTCCATCTCTCACTCACATCAAAATTCACCCACATATTTGTTTAGAGCTGTTTTGGCTTGTAAACGGTGCTTCATCTGTGCATTTTTCTCTCCTGATTCAGATCAGGTGACTTTTCCACTGGAGAAAGCAATATATGGATAAAGGACTGGTATTTTAGCCAGAAGTGATGGTTTGAAATTACAGTAAAAATGTCTTAATGATAGATTTGTTTCTTACAAACATGCAGCTTTTCATTTCACAAGATGTTGACTGATGGACTGGAGAGGTGTGGATTTCTTGTGGATTATTGTGTTTTTATTATCAGCTGTTTGGACTCTCATTCTGACGGCACCCATTCACTCCAGAGGATCCACTGGTGAGCAAGTGATGGAATGCTGCATTTCAAATCTGTTCTGATGAGGGAAAATACTGTAAGGAGAAAGTATCTTGTTCACACTTTTTCACAAAAATTAAGACAAGTGAGCATTTACAGAGAAGTTGTTCATGTTTTTTGAAGGTAAATGGTGCCTTCAAGTACGAAAACCCATCAAGTATGAAAGCCCAACGCATGGCTACTCTTGCAGTTACGCCGCACGTCATTTACACACTGCAGATGCAAGAGGTGCGAAACGGGTTCAATTTATCTATTGATTTGTCCTCTTTCCCTTTCACCCCTCCATTTGCTCGTCTCGTCCCTGTTAATCTCCTAACAGACATGTTCGGCTGGCCATTAATTAAACACGTCCCGGGTGCTTCACAGTTCCATCAAGGGCTGCTGGTCAATGCTCTCCTAATCGAACTCTTTAGTGCTGATGCAGGTCTGGCCTACAGCATCTGGAGTGCCAATCAATGCTGTGACATCTTCTCTCACTGTCTTTTGAAGTTTCAATCTGTGTCCCTCGGTCAGTTTATCTCTCTTTAACTCTCTCTCCTCTCGGTAATAGTTCACTTGTTAATCTACAGCAGACGGCAGATACCACACTGCAAAAAAAAAAAAAAAAAAAAAAAAATCAGTATTTGCATCCAGTTTTCCAGTACAAATATCTAATCATCCTTGGCAAGATCAATTTAATTGAGAAGAAAAATTGTGTAAGAATGTATCTTGAATTAAGTTTATATTTCTTAGCCTATTAGCAAAAAGTTTTCTCTTGTTTTGTTTATAAATCTAACAATAATTGCTTAAAAAAATTGCAGTAGATCAAGAAAAGTTTCAGGCGTGTTTGCAACATAAAAAAATTAACTGAGAAACTAGACTGATCAAGAATATATATTTTTTTCTAACCCTATTGACAAAAACTTTTTTCTTGCTTTTAGTATAAATCTATATAAACAAACTATATAAATAAACAATATTGAATGTGGTTTATGCATAAATAAATAAACGGCAAGAAAAGTTTCAGGCGTGTTTTCAAAGCAGAAACAAAATGAAATTGAGAAGTAAAATTGTGCAAAAACACATATTGAATTATTTGTATTATTATTTGCATTTTTCCTATTGGCAACTTTGCTTTAAATATTAATCTAACAAAGATGAGTTAGGAAAAAAAATAACTATTTTGCAACAGGGCATTAAAAGTTTAAGGTGTGTTTTCAATGCAAAAAAAAAAAAACTGCAACTGAAGAAAAATTGTTTAAGAATATATCTTTTAAGATTTTTTTTTTTTTTTTTTTTTACCGTTGGCAAAAAAATAAATAAATAAATAAATAAATAATAATAATAATAATCTTGCTTTCAGATGTATTTGCAATGCAAAAAATTAAATTGAGATGCAAAAATGTACAGAAATTTATCTTGAATTGAATTTATTGTTCTTATCAGCAAAATGTTTTTTTCTTGCTTTAAGTATACTAAGTGAGATTTATGCTTAAAACAGAAAAAAAACTATTTTACAACTGGGAAAGAAAGGTTTCAGGCATGCTTGCAATGCAGAAAATGACAATAGCTTCATCTAAATTGCTTTTTTAGCACATTTAGTGCCTGGTTGAATAAGTGACCTTACCATTTAATATCTCATATGGTTTTGCTTCTGAACTGAATTTGTTTTAAGGATGTTTAAACCATTTTACTGGAAAACACAAGAATACAAAGCTGGACAATGACTATGTAATTTTGAGATGTTCAGAAATCACTGGCTGTGCTTTGAAAGATCAGCAGCAAATGAGGTAATAAGTTGAAATTGCTTGAACTTGAACAACACTTGACTGGCACACACGCTTCACTTCATAGAATTCAGTACATCGGTCAACGCCGACACAAATCATGTGAGAGCGAGTTCATTAGGAACTGTTACAACTGAGCATATTAATTCGAAGTTTAGAGGGCCGTTTTCACAGCATGACACTCACTATCACTATCTGTAAACATGCATTCCCTGAGCGCATCTGACCTTACTGATTATCTCACAATGCATATGTCACCTGTGTCTGGAGCAGATATGAGGCGTGAGGAGCAGCGACCCGAGCGTGGACTCAAATCACATGCAGCGTGCACACAACGCCGGATGAATTCAGCCTGTCGATCGCTTCAGCAGCATGTTCACACGACAGGTGTTGTTGTTCAGCCAGCCGTACCATCTCCACCACAAGTGAAGGTGAAACCTAATTGGGTTGGTAATTATCCAGATTTCCATTGAAACATGCAGCATATGACTATTAATTGAGCAAAACAAACAGCTTGGCGCCAAACAACATCTAAAACACGTGTCGGGGGGATTTTCTTTCACAAAATGTTTATGTATTATTTGTTTCCAATCATTTTCAAATGGCCACAGCAGAGTCACAGGCAGATTGTTTTGGTTAGTTATTTTTTATAATGAAAAAAAGGCTGTTAAAAAGATAGATTACTTAAAAAAAAAAATACAAATTCCGCTATTATTTATTCACCCTCATGTCATTCCAAACTCATATGATGTTCTTTTTTTCTGTGGAATATAAAAGGACTCCAAAAATCACAAAACTATCAAAACAATAGTCCATGTGCACTATTTTCAGAAAATAGCGCTCCTGTATGCAAAGATATTTCCTTATACTGTATATTAATGATCAACATATTAAATGATTTAATGTATATTGAAAATATACAGAATAATACATAATTGAATAATATAATATAATTGAATAATTTGAATAATTTGAAATAAGGATTGCCACTTTTCATATATTGAAAGGCATGCAACAATATATTTTCTTATATATTGTAATGTATGCAATTCTATATTTAATAATATACTTCATAATATATAGATGTATATTCGATAAAATATGGTATTGTGTGTGAGTATAGTATAGTAGTTAAACATATGTACTATATACAGTATTTCAAAATGTAGTGCCTTTTTGCCTTCATTGCTATATTTTATATATATACGTATCAATATATAGCCAAACATGGTCCATCCATATATTACAGTATATTGAAAAATATGTAGAAATGTATTATTTCACATATTGCATTATATTTTCCAATGTATTCCCATATATATTGTTTCATAAGGGTTGTGTGAGAAATGGAAATGGAGAAATGGAGAAAGTTAATTCGTTATTAACTGATTGATAAAGCTCTTAAATGTCATATGCATTTTATCATATTCAAATTTTGCACAATGTAATTGGTTACAACACATGATGCAGTGCAAAAAAAAAATTCTTAATAGATATTTGTATCTTATTTTCCAGATAAATATATATATATATATATATATATATATATATATATATATATATATATATATATATATATATATATATATATATATATATATATATATATAAATCAGTAAGACAACATAAATACACTTATAAAGACAGTAAGAGTTGTTTTCCCAAGAATAAATGTATTTTCACGATAGAATTTGTGTGTGCATCTAGAATTAATATATTTTAAATAAATATATTTATACGTATTCATCTGGTTTTAAGGATGTTTGGATATTTTAACTGCAAACAAGTAACAAAATACTAATTAAAAATGTACTAAGAAGCCATTTTTTGCTGCGTGCCAATGAGTTTGGCATCATGCATGTCAATCCTGGCACAATGCGTCATTTTTTAATCTGCATGTGAATGACATTTGAAAACTGCATTGGAGTGGAAGATGAAATTTGGATCTGTTTCTCACACAAACCTATCATACAGCTTTTAAGACTTGAAATATAGCATAATACAACATACTTTTCCAGTCTGTTTTTGTCATTGTTTAGAGCTCTGTTCCCACTCAGTTTCATTGTATGTGAAAAATCACTTAGATCCTGATAAATTTCTCCTTTTGTGTGCCACAGATAGTCAGAAGGTGAGTAAATAAAATAAAACTATTCTTCTCAACAATGAGTTTAGAAAGATTCAACAAGATTCTTTTATCCTCTCCTATTTATCCTGGAGAACTGATGCATTTTTTCTGCAGTTAGATTGAATCTTTAGGTGATTTATAGTTGGTTTACGGTGGAAAACCTCTGCAGATAAACACCATAAACAACACCGGGGTGAGCTGATCAATGTAAATTGGTCTCCAAACGGTGCCGGTGACCTCCGCGTGTCCTTGAGGAGAGAGAGGAGGGCTTAGGCCTGCTGTTGGTGGGTTCATCACAGAACTTGGCCTCTCTTCTGCTCGCAGTGCATGGAAACAGTGAAAGTGTCATTGGCTGCGATTGCACACAGACCCGGGTTTTCGTGAATGATCGCAGTGCAGTTTGAGGCAGGCAAAGATTGCATGAGCCCATTTCGGTGGCCAGAGCTGAAACAACCGCTGGGTGAATGACAAGGTCAAGACCCTGCCGTTATGCTTGGAGAAGTGCTGTGAGAACGCTTGTGTGCATTGAAAAAAGGGACAGCGAATAGTCCAGACAAATAAATTTCTGTCATTATTTACTTACTGTCATGTTGGCTTCTTTATGGAGCACAAAAGGAGTTTTACATTTTGTATGCATTAGGCAGACTTTTATCCAAAGTGGCATCCCTAAAATTTTAATTTGATGAAAATGTTCTCACCCTCAGGCAATCTAAGCTGTAGATGAATGTGTTTCTTCATCAGATTTGGAGAAATGTAGCATTGCATCACTTGCTCACCAGTGGATCCTCTGCAGTGAATGGGTGCCGTCAGAATGAGAGTCCAAACAGCTGATAAAGACATCACAATAACCCACAAGTAATCTGCAACACTCCAGTCCATCAATTAACATCTGGAGAAGACAAAAAAACTGTGTGTTTGTAAGGAACAAATCTATCATAAAGACGTTTTAACTTTAAACCATCGCTTCCAGCTAAAATATGAGTTCGTAATCCAAAATCCACCCACATATTTATTTAGAGCTGTTTTAGTTTGTAAACAGTGCTTGATCTGTGCATATTTCTCTCCTGATTCTGACAAGACAACTTTTCCACCAGAGGAAGCATTATTATGGATTATGGACTCATATTTTAGCCAGAAACAATAGTTTGAAGTCTTGATGGGTTTGTTTCTTACAAACATGCAGCTTTTCTCTTCATAAGATGTTAACTGATGGACTGGAGTGGACTCTCATTCTGACGGCACCCATTCACTGCAGAGGATCCATTGATGAGCAAGTGATGTAATGATGAATTTCTCCCAGTCTGTTATGAAAAAAACCCATCTACATTTTGGATGGCCTGAAGGTCAGTAAATGTCTTTTTTGAGTGTACTTTTCCTTTAAGAATTACGTGAAGAATTTTGCACAAAAAAAGCTAATTTGTGTTAAATTAAAATAAATAAATAAATAAATAAATTCAAGATTCAAGAGTTTAAGGGAAGATTTTCTGTAAATAATGGCTTCAGAATATAGTGCATGTAATATGCAGTATTATTTTACTATCATGGAGATGTTTCACTTTTCATAAATTTTTCATTTTAGCTAAAGTTTTAATAACTTTATTGCATTTTGCATGATTTTTATTCTTTTTTTTAAATATGTCCATATTTTTTATTGATTTTTATTTCAGTTTTAGTTTGTCCTTTTAGTTCACTAAAAAAAGAAAAAATGAGAAATATTGCCAGTTAGTTGAAATAAAATAAGTATGTTTTTTATATTTAATTTTTCTTTATTTCAGTTATTTATTTTATTTCAATAACGACAATGTTTTTAAATGGTTTTAGTAAACTATAATAACTCTGGTCTAGACCTTGACTGATGATGAAGTGTCATTACAAAGAAAAAGGGCTGTGTGAAGATTCTTCAGCGCAAAAAAAGGGGAAAAAAACTATTTGCGTGGGGAAAAAATCTGATTATAAAATATATTTTCTTTGTGGGTGAACTGCAGCTTTAAAGGGAAATTGAAAAGCTATCATGTGATTCTTCCTATATGCGCTGTAGCACCCATGAAAACAGCATGTGAAGTGATCTTTCACACAACTCAAGGACGCCATCATCAAATGCATCAGCGTTACTCTGTGAGCAAAACTAATTAGAAAGCTGCCTGCAGGATTCACAAGCCAAAGGAAGCATCAACAATGAGACTGTATCAAACAGGCCAGTCTATTTGTTTGGCTTTTGAAGAATGAAGGCTACAAACATCACCAGATGAAACCGAATGAATGCAGAGTTTCCGGATGTGCTAATGAAAACTGTAAATGTGTGTCCACTGAAATGCCTTTGCAGCTCCACATCCTGCCAGAGCGACAAATGATGCAGATGTTCCCATGCATAAATCATGATTCATCAATAATGTGCACTTAAATGTGTTCTTTTGATCATTTAATGTGATAAGTGGAAATCTTTAGTCTAAGTGATTGTTTATATTATTAACAATTGAATAAATCTTATTTCAAAGTGACAAAAATGTATTAAAATTTGTGGGAAAGAAATTAATACTTTTATTCAGCAAGGACGCACTAAATTGTTCAAAAGTGTTCAGTAAAGACATGTATAATGTTATTTCTATTTCATATAAATGCTGTTCTTTTGAACTTTCTATTTATCAAAGATTCCTGAAAAACAAACTGAATCACATATATGTCTTACAAAAGTGATTTATATACACAGAAAGCATATTAAATGGAAGTAAAGTGTATATTTCAATGTTTCAGTTAACTTTTGTGATAATAAAATGTCAAAATATGGGTGAAATAATGTTCGATCGTTCAGCATAACAGATATATTTATGTAAAAATGAAACAACATACTTATCCTAACCTGTAATTATTAAAATATATCAACGAATAAGTGATCAAACTAAATTTTATTACATTTTAAAAGATTTTGACATTTTAGTGAATGTCTTCTGTAAATCATGGTAAGAATTAATTACCGGCTTTTTTAATGTTTGAAAACTCCCTTTTGTCTTTGACTGTATTATAAATAATCATATGATCATAAATTATTTTAAATATAAAATATAAGTAGATAGCTAAATTACAAATAAAAAATGTAATTTAACAAAGCTAGATTAAAGCTAAGTAATGTTTACATGTCCTCAAATATCCAATGCTATGATTTATTCAATTCAATTTTCAATTCAAGTTTATTTGTATAGCGCTTTTCACAATACAAATCGTTGCAAAGCAGCTTTACAGGAAATTAGGTTTCTACAATATATTTATATATTGTAGAAACTTAATATATTTAACTTATGGCGAAATTTGGTAGTTCTGTATGTTGTCTGAGGGTATGCTTCATCTGAGGTCCTCTGAGGGGTTGGCATCATCTCTTCTCAGGTGTTCTGGATCCAGACTGAAGCTTGTGTAAATCCTAGTTACCACGGGATGTTAATCCCGTGGCAGAAACAGAGAAACAAATAGAGACATAATTAGCGTAGCTGCTGTTCCAACCAAGCAACAATTATTTGTTCAATCCAAGCTAAAGAACAATAATGCATGTTTGATCAGATATAACTGCAGTACAAGATCATGAGATTCATTATGTGAATGCTTGGCTAAAGAGATGTGTCTTTAATCTAGATTTAAACAGAGAGAGTGTGTCTGAACCCCGAACATTATCAGGAAGGCTATTCCAGAGTTTGGGAGCCAAATGTGAAAAGGATCTACCTCCTTTAGTTGACTTTGCTATCCTAGGTACTACCAAAAGTCCAGAGTTTTGCGACCTTAGGGAGCGTGATGGATTGTAGCGTGGTAGAAGACTAGTTAAGTACACAGGAGCTAAATCATTAAGGGCCTTATAGGTAAGTAATAATATTTTGTAACTGATGCGGAACTTAATAGGTAGCCAGCGCAAAGACTGTAAAATTAGGGTAGTATGATCATATTTTCTTGATCTGGTAAGGACTCTAGCCGCTGCATTTTGGACTACCTGTAGCTTGTTTATTGAAGATGCAGGACAACCAGCTAGCAGTGCATTACAATAGTCCAGTCTAGAGGTCATGAATGCATGAACTAGCTTTTCTGCATCAGAAACAGGTAACATGTTTCGTAGCTTGGCAATGTTTCTAAGATGGAAGAATGCTGTTTTTGTAACATGGGAAATATGATTTTCAAAAGACAAGTTGCTGTCTAATATAACACCCAGATTTTTGACTGTAGAGGAAGTAACAGTACATCTGTCTAGTTGCAAATTATAATCCAAGAGATTCTGTGTACTGTTTTTTGGTCCAATAAGTAATATTTCTGTCTTATCTGAATTTAATAGGAGAAAATTACTGGTCATCCAATCTTTTACATTTTTAACACACTCTGTTAGCTTAGATAATTTAGAAGTTTCATCTGGTCTTGTTGAGATATATAGTTGAGTATCATCAGCATAACAATGGAAACTAATCCCGTATTTTCTAATAATATTACCAAGGGGCAACATATATATTGAAAATAGCAGAGGACCTAGGACAGATCCTTGTGGTACTCCATATTTTACTGGTGATAATTGAGATGACTCCCTGTTTAAATAAACAAAGTGGAAGCGATCAGACAGGTAGGATCTAAACCATCTTAAAGCCTGCCCTTGAATACCCGTATAATTTTGTAATCGATCTATGAGTATGTCATGATCTATAGTGTCGAACGCAGCACTAAGATCAAGTAAAACTAGCAATGAGATGCAGCCTTGGTCTGACGCAAGAAGCAAGTCATTTGTAATTTTAACAAGTGCAGTTTCTGTACTATGGTGGGGCCTGAAACCTGACTGAAATTCTTCATAGAGATCATTTTTTTGCAAAAAAGAGCACAACTGAGCAGATACAACTTTTTCTAAAATTTTAGACATAAACGGAAGATTAGAAATGGGTCTGTAATTTGCTAGTTCATTAGGATCTAGTTGTGGTTTTTTAATAAGAGGCTTAATAACCGCCAGCTTGAATGATTTTGGAACGTGACCTAAAGATATCGATGAGTTAATAATATTGAGAAGCGGTTCTTCTGCTACAGGTAACAACTCTTTCAGTAATTTAGTGGGTACAGGATCTAATAGGCATGTTGTTGGTTTAGATGCATTGATAAGTTTATTTAGCTCTTCCTGTCCTATAGTTGTAAAGCACTGCAGTTTTTCTTTGGGTGCAATGAATGGAGCTGAAGTACTAGACGCTGCAGAATCTACATTTGTTATTGTATTTCTGATGTTATCTATCTTATCAGTGAAGAAATTCATAAAGTCATTACTATTAAATTGTGAGGGAATATTTAGATCGGGTGGCGTCTGTTTATTTGTTAATCTAGCCACTGTGCTAAATAAAAACCTTGGATTGTTTTGGTTATTTTCTATGAGTTTGCGGATATGCTCTGCCCTGGAAGCTTTTAAAGCCTGTCTATAGTTGGACATACTGTTTTTCCATGCAATTCTAAAAACTTCCAAGTTAGTTTTTCTCCATTTGCGCTCAAGTTTACGAGTTTCTTTCTTGAGAGAATGGGTATTACTGTTGTACCATGGCGCAGTACGTTTTTCTCTAACCTTTTTCAATTTGATGGGCGCAACAACTTCTAATGTATTAGAGAAGATAGTGCCCATGTTGCTAGTCATTTCATCTAGTTCATGTGTATTTATGGGTACACAGAGCAGTTGAGATAAATCAGGCAGGTTATTTTTGAATCTATCTTTAGTGGTTGGAACAATAGTTCTTCCTGGACGATAACGCGGAGCCATATAGTTAATATCAGTAATACTCAGCATGCACGATACTAGGAAATGGTCAGTAACATCATCACTTTGAGGTACGATATCTATGTCAGTAAGATCAAATCCATGTGATATAATTAAATCTAGCGTATGATTAAAACGATGAGTGGGCCCGGTGACGTTTTGCTTGACTCCAAAAGAATTTATTAGGTCAGTAAACGCAAGTCCTAACGCATCATTTGTATTATCGACGTGAATGTTAAAATCTCCAACAATTAGCGCTTTATCAACAGTAACCAATAGGTCTGAGAGGAAATCTGCAAATTCTTTTAAGAAATCTGTATACGGCCCTGGCGGTCTATACACAGTAGCCAGAGCAAGAGACAGGAGAGATTTCTTTTGCATATCTGACAGTGTAATATTAAGCAGAAGCAATTCAAATGAGTTAAACCTGTATCCTGTTTTCTGGGTAACATTGAGAATATCACTATATATTGTTGCAACACCGCCTCCACGGCCAGTCTGACGGGGCTCATGCTTATAACAGTAGCTTGGTGGAGTAGACTCATTTAGACCAATATAATCATTTGGTTTGAGCCGGGTTTCAGTCAAGCAGAGCACATCAAAACTATTATCTGTGATCATTTCATTTACAATAACAGCTTTGGGTGCGAGTGATCTAATGTTTAGGAGCCCAAGCTTTAAAAATTGCTTTTGTTTATTTGTTTTGCATTTTTCTGGTTTAATCACGATTAGATTATTTCTAGATCCTGCATTAAATTTATATTTATATTTTGGCTTCACTGTTCGGGGAACAGACACAGTCTTTATAGCTTGGACAGCACAAGTATTTCTATCATTTAAGTGGGTAGAACAAAAGTCATCATAGCAGTTATTTGTGAATGGTCTTACTAGTCAGATGGAGCGTAGAGTCCTGGAGATGTTGTCCGACAGGAGTTCTGCTCCGACTCTGCTGGGGTGCAGGCCATCAGCGCGGAAAAGCCTAGGACGCTCCCAGAAAAGATTCCAATTATTAACAAAGAGCAGTTTCTGTTCTTTACACCATGACAATAACCACTCATTTAAAGCAAAAAGTCTACTGAACCTTTCGTGTCCTCGTCGATACGTGGGAAGCGGTCCAGACACGATGATCGTCGCCGCGGGTGATGCGCTGCGCACCGTCTCGATCAGGCTCCTGAAGTCCGTCTTCAGTGTCTCCGTCTGCCGCAGCCTGGTGTCGTTCACCCCCGCGTGCAGCACGATCGCGCTGATGCTCTCGTCGTCCTTCAGGATCGCGGGTATCTGCGCAGAAACATCGAGAACACGAGCGCCAGGGAAACAGTGAGTGTGTGCTTTACCTTCAGCTAACGTAGCACGGACGTGCCGGACGATGGAGTCTCCGACGATCACAGCGTCGCGTTCCGTCTCGCGGAGGGGAGCGAAGCGGTTCCGGGTGGAGATCTCGAAGACCGGAGGCGGCGGAGGGGGAGAGGTCCTCGCCCGGGGCCTGGCTCGCGTCTTCCGCTGCTGCTGCACCCAGGGTCCGTGGTGTCCCGGCGCCGGAGTGAAGGACATCTGGGAAGATCGCGTCCTGGGTGCACAGGATCTGTGCAGAGAAACACACGGAGTAGAGGTGGTGGGAGTGTTAGCGGCGCGCTGTATACTTACCCCGGACTTGTGAGCGTCAGCCCGGGATGTTTCCAGCGCGGCTCTCCGCTCTCTCAGCTGGGCCTGCTTCTCCACCAGCTCACGGATCTGCTTCTCCACGGCCTCCAGCTCCAGCTGCACCGAATGCAGCTCGAACGTGTCCTCGCCTGCACTCAAAGGTAGACACACATCCGCCATTAAAGCAAGCAACAGTGAGTAAAACAATGGTAATGTGTGTGAATAGAGTATTAGCAATGGAAGCGAGATTAGCGGCAACCTTCCTTGGTTGCCGCTAATGCAACCACGCTGGCGATGCTAACGGGCTATAAGCTAATAGCGGACTCTGGAAATCAAAATAAAACTAGTGATAACAAGGCGCTTTGATTGTTTTTGTTGTAGAATACGATAGGGGATATATTCACACGTTATAGAAACGAAAATGATGGTGTGTAAAATAGATTTCAGGATTAGAAAATAGTCGATAAAGAATTAACTTGACGGAGCTCAAACTCAAAACACGCAGCAGCAACAAACAGGAAGTCACCAGTAACAACAGTAAGTACCAAACATTGTCATTTTTTATCATTTTTATAATAAATTATAATTTCATTATAATTATTTTATTATACACTGTTATTATAAATAAGCTATATTATTATAAATAATTTCATTATTTTAGCAATAAATATCCAGTGCTATAATTTAACATTTTTATTATTAATAATAATTTTTATAGTAATTATTTTATTATACGTTATTATAAATTATTGCCATATTATTATAAATTATTTCATTTTTTAACAATAAATATCCAATGCTATAATTTAGCATTTTTATTATTAATTATTGTTTTTATTATAATTATTTCATTATAAATTGTTATTATAAATCATTGTTATATTATTATAAATTATTTTATCATTTTAGCAATAAATATCCAATGCTATAACTTAGCTTTTTATTAGAAATAATTTTTATTGTAATTATTTAATTATAAATTGTGTTATTATAAATCATTGTTACGTATATTATTATAAATGATTTTATTATTTTAGCAATAAATAACCAATGGCATAATGTAACATTTTTATTATAAATTATTATTTTTTATTCTGATATTGCTGTCACTGTAACCTGAAGTAGGGAAAAGACAAATGGAAATATCTTCCAGCAAACAGACTCAGTCTGCAACAACAGATTCAGTGTGAAAGCTGCCTGAGCCCATTTCTCTCTCTCTCTCTCTCTCTTTGCTCATTTCATATTTTCAGAAAGTGAGCCATAACAACATCCCTCCGGGCTACTTAACTGAAGACCGCTACCTTCAAAACCTGTACCGCCAAATCCTGACATGTGGAAAATGACCTGAGCATCTAACCAGCGGCCTGCAGGCATGGTCTGCACCTGTAGCCGGCATACAGGACAAACCTCACGATGCCCAATCTGTCCTGTTAATTAAGGGCCCGCATTGTGTACAGCACATTGTAAGCCTCTTCTGAGGAGAACGGCGGCCGCCAGCTGGAGTCGGGCTCAGGCTAACATGCCAGCCTGTGTCTCAGTAGCTTAGCTTAGCTTCAACTCAGACCTGACGTCATGTTACTCTCTGGCTGTCATTGCTTCTGGTACATTCATTTGCGTCGACCGCTACAGAATGATATGAGGATACTAGTGATGAGAAAACTACTAAGTTACAAGCTACTTATAATTTAAAGTGGTTAAAACAGTAAGGATACTTCTGCAAAAAAAAAAAAAAGAAAAAGAAAAAAAAATTAGTTCACGAAATTACGAACAAAAAGCATAAGTGAGCTATTTAAAACTTACAGTTTTCTTAAATATTAAATTATATGATTTATCAGTTTTATCATAAAATATGTTTTTATAATAATTATTTTATTATACATTTTTATTGAGTAATTATTTATTATAAATTATTATAATAAATATAATTTATATGTATACATAAGTAGCTAAATTACAAAAAAGCTACTAAATGCTTATAGCAATATGTTCTTAAATATTCAATGCTGATTTATTACTTTGTTATAAATTAATATTTTATTATAATTATTATTATTATTATTATTATTATTATTATTATTATTATAATAATTATGTATACATACGTAGCTAAATTACAAAATGATTTTATTATAAATCACTTTATAATTTTATTATAAATTTATATTTTTATAATAATAATTTTATTTTAAATTATTTATTAATTTATTTTATTATTTACCATTTTATTACTATTAATATTATTTAATTAAATATTTTATTATTAATTTATTAATAATTTATTATAATTTAAATATAATCTATATTATTAAAAAAGTACATTGAAGCTATTATAGCAATGTGTTCTTAAATAACCAGTGTTATAATTTATAATCTTCATTATAAATAATTGTTTTTTTATTATAATTACTTTATTATAATTTATTTATTATAAAATAATTTATTATAAATGATTCTTTTAATTATAATTATTGTATTATTAATTATTTATTATTAAAAATAATTATATTATTTATTTTAAACAATCTATACTTATAAGTAGTTAGCTAAATTACAAACACTAAGGTTATTTAATGCTTATATGTTCTTAATGCTTTTATTTATAATTTTTATTAATTATTATTTTATTTCAATTATATTATTGTATATTATTTGTTATAAATAATGTACAATAATATAATTATAATAAAGTATACAATAATATAATTATACATAAATATAGCAAATTCTATAGCAAAGATAGGACTGGAAAACCATTTTTGTAAGGTTGTTTGGTTGTGGTATAATTTTTCAGACATTAAAATAAAGATGGAAGAGATTTCAATGAGACATGCTGATCTCATCACAGAACAGCAGCAAGTGAATGTGTCACAGCAGAAAAGTTGAAACTCTCTCGACTATTTTACATTCCTCAAGGATTTCTGGTGTTTCTGGTGTGATAGCATACAGTGCAAATGACACGAACCTCGTCACCTATCTGTTCACGATCTGGAGCGGGTCAGTGTTCCCGTCTAAAGCTCAGCTCCGCCACACGAGAAAGAGAGAGAAATTGAAGCAGATGAGTGTGAAAGAGGCTCTCGCGTCGCAGTCTCTCTCAGAAGGTCAGATGCATGTATTGTCTCGCAGCTGATCAGTATGGAGCCTGTGTGTGCGAGTTTAGGGGCTTTTAGTCCGTGTGTGTGTTTGCCTTGAGGTCATCTACATGTCCTTCTATCAGATACATGCAGTTAAAATTCACAGCTGTTCTCTTACACAGGAAAGCGAATCAAATATACTGATGATATCATGCTGCACTACACAGATTTTTGTCCAATCACACGCTCTGCAGAACAAGAGTGTCCCGCCCCCTGCATTCAGCCAGCAAATAGCAAATGGCTCATTACTGTTAAAAAAGGATTTCTCTGTCCAGTAACATTCAGCCCAGAATGAACACAAAAGGCCTTCATGCAACAATAAAAGTTCATAACCACATCAAACAAATAAATCAGCCAAAAATATATTTTCTGAAGTCTTCTGAGGTCATATGATAGCTTTGTGTGAGGAACAGACAAAAAATTTAATTCTGTCTTCAATTAATGCTCAAAAATAGTCGTGTTATAATGTACTTACTATTATAGTAATTATTAATATTTTGAGTAAAGTTTTATTTTTATGTCTTCAGTTTTCATCTTAATTTTAGATATTTGTTATGTGCTTTTGTTTTTTTTTATTTTTTGTTGTTTTATTTAGCTTTCTTTTCTGTTTTAATTTCAGCAATTTTAGTAAGATTTATTTTATTTTAGTATTTTACTGATTTTAATAATTTAGCTTAATTTATTTTCCAGTTTTAGTTTTAGTAATTTTATTACTAAATAAATGTATTTGTTATTTAATATTTCTGTTTAGATTTATTTTAGTTTAGTTTAGTAACTTTAATAATTCTAATTGACTTTATTTTTCTTTTAGTTCTAGTATTAAATTCAGCTTAGTATAGTATTGAGTATACTTGAATATATTTTTTATATATATTTCTATTTAGCTTTATTATAATTTGTTTAAGTAAATTGAATCATTCCTTTTAGATTTCACTCATTTTATTTCAGTTTTACTTTAAGCAATTCAAAAAAATTGTTTCTTTGCAATATTTCTATTTAGCTTAATTTTATTTGTAGTAATACAAATTTGTAGTATATATTTCATATATATTTTAATATAGGCCTATGTGATATATCTTATTTACCTATTAAGTTTAAGGTCATCATCTAATATTTATGTATTTGATTGCATTTCATTCAACGAAAACAATTTTAATAGTTTTCATTTTAGTGAACAGTAATGACACTCACGAGTTGCATTGACATACATGTATAAGAGAGTGAGAATGACGACAGATGAATTTTAGGAAATAAAGGCTTTTTTTAAAGTTATAGTTTGGCTTCAGTGGACTTTATGGCTCTTTTACACCCTTTTTTATATCTTGAGAGATGGTGAGGATGAGTAAAAGACGACAGATTCATTTGCATTCATTTTCAGTTCATTTTTGGTTGAACTATTCCTTTAAAAGCAGAGAATGTCTTGTAATCGCTACCACAGCAGCTATTTGTTGTGGCTTTGATATAATCTTCACGTTTAGGTGTTTAGAGACTGATGTCTTCCCTTCATCTGGGCAAAGGTTGCGTTCCTGCGACAGCGGCGTGATCGCTGAGCTTCAATAGGCCTTTAGAGATCTCAGCATAATGAGCTCTAATCTGATTCAGTGCTTTTTTGTGTTTCTCTTCATGCATTTAATGCATTAAACTTGCTTCAGGGCTGGCCATTATTCAAATTGCTGGATTTATAGTCATCATATTAGGTGCTATTAGAGAAACATAAACCATGTTTAATGTGCTTTCCCATTGGAAAGACACGTCGCAAATCTCTTTACAGACGGCTTATGATATAGTCTCCTGCTTCTCAAATGTTTCTCCAAAAGAATGAATCCAGTGATCTCTTGCGTGTCTCCTCTGGAGTTTCACAGACCTCAGTAATGCCTCAATATTAGTATTGCCTCAATATATTATTATATAGTTATAGTTGTGTGTGTGTGTGTGTGTGTGTGTGTGTGTGTGTGTGCCTGCGTGCGTGCGCATGTGTGTGTGTGTGTGTGGTGTGTGTGTGTGTGTTTCATTTATTTATTGGATTTATATTTGAAGTATAATTAATTAAATTTATTAATTTTAGGGACTCCTGAAACTGAAATCTTCAGAAATATATATTAGTAATTAAAAGTCTTTATCCAGTAATGATTAATGACCTGAAAACTGAATTCATTTTGTTATGTGCTTTTGCCATTTTGATTTTTTTTAAATAACTTTATTTAGCTTTAGTTTTTTTCTGCTTTATTTCCAGCAATATTATTACTTAAACTTAAACTTCTTTGTTTTTGTTTTTCAATATTTCTATTTAACTTTATTTTGTTAATTTTAATAATTTATACTTATCCAGTAATGATAAATGAAGGAAAAATGTAATTCATTTTATTATGTGCTCTTGTCATTTTTATTATTCTTTTAAATAATTTAATTAATTAATTTATTTATTTTTTATTAGTTTTAGATTTAGCAATTATAGTATTTCAACCTAAACTTTTTTATATATATTTCTATTTAGCTTTATTTTTGTTAACTTTAATATTTCATACATATCCAGAAATGCTGAATGACTGGAAAACTGAATTCATTTATGTGCTTTTGTACTTTTTTTTAAATAATTTTATTTAGCTTTATTTTTATTTCAGTTTTAGTTTAGCAACTTTGGGACTTTCTATATAAGCTTACTTGTTTTGTTTTGTTTTGTTTTGTTTTGTTTTGTTTTGTTTTGAATATTTCTATTTAACTTTATTTTTGTTAACTTTAATATTTCATTTACAGTATATCCAGTAACAATGAATGAGTGGAAAACTGAATCGGTCAACAGACGTGGGAAGAGCCGTATGGTGATGCTGCTGTGACGAACAGTCTGTCCAAACCCAGGATTTGCCTCTAAGACGTTCGGCTCTCATGCAATCCTCTTAAAGATGTTGTTGGAAGGATGTTGGTAATTCGTTTATCTAATCTTTGGTTGATCTTAATGGACTCGTGCTTATTAAGGTTGTGGATGAGTCCATGAAGAGACTATTAACTTGACAGTCTCTGATTGCACTTAGAGGTTTGAGAGACACTCAGAATGATGTGCGACACGACACAAAACACAACCCTCAGAGACACAACACAACAATATATCTTATGAATAAGTTCATGGAAAATAGATGCAAGCTGTTTATTGGCATTCTACTGTATGTTTATATTCAAAATATGCAGCTTAATTTCTGAAAGGACATTTCTGGATTCAGTACAAGTTTAGCTTGTCAACAGCATATTGATTACCACAAAAAAAATACATTCTGATTTGTCCTTCAGCTGCTTTAAAAGCAAAAATCGCAGTTACTTCATAAGTCAAGGCAATGCACATTAAAACAACAAACACTTTTCATAATAAAATCATTTCCCGATGGATGCAATCAAGAGAGTCCTGCATCTTTTCTCACTGAAAATCCTGTTTATTTGGATATTCGTCCTATTGCTCCATTAAAATGTGTTGCAAATGGTGTTTTGTTGAAGTTATTTTGAACATTCCTTTTGGATGAATTTTGGATTTCTGGTTCATTTTCCTTTCTGACAGCTATTTGAAGGGAAATCGGATGGTATCAGGTATTCTCCCATATGCATGTAAAGCCTGCCAAGTGCGCTCACGGGCCTGTCCGATCCATCAAACCAACTTACTGCCTGGCAGGGAGCGTGATGTGCTTGTTCTGCATTTGACACTGATCTTAGCTGGTAAATATTAAAAAAATCTTGCGTTTCATTCATGTCTCGTCTCTCCTCCGCTGCACCTCCTTCATTCTTTACCCATCATCCTTCTGCCAACAGATGACACGTAAAGCAGGGGGTCCCGCATTTCTGCCTCACCCCCTTCAGCTCGGCATATGTCCATTTCCACACCTCTATAGCAACACTCTCCACTCGCTTTATAAATCCCCCAAATCCTCAGACTAAAACCCTCTCGCTTTCAGGCTCCATTCCAAAACCTACTGAGTGGCCTTGTCTGCCGCCTATATAGGCAACTGCCTTCTAAGACAGTATCCTAACTGAAATAGAACCTCATTTGGAAATATGTAATAACACTCATTCAATGTTTTTATGCATTTATTTAGGCTACTTATTTACTCTTAAATTATTAATATTTTGTTATTAAAATTTTCAGTTAATTTTAATTCAAAATTTTTAATTTAGGTTTTGTTATGTGTTTTTGTCATTTACAATAGATTTATTTTTAAAATATTTTTATTTAGCTTTATTTTAATTTTAGTTTTGGTCATTTTAATTTTAATATATATTTTATATATTAACTTTTGGTTTGATTATTTCAGTTGGTTGCTAAGGCAACATTTCTAAGTTTGATATTAATCAAATTTTATTTCTATATTTTCAGTTTAATTTTAAATCTAGTAATTCTGTTCTGTGATTTTGTTATTTTTATTAGTTTCATTTTTTATATTTGTATTTTAGTATTATTACTTTCAATATTTCATACATATATATATATATATATATATATATATTTAAGTTGCCTGCTAAGGCAACATTTGTTTTTTAGAGGATTAAAGGTGAATCTAATATTTATCTTTTATTTTATTTAAGCTTGATTTTTATCTTACATTTTCAGTTATATTAGTTCAGGTTTTAGTAACTCTGTTCTGTGCTTTTTTTTTTTTTTTTTGCATTTTTATTAGTTGAATTTTTTAATTTTTATTTATCTTTATTTTAATTTTAGCCATTTTAATATTTCGTATATATTTCATATATATATATTAATTTAAACTTTATTTCAGATTTGCTAGGCAAAACTTATCATTTTAAGTTTAATATTTATATTAATATTTTTATTTTATTTCAGCTTCATTTCAATTATGGAAAAGTAGCTTTAGTTTTAATTAACAATAACAACACTGCACTCGTTATGCAAAAGTGCACGAGAAGTTTGAATCAAAATTGATTGCAGTAGTTTAGTGTGAGCAATTTATGCCTTTTATACCCACCAAGGCTGCATTTCTTTAATCAAAAATACAGTAAAAATAGTAATATTATAAAATATTATTACAATTCAAAATAACTGTTTTCTATGTGAATATATTTTAAAATGTACTTTATTTCTGTGATCAAAGCTGAATTTTCAGCATCATTACGCCAGTCTTCAGTGTCACATGATCCTTCAGAAATTATTCTGATATGCTGATTTGCTGCTCAAATTTCTTATAATTATCAATGTTGAAAACGGTTGCATTGCTTCATATTTTTGTGGAAACAGGGATACTTTTTTAGGATTTTTTGATGAATAGGAAGTTCAGAAGAAACACATTTTTTCAAATAGGATGTTTTGTAACATTTTGAATGTCTTTACTGTCACTTTTGATCAATGTAATACATCCTTTTTGAATAAAAGTCTTTTTTTATATAGTTTTGGAACAGAGCCTCAATCTTTTCCTAAATTCAGCCTCCCTCGCCTCCTCTCTCCTCCTTCATTTAGAAGACATGGGCCAGTGACTTATAGTGATTCCATAGAGTCGAGCAGCAAGGACAGGCGTCCACGGATCACTGATCGCGCCTATAGCATCAAACACTGCCAATGAACACATACAGACCACTGCATCTGTCTGACCAACACTCACAATCTGTGCTGCATCAAGCTTTCAGCACTACAGCGATGTGTACACTTAAAAGTGTCATTGTTTACATCAAGAAAATGAGCATCATGTCATTCCGACCTCACCTTATTTTGTTGTTTTCATGAAATGCAGCAGAAGTTAGGCACAACATCCAAGCGCACAATTTTCTGTGCCATGAAAATGGATGGCTATTTGCACCATAAGAGACCAAAAATACCATAAAAGTAGTCCATAGGAGTCATACAATTGCTTTATATGAGGAACAGACTGAATCTCCTCAACTATTAAATGATTTTTCTCAGAACTTTGTCTCAGATGTTTCTGTTAAAACCCCTTTGAAGAAATAAAAACAGAAACACAATTGGGAGTGCAGCTGAGATATAGCTAGGAAAATCTGAGATATAAAAGCATTACTTGATAAAATGTTAAAAGGCATATATGCAATTGCAAAGCACTTCAAATTGCTTCGAATAAAAACATCTGCCAAATAAACATTTGAGTTTGTATTGAGATTAATGCAGACTTTGGTATCTTCACAAAGCACAGTTTGAGACATTGTTGAGATTTCTTCTGAAACTAAGGAGACATATGTGAGATTTCACTGAAAAAAGGTGTAGGATTTACAGTTTTACAATTCTGCAGCAAACAAATGAAACGGCAAGTAGCATTGAAATATCATTCAATTTTGAAGTTGAAAGACTAATATTGTTTTTAATGTAAACCTACTCCAGTAATCTTTATTCACCACTTTTTGTAAATGAAGATTTAGAAAAATATTTTTTACAGTGTGCACTGTAAAAATTGACACAATTTGTAACAAATTTACATTTACAACATTTACAAAGTGTGCACTGTAAACTTTTACAACCTGTCATTTGCACTTTGGACAAAATGTGTTACATTTACAACGCTTTTACAGAGCACACTGTAAACATTTACAAAATTTGTAACAAATTTCTATTTACAGTACAACTTTGAAAATGTATTTTTTTACAGAGCACACTGTAAACGTTTACAAAATTTGTAACAAATTTCTATTTACAGTACAACTTTAAAAATGTATTTTTTTTACAGTGCACACCATAAACATTTACTAAATTTGTAACGCGTTTACATTTACAACTTTGAAAATTCTTTTTTTACATTGTACACTGTAAAAATGTATTTGTTTATTTATTTATTTTTTTTTGAAGTTGTAAATAAAGATCACTGAAGTGAGATTTGTTTTGGCCTTTTTTGTAAGTGTTTGTGAAATTTATTTGCAATTTCTGAGTGATTTTTTTCTGTGTACCTGAAGCTCAGGAGTAAAATCTATTTAATCACATTGCTGTCTCGAAGAAACAATTAGGATTAATGAGATCTCATTTGAAATTCCTTCTTATAGGAAACTGCCTTGTCAACCAGGAGGACCATGCTAGTTAACAAGTTTTACAGCATGGTGATACCTGTCAACCAGTCAACCAGCAGCATGGGTATTCATGAACTTTCCAGCAGAGAGAAATAAGCTCTGGATCTGTGTTTTAAATGCGGTTTCCCTTTATAAATCCACTGCAGTTCATTCTGCAGGATGATCAGTATCTGCCTCCTCTCACAGTTGAGATGTACGCGGTCACGCTCTGAAGCTCCAGTGCTCAGGTATGTTCTCGGGGTTAATGGTCCTTGTCTCGATTCCTCCCAGCATCCCTCCCTCCTGCGGCGCTGCTCCGATCACATGACCTCTGACACACTGGCCCACAAATGCCATCATCCTACTGGACGGATCTGTCTCTCGCCTCCAGACTGTGATTGAAAAGCTTTATTAGCACGATGAAAAGGTTTTACACCTATATTTCTGTTCCAAAGCCTCCTGAGATGTACTGCCTATATAGACAGCTGCCTTTTAAGTGGAATGCATCATCATAAGTGACTAATTTTGTACGTTCGGTTCAACAGTTGATTTCGGTGTTAGTATGTCTGTTAGCATGTATGTACTTTTTTGTATTAAATCCAAGAAATGTTGATAATGCATTCACAATGCATTAAATGGCTTCCATTTTTCTTATATACACACACACACATATATAAAAGGAGACCTAATTTGTGAGTATTATATTATTTTTACGTTATTTTTAAAAACTTTTTACTGTACTATGTATGTGTGTGTATATAATAAATTCACCATATATATATATATATATATATATATATATATATATATATATATATGTATATATATATATATATATATATATATATATATATATATATATATATATATAGCCTATATATAGCCTATATATACTGTATATTAATGTACTGTATGCATGTATATATAATGACTAAATATAATATTATGATTTCTGCTTTTTATATCATTTTATATATCATGTATAAATCAACACAAAGCAGGAAACTTGTTATATTAGATGAATGTTATGATATTAGAAATATACATACATATTGTATTTTATATATATTTTTGGGCTTCACTAGGTTTTGAAATAGAGCCTCAGTTTTCTGCTTATTCCTTATTTCTGTGTTCATGTTCATCTATAAAAAAAATCAAATCAGTAATATTCTGATCTCATTAACGTCCCACTATGTATATATATTTTATAATCAAAAAAATATTTGCACTTTTTATCCTCTCTTGCCCGTATTCCACATCCTCCATTATTTATCCCATTACCATCATCCCTTCTTTATTTCCTTCCTTCTCTCTGCATTTCTCTCCATTTCTCCCTCACCCTCGTTCAAACCCCAAATGTGCTTTATTGGTGCAGTGTTCGTTGTATTGCCAACACATTTCTCATGGTTCAGACGTGGCACTGCATTCAATTTTATATAGAATCTGTCATGCAGAAACATTACAGGACATAAATATTTATTCTTCTGCCCCACATCACTGCTGCCTCAAACTCCATCGGTTCCACACACTTTCTTATTCCTCCCAGATCCTCTACCTATCTCGTCCTCGCTTTATTTTTATGTTTGCTTTTATTTTTCTGAACTCATATTTTACATCTTCTCTGGCTATCTATCTCTCCCACCCATCTGGGCTGAGTTGCCACAGGAGAAAAGGACAGAAAAAGCACTTCTGAGCGATTGATCCATGAAAATCAAAGAGCAAAATCACCTCCAACGAAAAAAGAATTCACTTTACAGCATGCTGGACCACAACAGGCAAAGAGCAGCGCTTTTTAGCTGATAGACGGCATATTTAGAATAAAAAAGGCAGAATAAAGAGAGAGATAATACACATGCAGCAAGCAAAAAAAAATAATTAATAATAAATCCTGCCAGGGTTTATTTGTTTTCACAGGATTTGTCACACTTTCTTTGATGGCTTCTTTTATGCCGGATGATAATTCTCTACTTGCGGGATGGTGTTTCATTATTTGCTCTCTGGGAAACATTTATTGTATTTTCATCTGCAGTCATCGCAATACCAGCAGACATGACATGCAGCATGAAGTGCAAACGAAACACAAAGAACAAACATCAAACTTTGGAAAACCTAGATGGGTTTCAGCAGTGATGGTTTAGCTCATGAATATTAAATATGCTAGATAACCTTGATGGACCGTCCATTCATGTAACCTAATTAATATTCATAAATCAAGCTTTTGTCATAGGCTTGTGAATCAGGATTTCTTTTTTCTTTATTTCAGATTGTAATTTTTTTAGATTTCAAATGGTATAAGATTTTAGCTTTATACTTGCTTTGTCAACATGTCCAATATAATTTTAAAATTATTTTAGAATATCTATTAAAAATATATACAATATTATTTTAACATATAAATATAAAAAATAATATATGTTATATTAATATATTTTTATATCATTTTTCAAGTCAGAAAAGTATTTGTTATAAAAAAAAATTAATTATTATATATATTGATATTAACAAATTAAAAAGTTGTTTTGTCTTTTTGATTTAACTTTTAATATATTTACATTTGCAAGGAACAGCTGATGTTTTACACAGCCTCCAGGTCATTGAGTCATTCTTATAAATTTATTCTTGTGTTGAATGAGCTTACAAGCCAACTTGGCAGTGAGATTCAATATCAAACAAGCTTTATGTTTAAATAAATGTTTTTTGGCAAAACCCTTTTGTTTGTACTTGACTTTATCTGTATTTGCATTTCCAAGACAGGTTGATCTGGAGAGCAAGTCTGTATTGTTCATTTCTGAGAAGTCAAATGTCAACAATTCATGTAAACAACTGTTCTTTTCACTCAAGCAAGTGTCATATTTTACTAACTTTATATTTACACTTCCTAGTAGGGATGGGCAATATGGCAAAAAAAAAAATATCATGATTTTTTGGGAAGGATTATGATCTACAATCTTATTATAATTCTTAATTTTTAACAATTCCGAGTTGGTTTTTTTAAGAGTATTTTGCAAGTTACTGAGCAGTAAAAACTAGTAGGCCCTAATATGAGTAAAAATTTCTCATGCTTATTGAGGACATGTAAACAGTCAGAACAAAGAAACAAATGAGAAGCAATAGAACAAATAAATACAAGAGAACAAAGATACAAATGCATACAGTGCTTTGAATTTTTTAGGTAAAAAATATTGAATAATCAAATATAAAATACAACGCTGAATGGAATATACATAGATTTTTATTGAAGCTAAAATTACTACTTAGTGTACAGCAGTGAGTGATTTTCTCTTTTTCTTTTAATGTTTTCTTGAAAGGCTGCTGTCACTTTATGACTGTATACACAGATCCAATATAATCCCCACATTCGACGTTCTTCCAAATGCTTGCTTTCACTTAAGACATAACAGACTGTATTTACATGAAAACTCACCAAGACAGGCATTTTGACATTTTTTTGTTTGTATTTGATTTTAGGCGTGCACCCGAAACACAAAAACCCGCGCACACAGAAACCCGCCTGTCAGTATGTCGTTCATATATTGTTCAACTGGTCAAGGCTGATATGGGATTTAGTAACTTAATACATAACGCAATACTTTTTAGAGCGCATAATTAGTACAGTAATCTAATTACACTGTTGAAGATGTAATTAGTAGCTAGTAATTAATTGCTTATTTAGAGTAACTTACTGGTAGTATAGATGTATGCAAATTTACCATTGCACGTTTTCTGATTTGTATGATCTGTTCATACTAAATTTTTGTAGGCCACTGAATACATGCACAGATCATACGTTTTATTCCTGCTCCGTGTAGGTGTAAAAAGTTCACCCATTTGAAATATGATCAGGCCTCCAAACTATTGCAAATTACAGTCTGCGGTGCCGTTTGATAGGAACATTTCCCTCATCGCATCGCTTCCCAAAGGAGTTCAGCGCAGCCTCCAGACTCTGTGCAAAATCCAAATCAGCGAACGCCAACCCTCCCTCTGCCTGATGTTTTCCACGCACAACGTGACATAATGCTGATTATGTAAATGACGGCACGGACCACCAGGCACTTGCGTAATTTCTGGAAGTAAATATTTCCCCCCTTTAAGACAGAACTTTAAATGTTTCGATGCGACAGGCCTGCAATTTATGAGGGCGAAAGCTGGGTGGAAAATGGATGTTTGTGTGCGTGTGTATGCGCACAGAAGAGCTCATTTACATTGGCGTAGCAGCGCGAGCGTCCAGCAGTATGTCGGTCGCTCATTTGTGAACGCTGCCGTTTAGCTAATGTTTGTAGTGTGCATATGATTACATCTTCATGCAAATGTTACTGTCTCATCAGTGGCATTGGCTTGTGAGTGTATCTGTCTTGTAAAGGCAGCGACACCTTCATCCGTGTCTCACCTTTTCTGTTTACGCGATTAGCGCCTGTAGCCAGTGGCGTCTGCACGCCTTCAGTAATTAAAGCGTTTGATCTGCCTCCCTCCTGCAGAGACGCGCATCACAACGCATCACAACGCATCACAGCACTGCAGGTCTGATCAATGACTGAGAGGAGAGAACGGACCGCAAACTGACACGAGCGAGATTGAAGATAGTGAAAGAGAGCAGGAAGAGGGATGAGGTCAAAGGTCAAGGATTGGCTGGTTAGCATGACCCTAGTAGACCCTGCTGGTAGATGCTGTAAATACACAGTCTGGCATTCACTCACTCTTTCAAAAATAGCTGTATATTAAATTCATTTCATAATAAGTCTATCTATCTATCTATCTATCTATCTATCTATCTATCTATCTATCTATAAGATAAAATACTGGGTCTATAATGGCAGTGTTTGTTGCAGTGCTGAATCTAGCAAATCTAAAACAAGACCGCAAAATAAATGGTTTTCTCTGAGTTGTGAGTTTCTGTCTGAATTGACTGTGATGAGAGAGAAAAAACGGGCACCTCAGAATAATCTAATAAACAGACACTTAAGACACTTAATTTGGTTGTATTAACTTGGTTGAATGCAACAACAAATTATTATATTTTTTTAAGAATCACTCAGAAAAAAAAAAATAGTCTCATAAAGGCCTACCAATTTATCTATATGAAAGATAAAATAAGCAATGTTTAATGGAAAATATAAATATTATATATATATATATATATATGATATTTCAAAATTAAAACTTTTTAATTCAATTTAATTGGATTAATATAGATTATATTTTAATTATTTGCTGCAAATTATATATATATAGCGTAAACTTATTTCAACATTTCTCTTTTTTGTTTACTTTAACTTAACTTTAAGTACTAACATAATTAAAACCAAAACAAATAAAACCTAGGCATATTTTTGTAAAAAAAATAAATAAATAAATAAAATAATAATAATAATAATAATAATAATAATAACTTCAAAAACACACAACAAAATTACTTACACTTTAGCTAAAACTATAGTGAAAATATAAAAATAAAATCTAATTCAAAACATTAACAAAAACTATAATAGTATATTAATGATTTCAATATCAATATTTTATAATGTCCTTATCTTATACTAATGTCCTTCCTCTGGTAGTTGTTTTCAGCAGATATTGGCATGACAATATGATTCATTTGTAATTAAATTAATTGGAATATTGTGCATTTAATCTAATTAATATTTCTTTTCATTTGACAGTTCCAGATAGGCCCACCTTTTAAGATTTAAGACTTAACTAGAGTTTAAGACTTTTTTTCTGAATAAATAAAAAAACATTCATTAAATCATCCAATTTGTCAATCAGACCAGACTGGTTGTGCTGTTTGTAGCTGCATTTAACCAGGAAGGATGATAGAACTGCAATACATGTTATCTATTTATTATCTGTATATTATTTTGAGGTTCCTGTTCTTTCTCCCTCATCATGTTCAATTCAGACAGCAAGCTCACAGCTCTGATAAAACCATTTATTTTGCTCTGCTGCTGTAGATTTGCTAGATCCAGCGCTATAGCAAACACTGTCATTACAAACCCAGTATTTTAGCACAGAGTTCTGTCCATGACGACAAAAGACAGCACATCACTGATTTCCAGTAGTACTTTTCTTAAAAATATTTCATTGGTTTTGCTGGTGACTTTCTGTAGGCTGTTTATGCAGCATCAAGGACAATCAGGTCAAAGCCTGGCAAAATTAGCCATCCAAGATTAAATGAAGTGTCTTCCTCAGGATTCTGGTTCTTTCTCCCTCCTCCTGCGCTCGGGCCTCTCGGCTGGCTGACCTTGGGTGGCAGCGGATCAGAGACAGACAGCTAGGTGTAGAGGCTCCATCCATCTTTCAAGCAGCTGCCAGCTTCTCTAAACAGGCCGGGGAAACGATCCCTCACCAGGGAGCCTTCCCAGAGCGCCTGGCCCACGTGGCGTAATCGCTCAAATTACCTGAGATCCCTGGACCATAGCTGGACCTTATACTGAGCGTAAACACACCTCCTGCATCGAGGGATGGGAATCTAAATGGCTCTGATTCTGAATTCACTGAATGGTTTTGTGCTTTTAGTCGATTTGAGGAAGTATGTTTAGATGATAGACTGCTTTCACAATCCTCAGAAGTCAAATTATAAGAATTATTTATGATGTTATAACTTTTCATTTAAATCTGAAACTGGTTATGTGCCATTAAGAATAAGTACTTTTAGTCAGTTATCATTTATTTCTCAAAAACAGAAATAAAAGCTATTAAAGTCATTGTGTTTTCTCGAAACTATTAAACATCTGGTGGCCAAATCAAATTTGAGAACATTTATGGAGATATTAGTGTTAAAAATTAAGTATTTATGTGTTGGTTTTTTTCTTTTTAATCACATTTATTTCCTTAGTTCAATACTGTCCCTGATAGATAAAAGAAAAGAAAAGAAAAGAAAAGTAAATAAAATTTGTGGTCCTTAAAATTATTATTTCTGAAACATAATGAAATATAAATTTTCAGAAGTTTGAAGTCTCTTCAATTTTTTTTTAATAAATTAATACTTTTTTTCAGCAAGGATGCATTAAATTGATCAAAAGGGACAGTAAAGGCATTTATAATGTTACAAAAGATTCAATTCTATTTCAAATAAAAACCTTCATCAAAACAGGGTTTCCACAAAAATATGAAGCAGCACAACTGTTTTTAACACTGATAATAATCAGAAATGTTTCAGGAATACATTATATTTTAAAATATACCCAAATAGAAAACAGTTATTATAAATTGTAATAATATTTCACAATATTACTGTTTTTACTGTATTTTCATCAAATAAATCCAGCCTTGGTGAGCATAAGAGACTTTGAAAAACATGTTAAACTGGTACTATATATTTGTAGAGAATGTCTATGAAAGTCCAGTATATCTAAATGGAACTTTATGGAGAGGTTTGAATTTAAATTGTAAGAAAAAAATTTTAAATGACAGAAATCATAAAGATACTTGTTAACAGAAAACAAGCCGTGTTCTAATCGTCATGACAACAGTTCTGAAGCCGATTTTGAATTTCACTGCAGGGTTAGTGAAAAAATGCAGATATTCCAAAACCGTTACAAGAACTGTCCATCATGCAAATCACTCCAGCATTTCTTTAAATGAATCCAGTCCTCGATTCCCATCCCGAGCCGTCCGTTCACCTCACACATTTACACATCATCTGACGCGCTCACATTACAAGACCTCAGTGGTTTTATTTACTTCACTCCCTCAATCCTTTTTATTCATTCGCCTGTTATTTCAGTTAAGCACTCGGCACGCTGTTATCAATTTCTGGATAAGATCCATTTCTTTCTTCAGCCTCCTTCCTGTTTGAAGCCTTCATCTGTGGCCTATTGAATGTCTCGTTCTGCGTGTTTCCCTAATTTCCTCATCGTTTTTATTCCCTGGTACTTGTCTCTTCCTCCATCTTCGTTATACACCTCTCTCAGAGAAAAAAATAAAACGATAAGACGTTGCACTCTGAGGTTGTTTGGTCCAATGTGGTAATCAGTTTGCAAATCATTGCAGTGTGAGAGGAAAGTGCTAGCGAGCTATTTGGATCACTCTGCTTTAATCTAAGAGACGTCTGGGCCGTGGAGCGTGCCGTTAAGAGTGGATTTGGGGTGCTCTAAAAGCCATAGAGAGAGACATATTTCTTTGAAAATGAAGCACCTCATAAAACCTTCCTGAGCCTGAATGATGACAGAATACAAAACACTCCGGGCAAAGCTTGCCTTTATGGCGACTGCAGTGTTGTGGCCTGCATTGTGTGGAAGAAGAGAGTCTTGTACGTGTGTGACTCACATTACAGAGGATCACGGAGCGAAGAGCAGCACATCCACGCCGAACAGGCTCTTCAACACAAGTGGAGGCAGGGAAACAGGTTTCTGGACAATTGATGGCTTTGGGTAATACACTGTTTTCTGTCTGAGAACCAGCAGATGTTTTAAGAAACATAAAATGTGCTAATAATTATGTATTTTTTATTTAATTAGAGTCCATATGGCTTTCTTTTATATATATATATATATATATATATATATATATATATATATATATATATATATATATATATATAGTTTAGGCTATACCTTCATTATACTTTTTGTTCTTTTTTTTCCCACAGAGGGAAAAAAAAATCATATTCTTTAAGTAATGTCCCACATCTTGCTAATCATTCTCAAAAAAAACAAACATTTAATATTCTATTAAATATTGTATTGATAAGAATCTGTATGGTTCCCTACGTAAAGTTAATGTCACTAAAGAAATAAATAACATACAAAAATTATATATAGTAGCTGTCAACATCCACTTAAACTGAGAAAAAAAAATCTCAAAATATATTTTGGAATGAAGAATGAAAATTATGCATGATCAAACTGATTGCCACATTTTTTTAATCTGATGTGAACAAATATTATTTTAGAGATTTTACTGAGATTTTTACTGAGAATTAGTATTTACATTTTGGGGACAAAAATCCATTGTTTAACTTTAAAATTCTTAATATAATATTATATAATATAATATGTAAAATATTGGGAATATTTTTTTTTTATTTTTTGGACTATTTTATGATACTTTTTGTACTGTTTTTGGCCATTTTTTATCTGATGAGAACAAATAATGAATATATAATATAATAATAAAATGTATTTTTATGTAAAATATTGGGACTATTTTTAACAGGACTTTGTTATGAAACTTTTTGTCTTGATGTGAACAAATAATATTTTTGAGTTTGTAGTGAATATGACTTTGTTGATTTAAAAAAATCAAATGAAAGCGGTCATCATCTTAAAAGATATTTTGAAATAAAAAATTACAATTCTTCATGATCAAACTGATTGCCACAAAGATTTAATCTGATCTGAACAAAAAATATACTTACATAGACTTATAGTTTAATCATACAAATCTACTGTATTACTTTAGAAGACTGATAATATAATATAATATAATATAATATAATATAATATAATATAATATAATATAATATAATATAATATAATATAATATAATATAATATAATATAATATATTTTAGTGAATATGATAGATTACAAATCTATTGTAAGACTAATATAATATAATATAATAATGTAGTCAACAGCAAATGGTTTTGGAATGGCATGCGGGTGAGTAAATATGACAGATTTTTAATTTTTGCTGAAGTATTCCTTTAAGTAATGTCACACATTTTGCAAATCACTCTCAAGGCCAAAAATGTTGACTACTCTAGCGGTCTTGAAGATTGCATGGTCTGGCTGCATGTGTGTCTGTTCCAGACTGCGGTCCATCTCCATTTGGCGCTGTACGCTGGACTGAGCACAGACGGCTGGGAAACTCTTTGGAGGGAGCGGAGAGACCCCGCATCTGTGACAGCGTCCACGTGTGTGAATGCAGATGGTGGAGAACGTGGAGATGGCAGCTGCAGTCGATGAGCAGCGCTGGGATGATGAAGTGGGCAGGGCAGGTGGAGGGGGCTGCTTGCTCACCTATAAAAACCGCAGTCCTCTCGGGAGCTGAGTCAGCGCGCGGTATGGCGCTCAGCAGAGCCGCATGCGTAATTCCACCAAAGACCCATTTGTTTAGGTGTCTCTGCACCCCTGCATGGAAATAACTCAAAGAAGCTCCGGTGGGGCGTGGATGTACAAAAAAAGACATTGGAATGGACGGCTAGCGTTCATCCGAGGCCCACTCAGCAAACTAGTGTTGCGAGGCATTCAAACCTGAATTGAGAATGCCTAAACATTCAATTCAGTTCCTGAATTTGATTTGAGGTGGCAAACAGCATGCAGAATTGGATTTCAAATGTATGCATTTAATAGTGAAATGGACTGCAATTTATTCCAACTGCCTGAAGTGCTTTTTAAACATGTATTAAAAATGCATTTCTTTTATGAAACGGACTTACTTTTAGATTATCATGAAAAAAATTATAGATTTTTTATTATTTTGTATAAACATTGCATTATATAATATGTGAAGCCTCTCACTTTAAATAAATAAATAAATAATTTAAATAAATAAATAAAATGTCATTAAATGGACTTACTCTCAAATTATGACATAAAATTATCATTTTATTATAATTTTATATTTTTGTTTTATATTAATATTTTACAATAATTTTATATTATATAAATATTTAAAACATTTTATTATATTTGTAATCTAATGTGTGCCAGCCTCTTGCTTGTAAATCAACTATTTATTTGTTTGTTTGCTTGTTTGTTTGGTTATTTATTTATTTATGTAATTAATTTATGTAATTAATTAACAAATTCAAACTGCCTGAAGTGCTGTTTTTAAACACACGCCCACACACACACACACACACACACACACACACACACATATATATATGTCTTAGGCCACTAGTATCACCAGCTAAAAAATGGTTTTAAGTCAGTTATTTCTACATTTTGCTGTAGTGTGTCAGTAGGAAATAAAAAATGAATCCTTTATGGAAATGAAAAATTATTTATTATCAGATTATGATACAAAAAAAATATTTTATATAAAAATTGTATTATATTTGTAATCTAATATGTGCAGCCTCTCACTTTACATAAAAAAAAATTATAAATTGTGTATTTAAATAAATAATCTTTTTAATCTAATATGTACGGAGCCTCTAAAAATAAGCGTGATTTCTTTCAAGATGGTAGTTATTCCAGTGTGTGTTTATATATATTTTTATATACATTTAAACCACAAAAAAAAAATATTATTTAGCATTTAATTAACTTCTTATATTTTATATTTAATTTCATTATTCTTAATAATTTAACTCAAAACTCCTTTTATGGACCATTGTGAAAGAACAATGCTCCAATTTACTGCACAATCTTAAAAATATAAAAAGTAAAGCAAATATTATTTATGCTTTGTGTTGAACAAATGAAATTCCAGAGTTGCGTGACTTGAATTTCATTGCAATGCAATTTAATAACATCCTCTTCCTGCCATTTCCATTCAAATTCCAATTCGACATCCTGTGGGACATGACCGATTCGATTCATTTCCAGACTCACAAATCAAAAGGTAATCAATTCTTAAATTGTGAATTTCGCCCAACCCTGCGGCAAACACACATCTTGGCATTAATGCAAATCCTGGAATGGCCATCGGCGCGCTGACTCATCATGTTTGTCACAGTGAAGGAGCGATCAGAAGAGGCCCCGATCACCTTGCACGAGTTCCTCGGAGGCGCTGGGCTCGAGCGCAGGAGATGATTGCTTAATGTGCTGTGCTTCTGCCATTAAGCTGCTGCTTTGAAGATGTGTGCAAATGCTCTCTAAACCTCAGAGTAATCAGATGAGGATTGCGTAAGCCGGTATGGGGAGCAGTTTACAAATGATCATGCAGGATAGAGCGAATAAATATAGAGTGAAAAAAAAAGCGCAGACAGAGACTGTAATTAGGACATCTCCCCTGGCGGTATAGAGGTGCATGTGTGTTACTCTTTTGTTTGATTTCGCACTGTACGAGTCAAAATCACATGCACTGTGTTTGCATGCATAGATTTTAGTTGATCTGCATTCAAGTCAAGTGATTCTGAATATGGAGTCTAAACAAAGAGGTCAAGGTTAGTTGGCCCCTGCTGGTAGATGCTGAAACTGCACTATTCTGCCATCAAAGCGCCTGTTTGTCAATGAATGGACATTGGGTATGTGGGTATTTTGATATTTTGATCTGGCAGGCAATATAAAATTTGCAAGAATTTTGTTATATTATAGCAGATGTTTTAACCAGTTCCCTTTTTCATGAAATTGACTTACTCTTAGAATTTAATTGTATTAAAATATTGTAATAAGTTTAAATAAATAAATAAATGTGCCTAACTAAATAATTTTAAGAAAAGGATTCAGATTATGATATGATATAGAATTTTCTATAGAATTTTCTATAAAAATGTAAATAATTTCATTATATTTCTAATTACAAAATAATTATTTTAAAAATTCTGTTATATAGAAGAAAAAATTATGTTTGTAATCTAATATGTGCCAGCCTCACATATAAATTAATTATTTAATTAATTTCATGAAATGGACTTACTTTCAGATTATGATTTAAAATAATTATTTTAAATATTTTTATATTATATATATTACAAAATTTCATTATATTTGTAATCTAATATGTGCCAACCTCTCAGTCATTTAATAAATAAATAAATATTTTTTTATGAAATGGACATACTTTTAGATTATGATATAAAAATTATTTTATATAAAAATGTAAATAATTTAATTATATTTGTAATTTAATATGTGCAGCAGGCCTCTTACTGTAAGTAAATAAAAAAAATATTTAAATAAAATGATTAATAATATTTTATATTAGGTACAAAAGTAATAAAATAATAATAATAAATAAATAATAATAATTAATTATATTTGTAATTTAATATGTGCCAGCCTCACACTTTAAATTAATAAATAAATAAATAAATAAATAAATAAATAAATAAATAAATACATACATACATACATACATACATACATAAATACATACATTTCTTTTATAAAAATGTTTAAAATGCTTGGTGTGATGCTAATGGCAGCAGTATTGGGGATAGCAATTATGTTATTATAAAAATAAAAATACTAATTGTTCACATAAACATACAAAAAAAGTTCTCACAGAGAACTGCAAAGTTGAATGTCCATGATTTGAACACTTTTTAATGAACTCACTATTAAGGGAAAAGTCTAGTCAGGGCACAAACCCAAAAGTTAACCTTTCAACACTCTTAAAAATGAGAAAAAGTAATTAAAAGTTTAAATCTATTACATCATTTAAAATTATAGACTATTTCCATTGTTTTCCCAGGGACAGAAAAGTTGCAGTAATTGAAGAATCAAGCAGCTACTGCTTCACTTCTGTTTATATATTCAATAGAACTCGCCCTATACTTGCAAATTCAATCTCTCCTGTCCCACCGGAGCACGTCTACAAACATCTCGTCTTGTTTTTCTTATCTTCTGCAAATTCTGAACAGCTACTATAATGCATCTTGGTCGAGACAAATGAATAGACAATTGTTTTTTGCTCTCTTGTACTGGAATGACAGAGGCCGTGCACCGATAGACAGCTGGACGAGAGAGAGAGAGGGAGGAGGAATATATGAGCCGTGTTGTGTTTTGTTTTTTTGCTTTCCTTTGAGTTATTTGTGCAGGAGCGGTGCTGCACGCATTTGCCTACTGAAGTGATGTAGTCAGCAAGAACAAAGCAGCGCTGTGACTCACTAATATTAGACCATTCTGCCCCTCTGCGTTACTTCACAATCACCTGCACTGCATCCCAGTGCGAGCATATGGAATATCTTAAAGAAATAGTTCACACGAATAAGAAAATCATCTACTCACCCTCACGTCATTCTGAATCTGGAGGATTTTCTTTCTTCAGTACAACACAAAAGCAGCAGAATGTCCCAGTTGCTCTTTTCCATATAATGAAACCTGTCAGAGATCAGTTAAAAAGCACATGAAATGTCTTGAACAAAATATACCATGTAATATATATATATATATATATATATATATATATATATATATATATATATATATATTTATTTATTTATTTATTTATTTATTTATTTATTTATTCATTTATTTATTTATTTATTTATTTATATAAGCCATACCATAGAACCATAGAACCCCCCCCCCCCCCACACACCTATCAAATCCCAATTTAACCCCTGTATGTATGTATGTATATATATATATATATATATATATATATATATATATATATATATATAATATTAAAATCATAAAAATTATTTTAATTTTTATTTAAATGAAATACATTTTATGAATTTTATATCAGCTAATTTACAAGGAAACATTTTTATTTAGTTTTATTTAGTTATTAATTTGATGTAGTAAGATAACTAAAAATAAACTAGTAATAAAACTTAGACATTTAAAAAAAATAATAATAAAAATGTCAAAAACTAACATAAGAATTACTAAAACTTTAAAAATTGAAAGGAAAATAGAAAATATATAAATAAGAATCATTAAAACTATTATTAATTAAACTAAAATAACGCAAATAATACTCAGCCATTTTTGAATGGCCCTCAATGAAGAAAAATGCTTGTACAGCATATCTAGGAATGTGTCCTTTTTTTAATTAAAAAATAAAAATACATATTTTTTCCTTTGTTTTCGCACTTGACATGTCTAGGTGTTTGCCTTTGATTGTTTTGTTGATCATTTTGTTGTGTTTTTGTACCCTTTGTAGTGTATCAACTTAGTGTGCTGTATTTCTGCAAACCATGTCCTTTTGTGCTCCATGAATAAATAAAAGAAATCACAGAGGTTTGTAGTGAATAAATAACTGCAGAATTTTGTCTTTTTGAGTGAATTATTCAGTGTCAGTGAAGTTCATTCATACACGACACACAAACAATGAACCTTGATTTGAAAATGTGTCATAGGCCTATGCATTGACTTGATTATGCATGACTGAGAGGATGGACTTGAAACAGAACATACATTTAAAGTATAATAGTTTGTGACCAATAGTATACCTGAAAACGACAGTACTTAATACATTTACATTTACACCTCCAGTGTAAGTTCCAGCTGAATAAAGCATGATAAAGTACACACGTGAATATTAAATGACCAAATAACCGCTGATAACAGTCTTTGGCTCCTTTAAAAATGTAAATTGTTAAGTGAATGCAGAAATATCGGAATATCTAATGACCACACTGCATAAAATGTCCGAGATTTGGCTTTATTTTCCTATTGACATGCTCAGTTCTTATTTACGCGTATTTAAATCGCTTTGATGTTCACTGTAGATCCCGCCTTCTCGCATTCCACGATTGGTCGATTCTGTACGACGCCTGCACGCTATTGGTCAAACTACTTTTCAGTCATTACCTTCAGAAAGTATGAAGACTAAACCAAAACCCAGGCGTTTTCTGCAGCTATGCACGTCTCTTTGGTTCTGCTATGTTTACATTACATCATAAACTCGTTCGAGTATTTCGACTTTCAGAGATAAAAGAAACTCAGCATTAAAACAGCGAGAAATACCGCATGCGGTTCACTCGAGGAGGGCCTTGTGTAATATCAGAGTCATATAAAAACGCTTTTTAGTACTGCTCTCAATTTATGACTGTGAAACACATGTGAATACTAAATTATGCATGAGGGACCAGCCTTTATTCTGTATATTAATCTCTGCACTGTTATGTGGTTCTGTTTGGCCAGTGTTAAGATGTCTGAGCATATGCAGATGCATTAGGAGCAGATGGTGAAATGGAGGGACTTGATACAGTAGTATATCCAGTACGAAGAGCAATACAGAGAGAGCAGACAGAACCCGAATCACACAGCCGATATCACGCGTTTGTTCTGGAACGAGCCAGAATCCATGAGCTGCTGCTGTGAAGTTCCAGTTGTTGGAGCCAAGATAAGACTTTACATACCAATGAAACCACTGGAGTGTCACAGGTCTTAAAGTGATAGCTCACCTAAAAATGAAAATTCTGTCATCATTTACTCCCCTCATGTCATTCAGAATCTGTATGCTGCTTATTTTTCTGCGGAACACAGTGAATATTCAGCTCTTTTGCATACAATAATAAGAGGTCATGCCGACGAGCATGCAAGTCCAAAAAGGATAATAAGAATTAAGTAATTTGAAAAATATTTTATTATAATAATATTTTTCTTTTTACTTTTAATAAATAATACTAAAAAAAAGTTTTCCTTTTTGTGTATTATATTCTGAGTCTTCCGAAGAAATATTACCATTCAAAAGTTTTAAAATAACAGTTTTCTATGTGAATATATTATAAAATGTAATTTATTCCTGTGATCAAAGCTGAATTTTCAGCATCAGCATTCAGCATTACTCCAGTCTTCAGTGTCACACGATCCTTCAGAAATCATTCTGATATGCTGAATTGCTGCTCAAGAAACATTTCTGATTATTATCAATGTTGAGAAGTTGTGCTATTTCATATTTTTGAGGAAACATTTCAAGATTGTTTGATTAATAGAAAGTTCAACATTATAAATTAAACACTGTAACATTATAAATGTCTTTATTGCCACTTTTGATGCATCAATTTAATGCATTCTCACTGAATGAAAGTAATTTCTTTAAAAAAAAAAAAAGTATATGATAGAGCATGATTCATATGGCCAAATTTCAGACCAAAACTTAATAATTATGTGTTATATTCCTATATACTCACATGCACACACACACACACACACACACATATATAAACTTCTTATTACAAGATAAATAAATCTCTCCAAACTGTAGTCACCAAAAGGTCCTCATCAGTCGGACACAGAGAAGGAATGAGAGCGACTGCCAACATTCCTTTGTACTAATTAAAACTAAGGACTCCAGGTGCTGCCTGCAACCCACATAACGAAGAGCCAGGCGGCATATTTGCGTTGGTGGTTTGCCTTGATTAAAGTCTTCATCCATTCTGCTTAGGAATCTCAAGCATATTGAATAACGCCGCTGACACGGGTTCAGTATGAATTATATACAATATATGATGAAAAAGCTGTTGAGATTTGAGAGGCCTCTTTAGAAACACAAGCTTTACGTGTTTGAATTCACAGTGTCTGTTATAAAATCTAGACAGACACCTTTCTAGGGAGTATTTTAAGGATGCAAAGGCAGGCTAAAAATAATTAAAAAATAATAATATTATTATACTGTATATAATAACAGTATAATAATATGCCGATAATATTATAATGTAATGATATAATATTATAATAATTGATATAATTTAAGTGTCACTTATGGGGTTCCATTTAATTTAAGATGCTGGTCGTAGGTTTTAAACAGAGCTGAGTCTCTGCTGTAGACTCCGAATGTCTCTGAGGTGCACAAATACAGCATTTCTGCCTCGTATAGATGTGTTTAGCGCCCCCTAGAGATCACCACAGACTGACCTCAAACAACAGTTCGAATGTAAAATCATTTTATTACAACTTTCCAAAAGCTTTACGTTTACTAAATCATTGTACACAGGCATGAAAATGTATACATGTATAAAACACAAAATCATAAAAGCATTAACAAAAGTAGGTGAGTTCTCATATGTTAGTTAAATTTCAGTAGCTGCAACTTTTACTAAAGCAGAATGCATGGAGACAAAGCCTGCATTTATACCCGTTTCAAACAACATGATGCCACAGGGAAAATCATTTCAGCAGGGTTTTTGAATACAAAAGTCCAAATAAATTAATGTTTAAAAAAAAAAAAAAAAAAAAAAAAACACCCGCAGGATCAGAATTTGCAGCAGTATCCGCAGCCTTTGTTGCGGCAGCAGTTGCAGCAGTATCTGCACAGGGACAGATGACTCTGACGTTTCACCCTGAAGAACGACTAAAGGGGAGAAAAGAAATTACATGTTATTTAGGAGCTCCTAAACACATTAAATTAAAATTTTAACAAAAATTAACCTATGAATTATTTCATATTATTACAAATTAATTAATAATAATATCAATTAATAGTTTTTATAGCTTGGAATGACCCAAAAGTAGAATATATAAAGTGTTTGATTAAATAAAAATGTAAAAAATAAAAAAATAAATAATAATAATTTAAAAACAATATTAAAATAACTAATGATAAAAATTTTATTAAATAATAAAACATTTAAAGAAGATTATAAATAATATAAAATAAAAAGTGTTTAGTTAAATATAAATAAAAAAAAAAGAATTCAAAATTATCATTAATTAAATCTATTAATTATATACAGTATGTGTGTGTGTGTTTGTGTGTGTAATTAACCACACGTATTAACGCTACTAATTCAGCAGTTTGAGCTGAATTATAATCCAAGGCAAAAGCCTCTATCTCCCCAGTGTCTGACACCACAGCATAGCCACAAAGGTAGATGCCATCAGAAGGTTTTGAGCATGACCCATCAACATATATATGCTAATTAAAAAAAAAGCTAATTTTAATTTTAAAAATAAAAATATAATCAATCAATTAATTATTCAAAAAAAAACTAAATAATTAATAAGAAAAAAACATATATAAACAATAAAAAATAGAAAAGTGTTTCATTAAATTACATTTAAAATTAATAATATAAAATAAAAAATCTGAGCCAGTTACATACCAGAGGATTTGAATTTGTTTGATCCTGTGAAGTTTCTGTCAGATGCTCATTCTCCTGTGTTTCACTCTCCACATGATGCTCATCTTCAGTCTCCTGATGAAATATAGAAGGTAAGATTTTAAAATGGGTAGTATGTTTTTCATTAGTGGAGCAATTAGTGATAATGCTAAAAAGATCACGTCAAAATATATTGAAGTTGCATGTCATTTTGTTTAAAATGTTCACCAGTAAGACATGTTAAGCATGTCATAAAGTAAAGATGTTTAATATGACAGTTTCATGGTAAGACTTAGTATGAAGCATGCATGTATAATGCATTGAAAGTAAATAATATTACTGCTGGTTCTGCATGCACCCATCCATGTCGTTTCAGCGCAGACGCTCACCTGTGTGAAGGGAACAGCTGCGGTCTGGAGGAAGCAGACGCATACGATGACGACTGCAGCAGCGAGAGCCACACGTGTCAGCTTCATTTTCACTTCTGTAACGCTGAAGGCTGTTCTCTTGAGGAGCTGATGTAGAGGATGATATCTGCTGAAGTGATTCCTCTGTTCTTCTGTAAGCTTTACTCTTTCTTCTGCTCATGACAGGCGCTGCTCTGATATTTATACTGAGCTCAGAGAGCCCTTTGACCTGCGTGCCTCTTCCCGTCAGCTCTTACACAACACTGGAAACTCTCAGCAGCAGCACAGCGGTGGAAATTACAGTAAACCTCCAGTATAGAGATGAAGGAAAGAACGAATGCATGAATGAATCAATGAATCAAGACAGAGTTTTGATAACCAAAAAGCATTGCACTAATAAATTGATTTCCATGTTGGTTTACAGGAACTCAACAGCAAAAGAAAGAGCCCCCTGATAAAATGTCCTTTTTAAATGATATAGTGTCAAAAGTTCTGTTTTAAATGACATATTATTTTCCTTCATACTCCTAAATCAATATAATCCTTTGGTTTTCTATTAAAGTATAATATACACCAGACCTTTAAAAACAAAATGAACATCAATGCTTTCTTGTCATATATATTGATATTTTTGCTTTCCCAAGAGAAATTTATGGTTTTCCATTATGACACGCAGAATAAACTATTTATTTACAAATTATATATATATATATATATATATATATATATATATATTTATTTATTTTTGGGGTAAACCAAAAATGCCAATATATATGACATGAAATTCTACCTCTCTTGTGTTCAAAGAAAGAAAACAAATAACTAAATTAGCCAATGAAACAAAGATCAATTATTAAATAAATGTATTGGTAAAACATAATAACTTAAACATATAATATTATAATGTTAAATATTTGCTTAAAGGCTCGTTGGTTTAAGGTGCATATAAGGTTAATATATCTAAACAGAACTGTTATGAACATGAATAAATATTTATCGGTATAAAAGTGTAAATAAATAATCTTAAATTTAAAAAAAATAAAATAAAATTTTAATAAAATAGAAAAATAAAATAAATACACTTTAATACATTTTAATTAAAAAATTAAAATAAATAATTAAATAAATAGAAAAAAACACTACATAATTTAATGTATTATTCAACAGAAACAAATTCTCTTTCCTTATAATGTTCATGTTAGAAAATATCTCCCATATTCTTTTGTATGCACTGTTTCCTGTGAAATTTTCATACTTTTATATGCCACTATCTTTTGTGAAGCTGATATTTATTATGAAACATGGTCTACAAATAAATTTGAATTGAAATTAAAATGTTTAATATTCTAATAATGGATTCTAAAAGGGAAAAAAATAAATGATGTTAACTGAATACAAAGTTAATTTGCCAGATAGGATATAAATAGATACAGTATAAAATATTATAAAAGTATTATACAAGTCCATTATCATGTTAGAAAATCTAAAACTTGACCATGTATTATTTTCATTTTATTTATTTATTTTTTTTGGTTATACAGTAGGAAAAAAAAGGGAAATCCCATGGTAAAGTGTGATACACATGTAACGTGAGTAATTAACTCAGTGTGAGAGACACGTGATGAATGAGAAACATTAGAATAACTGTGAATAAACTCACTGTAATTGTAGAGCATCATGTATGTTGATGTACAGATAAACTAATAACAGAGTGCCTCATCCTTGTATGATTCATGAGGTGTGTAAGCGTCAGATAACCTTCTGCCAGCGTCTGTCAATAATGCCGATAAATATAAACCACAACAGCCTCATGATGGACATCAATAATAATTTCAATTATCGTTCTGAAGAATTTAAAGTGCAGATGAAATCGCCATAAAACACAGACCAAACCATCTGCGTCTCTCGATTTATTATTTTCCTAATGACAAAATTTCCATTAAAAAAAGGACAAGTCTAGGTCACATTTTGGGGAATAATGATTTAAAATTCTGCTTGAATTATGTAGTAATGCACTTTGTGGGTGATAAATTTTTCTCTTGCTATTTCTGTTTCTTCTTACTGGTATAAATCACAATAAATGCTCTTTATATAATCTATGATCATAGGCATCATGAAATGCACTGCAATGAGAATTCCCTATTTTTATTTATTTTTTAATCAGAACTGTAGCACTGCAGTTATAATGCCGCATGCATACTGTGCACAGTGTGCTAATATCCTGTATGCATGGAATACCTGGATGATATTTGTCAAAGTGTGCATAACAAAGAGGCCACAAAGGAGACGCCAGGATGTCTGTGGGAAACCTAAGAGGAAAAAAAAATATACATAATGTATTTAAACAGTAACAAATTCTCTTTCCATGTAATGTTTATTTTTAATCTATATATGACACTAATATATATATATATATATATATATATATATATATATATAATTTTAGTGTTATTTTAGTCTTTAGTTATATATTTTTCATATTTTGAATGAGTTTTTATTTTTAGATTTTCTACTATTTTTTTAGTTTTAGTAATTTCGTTGTGTGTTTCAGTCATTTTTTAAAATATGTCTATACTTATATTTTTATGGCACAAATATTGATATTCATTATGAGAAATACTCTAAAAATGAATTTGAATTGTATTGGAAATTTTTAATATTATATAATAAAGTGTGTGTGTGTACCTGTTTTTCTATTCAGGTGGGGACTTAAACCTGAATACACACAGACTCATGGGGACTCGTGTCACGGTGGGAACCTAAATTGAGGTCCTCACGGGTAAAGAAGTTTATAAATCACACAGAATGAAGTTTTTTGAAAATCTAAAAATGCAGAAAGTCTCCTGTGAGGGCTAAGTTTAGGTGTAGGGTTGGTGTAGGGCAATAGAATATACGGTCTGTACAGTAGAAAAACCATTACGCCTATGAAAGTCCCCACAAGGACACACACACAAGGCGAAACAAGGCGAAACAAGTGTGTGTGTGTGTGTATTAGTATTATGAATTTGTTTTTATTTTCATACATTCAGATTTTTTAATATTTTCTGTTTTTGTAATTTTTTGTACTTCAGTTATTTTTAATAGTTTTTTTGTTGTTGTTTTGTTTTTTGACTATACAAATGTTTATTTATTGTTATTTCAAGTTTAGTTTTATTTTTCAGGACAATAAGTTCTTTAAGATAAAATAGGCATTTTTTTTATTTTTGTAAATTCAGTTTTTGGTAATTTAGTTGTTTGTTTCAGTCATTTTTATTATTTTTTTATTTTAATTAAATATTTATTCAGGTTTAGTTTTATTTTTTAGTACAATAAGTTTTTAAGATAAAATAAATTTTTGTATTTTATTTCAGATAATTAAAATTGTATGTTTTTAGTTAATAAGTTTGATTAATGTATGTGAAACAAAGTGTCTCTTTCAAAACCCTGATTCATTATTACTTTGCATCATCTCTCAAAAGCAGTGCAGCACAAGCTGTGGTGTTCGTGTCTGCAGTATTTCCCGGGTAAGCAGTCTTTCTCAAGAGCTGCAGGGTTTGTTGGAGAGCGACGCCAGCGCTATCAGGCGGGATCTTCTGCTCAAACAGACGCAGACGCTGCTGTCGACCTGACAGGCGCCACAGCCCGTCTCTCTCCTCTGTCCCGGGTCAATGACCCCTCTCCTCCTCTCTTACCTGCACGGATCCCGCCTCTGTCAAGAACTCATCCACTCGCACTTTCCCAAACACACAGATCACCACCAAAACATGACGATCGATATCCAGCCTTCACAAAAAGCCTGTTCTAATGAAAGCAGGTGAAAACAACCCGTCAATAGTGAGCAGAAACAAAAGCTACTAGAAAGGTGGTTTGCTGGTCTACTAGCTGGTGTTTTGCTGGTTTTTAACAACTGCACTGTGACCAAATCCCTTCTAAAAGCATCAAAACACACCAACTTTATGCTGTTTTCTTTAGAAATACATGCAGCTGCCTTCATAGGCAACATCACAACTGAAAAATTAGCCTTTTTGGATTTATGTAATTTTGATATGTGTTATTTTGTATGTTATTCCTCTTAAAAAACAATAAATGTTTAGTTTAAAACAAACATTCATTTTTTTTTCTTTCTTTCATTTTCTAAAGATTTTCCAGTTGTATATATGGTTTGATTAACATATATGGTTTGACTGATGACTGGTTTGATTAACAACTGATTTTAATAGGTTTTGATGTAAGCATGTTGTTTAGCAAATAATAAGCATAAAGCATTAAAAATTGGGTAAAAAATATTTATACCATCCTTTTGGATGTTTTTTTTTATATATAAGAATAATGCAATGCATTCTGGGATTGTCTTCTTCGTAACTGAGAGATGTGATTCTGCCTAAGAAATTAGCATGAAAAATGCTTTTAAAAAAATCTTAGAAGGCAACATACTGTAAATATGCTGTTTACCTTTTAATATGTGACCCTGGACCATAAAAGCAGTCTTAAGTTGCTGGGGTATATTTGTAGCAATAGCCAAAAATACATTGCATGAGTCAAAATTATCGATTTTTCTTTTATCCCAAAAATCATTAGCATATTAAGTAAAGATCATGTTCCATGAAGATATTTTGTAAATTTCCTACCGTAAATATATCAAAACATAATTTTTGATTAGTAATATGCATTGCTAAGAACTTCATTTGGACAACTTTAAAGGCAATTTTCTCTGTATTTTGATTTATTTTTTTTTTTTTTTTTTTTTTGCGCCCTCAGATTCCAGATTTTCAAATAGTTGTATCTCAGCCAAATATTTTCCTATCCTTATTTATTCAGCTTTCAGATTATGTATAAATCTCAATTTCAAAAAATTGACACTTATGACTGGTTTTGTGGTCCAGGGTCACATATAGTCTTTATGTCAGAAGTGCATCATGTCTGATCTAGTTAGGGGGAAAATCATCCAAAGTTGGAAAAGTATGAAACGCTCTTCTGAGTTCGATGGATGTAGCTTTAAAGCTGAAAAATAAAATAAAAAACATTTAGGGACAGCATGATAAATGTAATTATAAATAAATATAAATAAATGTATCATACATTTTAGGACAATACAATAAATATTAAATGTAAAAGTCAGAGTTCTTGAATAGAAAAAGCTTGAAATGGCAAGGTGCTCGTTGTTGTGCTTTTTCTGTCGTCTTCATTTTACAGCCAGTTTCACTACACAACAGTTGTTGCCGTTGGCTTTTTATTCGTTTGCTTGCTTTTTCAATTTATTTCTCAATATATGACCAAAAAAAAGAGACGGCAGGCACATGAAGTCATGCAGAACGGCTCCTCGTCATTTCTGTTTATAGTAGACAACAAGCTTTTTTCGATTTTAATGGTACATGAGGTCTCTATTGTGGCGAGGTGAATGAAGCTACTTGACCTTCAACACCTGATTGACTCAGTCAAGGTGTTTGTGGCCCTGCTGGAGAATAACAGATGGTGGAAGTAGTGCAGAACAGTATGTACCATAAAATAAAGCATCTTCAGCTAATGGGAGAATGGAAAACAGAGTCCAGTATCTTTGAATAGCCGCTGAACCTGATGTTCAGGCTTCAGAATAAAGCAACAAGCAAAAGGACACCATAATATTTGATGGATCATCCACTGACATTTCAACTAAGCCTAGAGCTAAAAGCATTATTGACCAATCACACCTGCAAAATCACACCTTAACAATCACAGCTAATAACACTGAAAGAAGCCATTAATAGTCCTCTGTCCTACTTACGTCATGTGTGAACGATTTGATTCAGCAGGGATTTCCCGCTAAACAGGAACCGAATGGGAAATTAAATGTGTCAGATAATCAGATTATATAGGTGAAAATGTAGTAACTTCACATCTGTTGAGAAATGCAAGGATCTTGACTGAACAGTGGTAAGAAAGGAAAAATAATTTCTATAATGATTGTGGAACAAATCGGAATGGAAAACAAAATAAGACAAAAAAAAAACAGTTATAAATAAATAAATGAATAGACATAAAATAAAAAATACATAATATATTAACAAATAAATAAAAAAATAAAAAACATAAAAAATAATAAAATTAATTACTACATTACTATAATATAAAAATAATATAATAAATATATAATCAGATAAAAACAATAACAAAAATAAATAGACAAAATAAAAATGGTCAAATAAAAAAAATATTTAAATCAAATAAATAATGCAGAAAGACAAAAAATTAAAAATGAATATAAATAAAAATAATAAAATAATTAAATGAAATAATATAATATATAAATTTATATAACATAATAAATAAATAATAAAAAATAAAGGAAATAAAATATGAATAAAATAATAAAATATTTAAATGAAATAAATAAAATAGAATAAAAAAGTAAATACAAAAATAATAAAATGACTAACTAAAATAATATAATATACATAATATACAGATAGAAAAAATAAAGGCAAAATAAAAAAAACAAATAAATAAAAAAATAAAACATAATAAAAAAAATTTAGTTTAGTTTTTTTTTGTCATTTTTATCTTGAGATTTAGATATATATATATATATATATATATATATATATATATATATATATATATATATATATAAATATACACACACATACACATACACATATACACACACACACACATATAATTATCTATTCCATATATTTTAGGACAGCACAATAAACATAAATTTTAAAAGAAAGGAGAAAATGCCTTCCTTATCATTTGTTGCTGATGTCAAAGATCACACGTCCAATCAAAATCTGTGTTTTGCTGCAAATTCACTTTGAGTCCAAAATATGCCATTTCACCCTTTCCTCGTCCCTCCTGTTTATTCATATTTCTTCCTATTTTATATCTGACCCCACGTTCTGTGGTTCTATTAGCCTTCATCCCACCGCCTGACCTGATATTTGCGAGTTTCCGCTTCTTTCATCAAGCGCCATCAGATTTCATTTTCATCCAGCCTACTAAATAAATAAAAGGTACATTGATTTTATAGACGAGTGCACTTGTCCAAATTTGTTTGCTTTCGACCTTTTCGCATTTATTCTTGCAAAAGACAACGAGACGGCTGTTGCAATGATGAACATTCACAGAAAAGTGAAGAGGAAGTCAGCGCGTCGCCTTCCGTTCCAAATCACTCGGCTGCTCAGTAAAGCGAGACGCCACCAGCTCTTCTGGAGGAAACAGAAGAGCGCTTCTACACTAAGACTAGATGAGAGGCAGCGGGGAATAGAGGCATGAACCTGGATGAATAAATAAGAGCGACAAGCTCCTCTCCTGTAATCACCGCACACCGAACAATGGCTTCTGCTGAAGCGGCGTTACAGTGCTGTAAAACACAAAAGAGCTGGGCAGCAGCGATCAAACGGGTTCACTGCGCTCTGACATCAGTTCAGCTGCGACAATCAAGTCCTTCAGCAAGAACACAGCCCATACAGCGAGGACTCCTGCGGCCCCAAACATCTCTGTTACGCGCCAAACTGATCACTTTTGTGTGCTTTTGAGAGTCACCCATGATCTCGAGTAATGTGGAGACTTTTATAGGCTCAAACTCATTTCACTGTGCGTTACAAAAAAGCCTTTCATACACTGCAGAAAAATAGATGCATTGTTTTTTCCAAAAGTCATTTCCAAAACATTGTAACCATTGATTTGGATTAAAAAAAGTATCTAAAATGCAAAAAAAAAAAAAAATATATATATATATATAATATAAGACTATATTATATTTTATATTAATATAAAATACAATGTATTTAATGTTTATTACATAATTTACAATGCTTAAGGTGTGGAAAGTACACTTGTACTCTATTGAAGATCCAAGGCATGGCATGAATTAACAAAATGATTATGCTAATAACAGCTGTATAGTTTGATCAAATAAAGCAGCTTAATGCTTTTCATAAAATAAATTTATATTTTTTAATAAAATATATAATTTCTAATAAAATTATTATTATTATTATTACTATTTAAATAAATAAATAAATAAATAAAAACAGGTGCATCTCAATAAATTAGAATGTCGTGGAAAAGTTCATTTATTTCAGTAATTCAACTCAAATTGTTAAACTCGTGTATTAAATAAATTCAGTGCACACAGACTGAAGTAGTTTAAGTCTTTGGTTCTTTTAATTGTGATGATTTTGGCTCACATTTAACAAAAACCCACCAATTCACTATCTCAACAAATTAGAATATGGTGACATGCCAATCAGCTAATCAACTCAAAACACCTGCAAAGGTTTCCTGAGCCTTCAAAATGGTCTCTCAGTTTGGTTCACTAGGCTACACAATCATGGGGAAGACCGCTGATCTGACAGTTGTCCAGAAGACAATCATTGACACCCTTCACAAGGAGGGTAAGACACAAACATTCATTGCCAAAGAAGCTGGCTGTTCACAGAGTGCTGTATCCAAGCATGTTAACAGAAAGTTGAGTGGAAGGAAAAAGTGTGGAAGAAAAAAATGCACAACCAACCGAGAGAACCGCAGCCTTATGAGGATTGTCAAGCAAAATCCATTCAAGAATTTGGGTGAACTTCACAAGGAATGGACTGAGGCTGGGGTCAAGGCATCAAGAGCCACCACACACAGACGTGTCAAGGAATTTGGCTACAGTTGTCGTATTTCTCTTGTTAAGCCACTCCTGAACCACAGACAACGTCAGAGGCGTCTTACCTGGGCTAAGGAGAAGAAGAACTGGACTGTTGCCCAGTGGTCCAAAGTCCTCTTTTCAGATGAGAGCAAGTTTTGTATTTCATTTGGAAACCAAGGTCCTAGAGTCTGGAGGAAGGGTGGAGAAGCTCATAGCCCAAGTTGCTTGAAGTCCAGTGTTAAGTTTCCACAGTCTGTGATGATTTGGGGTGCAATGTCATCTGCTGGTGTTGGTCCATTGTGTTTTTTCAAAACCAAAGTCACTGCACCCTTTTACCAAGAAATTTTGGAGCACTTCATGCTTCCTTCTGCTGACCAGCTTTTTAAAGATGCTGATTTCATTTTCCAGCAGGATTTGGCACCTGCCCACACTGCCAAAAGCACCAAAAGTTGGTTAAATGGCCATGGTGTTGGTGTGCTTGACTGGCCAGCAAACTCACCAGACCTGAACCCCATAGAGAATCTATGGAGTATTGTCAAGAGGAAAATGAGAAACAAGAGACCAAAAAATGCAGATGAGCTGAAGGCCACTGTCAAAGAAACCTGGGCTTCCATACCACCTCAGCAGTGCCACAAACTGATCACCTCCATGCCACGCCGAATTGAGGCAGTAATTAAAGCAAAAGGAGCCCCTACCAAGTATTGAGTACATATACAGTAAATGAACATACTTTCCAGAAGGCCAACAATTCACTAAAAATGTTTTCTTATGAACTATTCTAATTTGTTGAGATAGTGAATTGGTGGGTTTTTGTTAAATGTGAGCAAAAATCATCACAATTAAAAGAACAATTAAAAGAACCAAAGACTTAAACTACTTCAGTCTGTGTGCATTGAATTTATTTAATACACGAGTTTCACAATTTGAGTTGAATTACTGAAATAAATGAACTTTTCCACGACATTCTAATTTATTGAAATGCACCTGTATATATACATACTACCATTCAAAAAATTGGGGTCAGTATGATAAAAAAAAAGGAAAAGAAAAAAGAAATAAACACTCAGCATTAAATTGATTAACAGTGACAATAAAGGCATTTAAAATGTTACAATGTTAAAGATAAATGATTTTATTAATACATTTATAAATGCATTTATTATTGATTGACTGATTGATTGATTGATTGATTGATTGATTGATTGATTGATTGATATTTTATATTTATTAATACATTTATTAAACATCCATTTAAAAGTTTGGGGTCAGTATGATTTTTAATAATAATAATAATAATAATAATAATAATAATAATACTCATCATTAAATTGATCAATAGTGACAGTAAGGACATTTATAATGTTACAATGTTACAAGAGATTTATTTAAAAATATTTTAAAAAATATTAAGTAGCACTGATTTCACAGGAATAAATCACATTTTATATTATATTAAAATATAATAAAATAGAAAAGTATTTTTTTCCAGAGGAAATGTCACAAAGTGACATCCAATAAAAACATCTATTTTTCATTCTCATAATATTTCACAATATTACTGTTTTTACTCTTTTTGATCAAATAAATGCAGCCTTGATGAGAAGAGGAGACTTCTTTCAAAAGCATTCAAAATCTTATCCGCCCCAAACTTTTAAACTTTAAAGCTCAGTAATGAAAATGAAGCATACTAATTTAGAACAGGATTTCGAAATTTAAACTCATGTACCAAGTAAAGAGCAACAGTATTTTGGCTTTATCAAGCCAACACAATTCAAGCAGCATCCAGGAAGCCTGATTCTATTGTTTGTATGTATTTGCAGGATGGCAGAGACGGTGATGTCCTAACGGGACACGGGTCCATAGATCAGTCACGTCAAACAGAGCAGCGGACACACAGACGCCTGCCTATGTGTGTCTGACCGGCGGCTCACAGACGTGCCAAAAGACAAGACAGACACCAAACTTAATGGAAAGTCAAGGTGAAGGAGAAATGACCTCAAAAAAACAGAAATGAGGCAATCAAGGATATGAGGATGCCACTTTTTTTAGCACTGCAGTATTTTTCCTATTGTTTTATCAAAGATTCTAAGCCTCCAAGAAGAATTACAACATTGCAACCTTGGATATAAAAGAAAAAAGTAATTTGAATTGTTTTAAAACAATTTTTAAATATATATTTTTTCTTTTTAAAATAATTTTGCTTAAGATTTTGTTTTTATAATTGTATGTGTTTTTTTTTTTTTTTGATTGATTGATTGATTTTTTTTTTTTTTTTTAATTCTAAAAATTGTAAACCTCCAAGATGAATCACAACATTGCAACAGTGGATTTGAATAAAAAAAATGTATTTATTTTTTATTTTTAAACAATAAAAAATACACACACACACACACACACACACACACACACACACACACACACACACACATATATATATATATATATATACACATATACATGTACAGGTGCATCTCAATAAATTAGAATGTCGTGGAAAAGTTCATTTATTTCAGTAATTCAACTCAAATTGTGAAACACGTGTATTAAATAATTTCAATGCACACAGACTGAAGTAGACTGAACCCAAAGTCACTGCACCCATTTACCAAGAAATTTTGGACCACTTCATGCTTCCTTCTGCTGACCAGCTTGGTGATGAATTTTTGGCTCAAGATCTGCATTTAAAGTCACACCAGAGGTGTTCAGCTTGGATTAGGACTTGGCTTTCTGCAGACCAGTCAAGTTCTTCCACACTGACTAAATCAATCATTTCTTTTCGAACCTTGCCTTATACACAGAGGCATTGTCATGTTAGAATAGAAAAGGGTCCTGTCCAAACTGTTGCTTTAAAATTAGAAGCACACAATTCCTTAGAATATCATTATATGCTTTAAACATTAAGATTTGTACTCATGGAAATTACTAAAGTAGTCAAACCTGTTCATTAGAAGGGAGTGACCCAATACTTTTGGCAATATAGTGTGTGTATATATATATATATATATATATATATATATATATATATATATATATATATATATATATATATATATATATATATTTATATATATATACACACACACACACACACACACACACACATATATATATATATATTTTTTTTTTTTTTTTTTTTTTTTTCTTGTTTAAAAATGTTTTATTTTATATGTGACCCTGGACCACAAAACCAGTCATAAGGTTCATAATAAAATTGGGATACATCATCTGAAAGCTGAATAAATAAGCTTTCCAGTGATGTGTGGTTTGTTATGATAGGACAATATTTCACTGAGATACAACTATTTGAAAATCTGGAATCTGAGGGTGCAAAAAAAATCAAAATATTGAGAAAATCGCCTTTAAAGTTGTCCAAATGAAGTCCTTAGCAATGCATATTACTAATCAAAAATGAAGTTTTGATATATTTACGGTAGGAAATTTACAAAATATCTCAGTGGAACATGATGTTACATGAATATCCTAATGATTTTTGGCATAAAAGAAAAATGGATCATTTTGACCCATACAATGTATTTTTGGCTATTGCTACAAATATATCCGTGCTACTTATGACTGGTTTTGTGCTCCAGGGTCACATATTTACTAAAAAATCTAAACCTCCAAGCTGAATCACAAAATTGCAACACTGCATTTAAATGAAAAAAAGTATTTTTTTAATATTTTCACATTTTGACATATTTTCTTCTCATAGTTTTCTATATTTTGTCTTCTAACTTCATAATTTAAAAACAATATTCTGAAAAAATAAAGTTAAAGATAAAATATAACCCTACTGCCTATAAGTGATTGACGATTCAATTCAATTCAAATGAGCTTAAGTGGCTGATTCAATTAATTTAATATTTATTGCAAAGTTTGAGAGTGTAAAGAGACTCTTACATAATTTGCAATGCATACGGCATGGAGAAAACAAACTGTTGCACTCTATTGAGTATCCATGGCATGCATAAAGAAAATTAATATGCTAATAATAGTTTTGCAGCATCTGGCATTTGATCAATGAAAGCAGCGTTATGTTTTTCATACTGATAAGATTGAGATTACCTGCTGTCTCTGGTGTCACGTGCCGTTCTCCAATAGTTGAGGGTCATTTCCTAAGCAAGGTGTGAACAATGATGAATGATGAGGAGAATTATAATGAGTGAAGAATCCCTGGAGACGCCGAGATGGTTGAGAATAAATGATGTCTGAAACAAGAAAAGATATTAGCCAAGCGTTCGCTCTGTTTTCAAGAACAGTCTGATAAAATCGTCCCAGCTGCGACTCAAACCTCATTTAAAGACACAATAGAGACAGTTATGAATAGAGAGATTGAGTGAGCTGCGCTTTCCTCTTCCAAACTATTATCTCTCAGGTCATTTGTATTAGACAGGCCTATGTTTAAAATATTGGAGACAATACATCAATCACAGGAAGGCATACAGGAATGATTTGCCAATCCAGTAGAGTCACCTGAAAAAACCTTTAGAGTATGAGGATAAGCGATATATTAAATATTTTCACAATTATTTGCTGGTTATATAAAATTAAGCAACATTGTGAATAATTGCATTTTATTTTTTTAGTTTCTGTGTGTAATACACAATTGTAGACAACATGAGATGTTTTAGGCTAATTTAATTTCTAAGAGTTTAATAAATCAGTTCAAAACTCAAATTCAATGATTTGCTTTTGTTGCAAACAAATCAATTAAATTGATTAATTGAACTGATTAATTCAAATTAGTATAGAAAGAAATAATTTACAATGTTTGGTTTAAACAAACAAATAAATATTATTAAATCATATTAGACAAAACACACATATCTTCAAAACTCTTAAAAAAAATAAATAATACATAATATATATATTTATTTATTTTTATTTATTTTTTCCTCCATAGTATGGCACAGCCATAAAAAAAAGTATTATAGAAATTAAATTATGATTTTATTGTTAATTTGAATAGCCCACAATGGCTATTTTTTCATGCCTGAATAATGAAATATAATTAAATAATTAAATAAATGAATAAATAATTAAAATAACAAAAATAAGTTAACATAAAATATCACTTTAAAATGACATGACAAGATAAAATAAATTAGATAAATAATTTACAATGTTTGTTTGTCATAATTAAATAAATAACTTTTAAGCTATATTAGACAAAACACAAATACCAAGGCATCTACTAAATATCTTCAAGTCTTAAAATATTTATTTATTTATTTAATTTTCTTTATTTAGTGAGTTAGTGAGTTAGTTAGTTAGTCAGTTACAGTAGTTAGGGTTAGGGTTAGTTAGTCCAGCCCAAAAAGTAAAGACTTAAAAATAGAGACTAACAGAAATTATGATTTTATTGTTAATTTCAATAGCCCACAATGCTACTCTTCAAGCCTTTGTGTAATAATGTTTGTTAATAGATTACACATTTAAATTTACTTTTTTTTTTCTTTTTTTTTACAACTAAATTCGGTAGTTAAGTCCAAAATCATTCAAAAATTTCCTCAAACTTGGTCGGTTATACAGACACTACGCTCTGGAGACAATTTGTTCATGTTTTCTACTGCAAGCTGTTAGGATACTGAAACTTCATATTATAATCCATATGAAAAGCGAAGGAGGTTTAAATAACCTCAGCTGCTTAATATCCGTGTCAATGAGACCTTCACAGACCATTACTTTGAAGCAAAGTTTATGAAGAGACTGTAAAAGCCATGCAGAGGAAAGTTTCTCTGCCTGTCTGAGGAGAGTTTACGGTCATATTAAAACTCCTGCAATTATTTCTCACTGTTTATTTTTCGGTCAACTGTAAGGCCACTAGGGTAATCACTGCCGTTAAGGGCAGCATTTATTACTAAATAATTATCATAAAGCAACAATCTGCTAACAGTCCTGTAGAGAAGGTGTGATATTTATCTTGCAGAAATGAAGTGGTTCAAATAAAACAACAGACGCTGTAGTCTATTATTAGCTGCATAGTCATCAGTACAGTGGACAAAAGAGTTATTTTTAGTTATGTATATTGTTGTTGTTGTTTTCACTGTAATGTCTTAAAGGAACAGTTAACCCAGACATAAAAACTTTGGTCATTTACTCAGCTTTATGTTGCTCCAAACCCATATGTTGTTATTTCTTCAATGGATCACAAAAGGAGACATGAAGAAGCTTCATGCAGCTCTTTTCCATTCAACCATAGTCTGTAAAGCTCCAAAAATGACAAAAACACCATAAAAATAGTCCAAACAACAGCTTCTGATATCATTTAACAGATTTGAATGAGGAATAGAACAAAGCCTTTATTCACTGAAAATATTTGCTGTTGCTTTTTAACGCAAATATGGAAAGTTTAAATGTATCACATCAAATAATCATCAAACTTCATTGGTTTTCACATCTTTTTGCGCCATATTTGATTTGAAAGCAATGGTTAATCAGTGAATAATGACTTAGACTGTGGAGAAATAAAAAGGATGTTTATATGAATATGGCACAAAAAGTTCAGCCAAGTAAATTAAGAACAAAATGGCTATTTGAACCATTTAAGGATTGCAAATATACCTACTTCAACCAAGACATCATGTCATCACGTTTATCAGGTCTTTTGATAAACCTATTGATAAAATAAAGTAAATAATAATAATAATAATAATAATAATAATAATAATAATAATAATAATAATACAAAAACTTTAAATAAAATAATTTTAAAAAAGTTGAAAATAAATAAATAAAAAACTTTAAATAAAATGCCCTTTAAATGCATCATGACTGACTGCATGTCTATGACAATGAAACTTCACTTGTTTTCACATGTCTCTTGCGCCATATTTGATTTGAAAGCAATGGTTAATCAGTGAATAATGACTTAAATTATGGAGAAAAATAACAGTAAATGAGTTTGGAACAAATCTATTAAAATGGCTATTTGTAACATCTGTGGATTGCAAGTAGGCCTGCTTACCAATAAAGACATTCCATCATGTTTATCAGGTCTTTTAGACTCAAAAATAAAACAAAATAAAATGAAAAAAAAAATAAAATAAAATAAAAATTCCAAAAATAACTTGTGCACTATAATCCACATTTTCTGAAATCATTTGGCAGATTTATGTGAGGAACAAAACAGTCTTTATTCACTGAAAATCTTTTCTGTCGCTTTTTAAATCAAATATGAAAATTTCATTGGTTTTCACAACTATTGCCGTCACATTTGATTTGAGAGCAATGGTTAATCAGAGAATAATGACTTGAATTATGGAGAAAAATAACAGCTTGAAGCCTGGAACAAAACTATTCTGTTAATGCTATTTATATTAACATGGCACAAAACGTTCAAGCACTTTCTTTTTTTTTTTTAATATCTTTATTGCTTTTGTTCAAGCACTTTCAACCAAGTAAACTAAGAACAAAACCGTGACTTTCGAGGATTGCAAATAGGCTTACTTAGCAACCAAGACAGGCCACTACATTTTTAGGTCTTTTAGACCTGGTGATTAGAGGAAGGTAACAGAATAATCCTCTAACACACAATAACAAACATTTCTTCAGTCCTGAGATGTCCAGCATTTAGCTACAAGGCTTTGTGAATATTTTCTCATTTGCTTCTTAGATTAGGCGATGCTTTCCGAACTGTCTTCCGAAGACGATCTGAGATAAGAAGCTAATAATCCCAGACGGAGCTCATTTTCTTGCATCAGAGCTTTCTTTCAGCAGGAGCCGTACGCAGGTGCTTTTGTTCCGATTTTAACACTAAATTTCACAGGAACCGCTAATGACATTTCATCACGGCTTCATTCATCCCGTAACGACCTTCCGAAACACCACAAAGCGGCAGATTTTCTCCCGGAGAATTTTAAATTAAACGAGGCATTGAACAAACAACTAATACTTCAAGTAAAGCATGAAGACAAAATTGAAAGCAACAAAGCTGGAAAATTAGGAAAAGCAAAAGGAAAATGTCTGGGGTGTATTATAGAGCGGGGAAAACTAAAAACACATAATGAAAGCTGTCTGACTACATTCCACTGTTTAGTTTGGAGTTAGTTAGGAAGAATAAATAATCATAGGCTCCTGGTGTTTGATGCTAATGGAAACTTCTTGACCTTTGACCTCATTGGTAGCAAGCCGGACTGTATCAGACATCAGCGCTGAAGAGGATCCAGTCTCTGAGACAGACTCTCGAGCACAAGCCAGCGTATTTCATTCAGCCCACTTCAGTCCTGTGTCATTCTCTGAGGGCCTTTTGTCGTCTGGATTGGCCAGAATCTTTTTCCCAGAATGTCTGAGGCTCATTGTGCCAAGGCGTCTGCGATCGTGTCAATGCCGTGATGCTCCAGCTGCGCTCGCAGAAGGCCGTTCTCACTCTTGAGCTCCTCCAGCTGAAAGCAACAGCACAGAAAATGATTATTAAACCTGAAGGTGTTTTAGATGTGTACATTTATGCATTTGCCAGACACTTTTATGCAAAGCAACATTTTTACAATACAATGAAATAAATAATATAATAAAATTGTATATATTAAATAAAATTAAAATAATATAAATAAAATAAAAATGGAATAATAAAATAAAATGAAAGATACATCACTGAAGATATTACATAAAAATAGTAAAATACTATTAAATAATAATATAAAAACAAAAATAAAATAAATTTATATAAAATAAATTAGCATAAATTAAAATTAAATAAAAATCAAATAAAAATAGTATTAAATAGTATAAAATAAAATAAACATTATAATATAAAATAATACAAATATTACAAATAAAATAAAGTAAAATGAGTTATATCACTGGAGATATAACAAAAATAATCAAATAGTATAAAATAATAATATAAAAATAAAACAGTATAAAATAAGTATAAAATAAAATAGTACAAATTATAATTGTACATAACAAAATTGTATAAAATAAAAACAGTATAAATAGTATTAAAATAAAACTAAAATAGTATAAAATAAAATACAAATATTTAAAAATAAAATAAAATAAAATAAAATAAAAGAGTTGCATCACTGGAGATATTACATCTTTTTTTTACCACTCTTTGTCACCATCTTCTGGTGCTGTGGGTCAGGCTAATAAGTGACGTTTGTGGCTTTCTAGTGAGAGAGAGACCGAGTCTGAGAATTAAACTGTGTGTGAAATAATACTGATTTTTGAATGAGTGTGTATATTTGGAGTATACTGGAGTATATATTTGGATTTTGTGGGTTAAGAAAAATACAGAAACTCTTTGGTGATTTTTTTAAAAGAGGTCTGCCAATGTTCATATGATCTCAAACTAAAATATGCATTGAATAAAAATATAATACGTGCCATATGCCTGCCCACATTTATATATTAACAGCTATTCAAACCAACAGCAATATGAACTTCACATGTGAAGAGGTTAACCAATCACAGAAAGTTATTTGCATATACTCTTAAAGGCACAGTAGCAAAAACCACCTGTTGAATTCTAAGGATCATCAAATGGAAAAAGTTAATTGTAGCTGTTTTTTGTGCAAGTTGGCTCAAAAATGAGCAATATGGTTCCTAGAATAGAGATCTTTAGGAAAATGTTGATTCAGCATAAAATAATGAATATTTCAATGCAAAGAATAGGGATTACATGACAAGGTCAGTGACAAACTGCCATTAAGCTGCACTAAAAGCATCATACCTGCTGTCTGAGCAGCTCATTGTCCATCTGCACTCTCTCCACTGCTCTCAAACTCTCCTGCAGCCACTGGTTATGTTGCTTCAGCTCGCCAATGTAATCACACGCCTTTGACAGGATCCCACCTTTACTCTGGAGGAACGAGAAACGCAATGCATTTAAGAGATGCAGTTTCAAGGCATCTGTTGTAAACAACAGGTCAATACTGAGCTCAGATCTTCATTTAGGTGAGAAATGCATCATGCAGCTCACCGCTCCAGTCTTGGTGCCGTCTATGCTGCAGCCTGGGATGATTTTTGAGAGCGTCACAATCCAGTTGTTGATTTTGTCTCGCCGTCGCCTTTCAACTGCACATCAACAACAAGAATGATCAGAGGCAAAATCTAGGCCATATTGTCCAAAATTGCAATATATGTTCAGTCTATCAACCCTCTACTGGCCTCTACAGGCGGATTTACTGTACATCACATCAGTGTCTGCTGATTGGAGAGGCCACAGTATTAGTTACCCAGGTTATCCCTGTTGCTTTGCTTTCATTTATAGAGTAAATTATGATAATTCACTGACCTTCATTATGTTGTGCTCTTCTCATCTCGTCTCTAGGAGTGCGCAGACTGTCCATTTTCCTACAGTAATAAAAGAGAAAAAATTGAATAATATGCATATGCATTATTATTTTTTATAATTCTTTACTTCAATATCTCAGTAAAGGTGTTTTAAAAGGCTTGACATCTGCAAACTTATATTTCCAATACTCAAAAAAAAGACTACTGAATTAAAGAAAATAAGTAAAAATCACAAATAAAGAACAAACACTAAACAAAATAAAAAGGAAAAAATATTTTAAAAATAATGCATTATTTGATATATTTCTTCAATATCTCTATGTAGATATCGTCACAAAACATAATATATTTAAATCTAAAAAAGAACAAAAGCTAAAACACTAAAGAAAGAATGAACGGAAGAAAAATAGACAAAGATCAAATAAAATAAAAATATAATACAATTTTAACAATACATAAAAATTGAAATCACAATGAAGAACAAACACTAAAAATAAAATAAAATAAAATGAAATAAAAATAAAATGTAAAAAAAACCACAAGCAAATTTATTTCATTTCAGACTTGGCTGCGATTTAGTAAATTTAACGTTATTAAAGGGGTCCTATTATGCTTTTTCACTTTTTGAATTTTAGTCAGTGTGTAGTGTGTATGTTTGGGCATAAAACGATCTACAAAATTACAAATCTCAAAGTCCACTCCAAAGGGAGATATTTTTTTTTTTTTTTTTTAAATCCCTTTTCAAGAACTACAACGAACGGCTCGTTTGGACTTACAAAGATGTTTTCCTGTATTTGTGACATCACAAATTGGCCCATTAGAATATCATTAAAATAAATCCCGCCCCCGGAAATTCGAATGCACGTTTCAAAATCTAAACCCGGTGCGGGTGTTTTTATATCACTGTGTTTCTGATGAAAACCGACTGTCTTCAGAAAATTTTGGATGTCATTTTCATTTCATCTTGCATGTAATGTCTGATAAAGCAGCGTTTGTGAGCGGAGCTCTGCTTTGTGTACAGCGTTACCGGAGAAACCTCGCTCTCTCCCGCTCCAACAGCGCCTCCCGCTGGCAGAGCATTAATTTGCATATATATGCCACCACAAATAGTGCAACTCTGTGGGACTATGATATAAATAAATTCAACTGTATATCAGTTTCACTGCAATTCATGCTATAATGTTACAATTATAGAACAATAAACATAATATATATTACCGTTGCACTTATCTGTACATAGTAAATGCAGTTATTTTTAAGCTGTTGTTGACATCCTATCTAAAACATGATTTAGCCAAAAAAACAACAGCAGTATCGTTACCACTTTAATATGTCTTGCAATATCCATGCATGCACAGGTTCTGCGCGATCCTCTTGTTCAATATTCTCGGGGTCTGAATTGATATGGCAATATTGACGAACTTGGATTTTCGCATTGGTCTGAATGAAAATGCAAATTCATTCTTTGCCACTAGGTGCCGCTTTTGGAGCGTTAAAAGCTCACAAACACTGCTTTAAATGAAATCGACCAATCACCGCAGATTAGCGTCACGCAAAGGAGGGGTTTGGAAAAATTAATCATTGAACAAATCGTTTGGGAGTCTTTGAACAAATAAGGTAAAAATAAATGCATATTATAAGAAAATTAAAGTGTTTTTTGACCTTGCATGCATGTCAACCTGTTTTTGAGGACTCCCAAAACCAAAATATGAACCTTTCATAATCCATAATAGGGGCATTTTAAAATGTAATAATAATAAAAACAAGATAAATGTTTGTTTGGGATTGATAAACAAAAGTATAACCCATCTTTTAATGTTTAAACGCTAAAGACAGCCTTGTCAATGCATTTTTTTAATTATTTACTTAATTTTATTTTATTTAAACTATTTGCACAAATTTTTAATTACAGGTCAATATTGTGTAAAGTACACTGTAAAAACAAAATAGTTTCATCTTAAAAAAGTAAGTATTTGTGCTGCCTTCAAATTTTAAGTTTACTAAACTTAAAATATCCAAGTTGTCACATAGTACAACTTAATATTACAAGTTGACTAAACCTAAAATTTTAAGGCAGCATGAACACAACTTTTTAAGTTGAAACAACTTTTTTTTTTCTTTTTTTTTACAGTGTAATTGTTTATTAAAATTTCAGCAATGTTGTGTGGATCTCAGTTTCTTTCATTTGCATTAAATCTGCCATCAGCCACCCCACACTCATGATATCAGTATTGGCCATTAAAAAAGCCCACACTGGTCAAGTATGACAAGCTTAGTCCCAGCTTTGTAAAGCTGAAGCTAGTATTAGTGCGGACTGGCAGATATCTGTGTAAGGTCTCTCTGCCCTTGGCGTCTGATCTCAGGGGAGTCGTGGCATCGGCTGTGTTCATTAGGTTATAAATTACAGAGCTGCAAACAGCTGCCGTCTGCGACGAGGCCCGACTTTAGCCTAATGACACAACTGTTCTCCGCGTGAATCTTCCCTCAGGTACGCTTGAATTAAGTCACGACTCCGCAGCGTCGCGTCTGTCACACCGCAGAGGGGAGAACACACAACACGGGGTAAAGCATCTCACAAAACGCCAGGAAGGAAGCGAGATGCTTTATCTGTGCTAATGCAAAACAACAAAAAGTGTTTTTGAACTGAAGATGTTTTGTATTTACACTACAGGAAGTCTATTCCTCCGTCTCTTTAATTAAAAACACTATATACAGAGGAAGCGATATCAGTATGTAAATGCACAGAAGACTGTACCGTGATAAACTAAAGAATCACTGTATAAGCTGAAGTGTATAAATTTTGAACCGTCAGTGGCACCAAATAGAATTGCAACCTATGTGAGGACATAGTATTATTGTCTTAACCAATGGCATGAGCTTGGGATTGTATTATCTGCTAAATAATGAAAAACAAGCATGTTTGAGTTTCTGAAACATGTTTGGAAATGGTCATTATTATTTTTGTAATTTTGTTTGGTGCACATCTGCCAATTTTCTTTAGTAGATATTTGTATGTCTTTGATTTTATTCATTCACATACTATATATCAGACTACTATTTTAATAATTTGATTAATGCCATGTATTTATTATGTTGCAATTCCTAATGAAGTTACTGTCCAAATATTTACTCAACAAAGTCCATTTTTACTCACATTAGGCATTTGGCAAGTGTTAATATTGTGGTGCAGAACTAACACTCTTTACCTTTAATAGACATTTTGCCTTTCTTAAAATAGATTTTGGTTTAAGGGGATGTATAATGATTTGAATAGACTCTCCAATTTTAATAGACAATTTTTGGCGTTTCTTTGAGATTATTTTGGTTTAAGGGGATGTAAAAGTTCTTATAACCAGTTAAAATATGAATAAAATAAAATAAAATAAAATAAAATAAAATAAAGCACACTTCTACAATTTGAGACTTGTCTGCAAAGTTTTTTTTTTTACACCTGTCTATTAAAGGCGAAATAACAATAATAACTCTTCACCTTTAATAGACATTTTTGCATTTCTTTGAGTTTATTTTGGTTTAAGTGGATGTAAAAGTTCTTCTCACCAGTTAAAACCTTCATGCTGCTGTGCACTGTGTTCATCTCTGCAGAAAAGTAAAAAATGTATTTCAGACATTTCAGAACTTAAAAAACACTTTGATTATTTAATGAATCACATTTCAACTTAAACATGGATAGAAAATTACAGAAATTGTTTGATTTGATGCTCAATGTCTTTGCTGAAAAGGTAATCTGACTGATATTAACATGAACAGACAAATTGATCAAGAATATAATGGAAAGGCATATAATCTACAATTTATTTCTGAGATAATTATTGGATGCTACTTGCTGAATTAAAATATGCAGTGCATACTACTGTTTTCAAGTTTATCATTGTATATTGCAGTGTTGGTATTGTTAAGAATTTATTAATTAAAAATGAAAAAAAATGTAATTAAAAATTATTTTAAAAATTACTAATCAAATAAAAGTGAAATAAAATATAAATATTAGATTAAATACTTCACTATCTGTTTAAGTTTTTTAAGTTGAAGTTTTGCATCTAATATTTATATTTTATTTTATTTCAGTGGCAACTAACTGAAATAAAATAGGTTGAATTACTAAATTTACTAAAATACAATAATTTACTTTTTTTAATTAAATTAATAAAAAAATAATTCAAGCTATATAGAAATATTAAAAAATAATAAAAATGGCAAATGCACATGCAAATTTTACTAAAATTAAAATGAAAACTGAAAATATATTTTAAAAAAATGTGAATTTAAAATATTAATAAATATTATAATAGCATATAAATACTAAAAAACACTCAGTAGATTAGTATTTCATTCTGAACACAGCCCACACTCTCTAACTATAATGGCTTTTATCCCAGGATCTAATAACCTGAAGGATTTGGAATTCTAATAGAAGAAAGTAAGATTAGGACGCTGCATTCGTTTCACATGAGCTGCAAAAGCTGTCTGTGTCCTAAAGAAGGAAATTATTAAACAAGAACGACTGAAACAAACACTTCTGACACATGATTCTTCAGCTAGATATTTCTACTAAGCCTATTTTGGAGGATAAGGATGTTGCAACCGCACAAACGTGTGAGCATCACCCATTTCCACCGCACTTCTGCTTCTGTGGTGAAAAAACAGCACCTTCAAAAGGAAGCACAACAAACCACGCTCTCCCATGAATTATGACTGAATTTGAGCACATGATCCTGTCAGAAAACAGAATCATGACAAACAGCCCTGTTTTCACGTAGATTCACCAATGTGCTAGTGGGATCCCAAGGTTAAATGGAGAGCAAGGCACACAAAAAACATGAAACGGTGCAGCAAAGAGCCTGCAGACAATCACTCCCTGAGTAAATCCCATCCCAATTTCAAAAGACAAACCATTGACACTGTATTATTTCACCTATAAAGGTTTAAGTGTCATGAATTTTAAATGAATGTAGTGGGTTTAAAACAAGTTACGCTTTAATCAACAACACCTGTGGCATGCTGTAAATGCAGTTTTTTTGTACTCACACAGTGTACATATGTGCGCGTGGAGCTAAAGTTCGCTGAGAGGCAGAATGCAGCACATCTGAAGGAGTCATCATCACGTAGAATTGACCTAAATGAGAGAGACGACAGATGTTGTATTGCTCCACATACTAAATTCAAATCACATTTACTGCCACTGGGAGAACTCATGTTTATCCTGATAATAGAGTTACTGAGAGTTCAAAGATGGCTGGTATGACTAAAATATTATTTATATAAATACAGAAATTTACATTGTGTGGGTGTATATATGTATATATGTGTGTGTGTGTGTGTGTGTGTATGTGTATGTGTATATATGTATATATGTGTGTGTGTGTGTGTGTATGTGTGTATGTGTATATATATATATATATATAAAATTCTAAAGCAATAAATCAGCATTTCAGAATTATCATGTGACAATGAAGACTGCAGTAATGATGCTGAAAATTCAGCACTGCATCAAAGGAATAAATTACATTTTAAATTGTAATAATATTTCACAATTTTACTCTTTTCACTGTTGATCAAATAAATGCAGTACTGAGCATAAAAGACTTCTTTCCAAAAACTATTTATTATAAGAATTTTAAAAAATTAAATTGCAAAATAATTATAAAAAAAAAAATTATATATATATATATATATATATATATATATATGCTTCGAAATAAGGAAAAAAAAAAAATTGTATGTATATGAAATAACTACTTTGTGATAGCCAATAAAAAAAAAGTTTTTTTCACAAATAAAAAGATACAATAATGAGATTAAGCACCTTTCATTTGTAATTAAATGAAAAAATTTGAATATTCACAAGTAAATACTGACATCATCAAATGGATACTGATAAGCATGAGCTGCATTTCAAGTAATTGTGATATGCCAAACACATGCCTTTGAAACTTTAAACCATCTAAGATTAAACTAATGAATGCATTACTTGATGGAAGAACCATTACTCTGTGATTTTTAAGAACTTAATTTAACTAAGGTGAGAACACTGTAAAGGACAACCTCTCAGTCTATTGCATGTGATTCAATTAACCTCAAACATGTACGTACCTGCTGTTTGTGTGAGTGTAGGGTCAGCTGCTGTCTGTGTGGACATGCCTGTGGCTGTCTTTTCTCCGGTATCTTCTCCAGCAGGACCGTCTTCATTACTGAAAGAGTTTTGAATTACTGTCTGGGAGAAAACAGGCGTGAAACATTTTACAACCCACAAACATACGCTTAACATCTGGCTATTTATTTTATGTTGTCATGTTCTGCTGTGTGCTGAATCAGATTTACGTTGAACATCACAACATAATGAAGAAGTATAAGCGAATGGGATGTAAACTAAAAGTGGTCCTGATGCTGGGACCGAACTGGTTGCCATGGTGACACATCTGTTGATTCCATACCTGCAGGGGTTCAGTGAGGCTGGATGCAGAGACCACATTAACCGGGCCTCCGACTTCACCTCTACCCTCCAGACGCTGATCTGAGACCGGAATCACCCGATACGTCACCTGAGGAGGGCAAAGACACAAGGGCTGGTTAAAATATTGATTTTTCAGATTAATTGTGATTTTCATGTAAGCGACCCAATATGTGATTGTTAAACATTTTTCAGTTCTAGAAAAAAACATTAGTAGTTAAAATTTTGGAATAATTAGAAATTTTTCATGTTTTTGAAAGAAGTCTCTTCTGCTCACCAAGGCTGCATTTCTTTGATCAAATATACAGTAAAAACATTAATATTCTGAAATATTGTTGCAATTTAAAATAACTGTTTTCTATGTGAATATATATTAAAATGTAATTTATTCTTGTGATGCAAAGCTGAATTTTCAGCATCATTGCTCCACTCTTCAGCGTAATATGATCCATCAGAAATCATTCTAATATTCTGATTTGCTACTCAATTATTATCCGTTTTAATGGTGCTCAATTATTAATAGTGTTTCTTCTTATTATCAAGGTCAAAAACAGTTTTTGCTGCTTAATATTTTTGTGGAAACTTTAATAAACGTTTTTGTTTGTTTGTTGTGTAGAATTCTCTGACTGTCACTTTTGATGAATGAAATGAATCCTTGCTGAATAAAAGTATTAATTTCTTTTTTTTTTTTTTTTTTAAATCTTACTTACTTCAAAGTTTTGAATGGAAGTGCACGTTTTCAATAAAAATATGAAATAAAAACATGATTTCAACAATGATAATAATCAGAAATGTTTCTTGAGCAGCAAATCAGCATATTAGAATGATTTCTGAAGGATCATGTGACACTAAAGACTGGAGTAATGATGCTGAAATTTCAGCTTTGATCACAGAAATAAATTACATTTTAAAATATATTTAAATAGAAAATAGTTATTTTAAATTGTAATAATAATTCATAATACAAAAAAAATATATAATAACATTAAAAAATCATAATTATTCCAAAACCTTTGACCAATAACGTACTACTTTCCAGATCTTTGCAGATTTTTCCATGAATTTAAACACTCTTAAATTGTAAAGGAGTAACACAACATCAGAATACCCATCACATTCAGCCCCGAATACAAGGGACAAGCATCCAAACAACATGTGGTCATGATACTTCAGCTGAAATTTGAGAATAATGTGATGCGATTAAGGTATCGCGACACCCCTACAGGAAAGTAATCATAAAAACAAGAGCTTCTGCTGTTTATTGTCAGCCACAAAACCTGATGTGTAGAGAAAACATACTGTAATTCCCTATAAAGTGTTCATGGGAAATTTCCAGCGTCTCCTGACTGAATTCTCCATTCATCCTTCATTCCTGCAATGCAGAGAGCTGTGCATGATCTAATTTAAAGGTCTATCTAGAATGACACAGTTGTTCACTGACAGAATACTTATTTGTAAATCCCCCCCCCAATCCTCTGTCATGTGACGCGTCGCCTGACTGACATGTGACACAGGCTCAGTGCCAATCCCAGCCAGAGATTAGAATCACATGACTGCTAATGGGTCAAACTCAAGAAAACATTTCCCAGTCATATCTCACCACACAAAATAAAAAGTTACGCATAAAGAAAATAAATCATATTTACAGGAACATTAATATTTTTTATATTGTGGCATTATTTTCATGACAATTAAGTATATTTTCCCTGATTTTCCTTGATTTTCTCTTTATCTTAATGCATCTGGATGTTTTACTTTTTGAGTTTTTTAAATTCCAATTATTCTCAATGGAGATTCTTACTAGATTACAGTAAAAACACAGTAAAAAAGATTTTATTATTATTATTTTAAATCAGCATAAATTAAAGGCAGTGCAACACACTTTTTTACATTAAAGTAATGAAAAAAAAAAGACATTGTCCTAAAAATAAGCTTAGTTTTCTTTATATGAAATATATATTGGGGGATTTTGTGGTAAAATCAGACAGCTTCTTGACAGATTTCATGAGGGACCAAATGACAAACATTATCCAGAGAAATAATCTGTCAGACAAACAGGGAGAAGTCTTTGACAGAGACATTGGTTCAATCTTTCTTTCAAAAAGTTTGACTCTAATAAAGAATTTATCTATGACGACGCTAAAAGGAAACTCACCTGTCCACCAGTATTTTTTGTGTGAAACTGATAGTGAATGTTGCTATCCACATAAGCTAAAGGATGAGGAACATTGGCTGCCACACCTGCATCAAGAAAATGATACAGTGGATGGTATAACTTGTTGATTAAAAAAAAAAAAAAAATCCATAGACCACAAAAATTTAAGTTATACTATTTATAAGTAATACTACTGATAAGTAATCTAAAAGTATTTCAATTAAAATGGCATGTAATGTATAGTATGCTGTATGATTAAGAAAGTAGTGTAATAGGAGTGTTTAAAATAAATTTGAGATAAATTATAGCACATCATACCAAAGGACTTTGCAGAAACATTGTTAAATTTCATGTCAACTACACACATATAATACAAATATCTTGGGAATACAGTAAAATATCATGAAAAGAGAAAACTGTAAAAACTAAAGCATGCATCATGGAAAAAATGTCCTGATCAATTACAAAAATCATCATGTGATGAACACGACTTAATGACAAACATACCTTCAGCTATTTGTACAGCCTTATTTTCTTGATATTCTTGACTGCAGATAAACTTCTTGTTCCTGTGACACATTAAAGTACAATAATTACATTTAAAACTTTTTTTTTTTTTTTACAATGACTTCTCAGCAGATGTCGGTCTCTAACATATACAAAAAAAAAAAAAATAATAATAATAAAATAAAATTGAGGACCAGTTCGGTTTGTATCCTCAACTGCAGAAGATGCACAATGCATCCACAATCAAATTGCATTATTAATATATATTTTATTCAATCCGTGCCTTCACAAACTTACAGTGCATGAAATGTCCTGCATGCATGACAGATTTCCCATGACTTTCTGCAGTATTTTGCACTGCTCGATCCCTGAGCTGCTGGAAGTGTAAAGCATTGCCTGAGTCTGACTCTAGTGTGTGAGCTGAGCTCCAGCTGATCCATCAGTGCTCTGACTCTCTCACAGCTGATCGAGGGAACAAACATCTTCTTCTTCATCTGAGGTTTAATGGAAAACCAGCTCATGCTGCATTACTGCCACCAACTGAGCTGGAGTGTGGAAATATCAAGCGTTGCATTTAAAAATTAAATATTATAAATATTTAAATATTATATAAATATTGTATTCTGAAAAATGAATCTATGAAGTCACACTTTAGGGCTAAAAATATGGTTAAAAATCTCTCCAAACTAATAAGACTAAAAATAATCTTCTGGTAACTTAATATTTCAAAGGATTTATCTTACGGTAAATAAAATGGGCAGATACACATATTTTTACCACAAAACGTGGAGCAACGTTAAGAAATCTACACTGCGTAATATTTCTTATTACACAACACTTCTAACTCTTTATTTTACATAAAAATAAGTGAATTTTTTTTGTTTTGTTTTTTTGTTTGTTTTTTTTTTAATTAAGCATGGAATTCCTGTTAGTCCAAAAGAGTTTGCAATTGTTGATGCAGTGCCACATGATGTTCTCATGCTTTTTAGAGGTTTTTCTTTTCCAATCTCATGTCACTCAGTGGATCTTTGGAAAACATTTGCTGGAAAACAGTGCCTTTCGTCATCTAAATCAAAAAACAATAAGAAAATCTGAGTTTTGTTTCAGATGGAGTCGATTTCTGTGCCTTATGTAATCTCTTATTGGAATGGTTTTGTAACTGATATTCCCTGGAAGAAAGTTTGGGCATTACCTCACAAATATTTAATCACTAACAAAATGAGAGAAATTGCATTTAAGTTGATTCATAGAATTTACCCGGATAAGTGCTCTCTTAAAAGACTTAAGATTGATATTAATACCAGCTGTTCTTTCTGTTTAGAAAACCCTGAAACTTCTTTACATTTATTCTGGAATTGCTCTTACACAACATCATTTTGGTGTGACATTCTTGATTTTATCAAATGTTATGTGAATCCTAATTTTGAGTTTACTTATAGATATGTCATTTTTGGCTTTCATGAATGTGAAACAAAAAGGTGATACTTATTTCATAAACCTTATTTTCCTGTTAGCTAAATATCATATTCATAAACGTAAATTTTCTAAATGCAAACCTCTTTTTTTTAAGATTCAAACTTGAAATGAAAATGTATTTTGAATCTATTGAGTTCTCTGTGAACTTAAAAGCAATAAGAACAAAGGCTTTGCTGAAGGACTGAGTGACCCTGACTGCTGCTGTATTCTTATCATTTGACAATGATGACAATTGTTATTGTTTTTTTTCAAGCATTCAATAAAAAAATAAAAATAAATAAATAAATAAATAAATAAATAAATAAATAAATAAATAAATAAATAAATAAATAAATAAATAAGTGAAGTGGGTACTTTTGAGTGTAGTTTTTCATTGTGTCCAGCAGGTGTCCTTAACGTGCTGTTTCGAGCGCTTCACTGAATCATTTTGCGATTATATTCGGTTGATGTTATTCTCAGAAACTTAATTTCTCTCATCACGTGTTGTAATAATTTCATTTAATTGGAGTGAGGTCTATATATTTTGTCAGGCCTGCGTTTAGTCACACGACCTTTAACCTACTTACATAGGAACGACTTTTAAGACCGTTTCAGTCCGAGCGCCGGAGCGCAAGAACATTCGGAGTAACCGATTGGCTACTGCTCAGCTTTGATTGACAGCTCTCTGATCTGAGCAATTCTATTGGCTCACAGAATGGGCGTACTTTAAAGCCCGCCCCGAATGGTGTCACACCAATGCCGCTCCGGCCGGATGCTCCTGCTGAGGGCCATCAAACAGAGGAAGAGTCGCGATGAGCGCCAGAGTTCTGGTCGGAGTTAAACGGGTCATTGATTATGCTGTCAAGGTATACAACTGATAATCTTTCAATAAACACATACACATGCTTTTAATTATCAATAAACACGGAGTTGCCCTATTTTAGATGGTAAAGAGCTGATTTTAGGCCAGCTGTTCTGTTGAATGAGGTTAGACTTGTAAGCTGGGTTGTTTGATGAAGGTCATTGTTGTTATTTTTGTTGTTTTAATTCATATCTGATTAATTCAAACAAATCTTACAATTAAGGCCGTGCGATCTTAATAATGAGCTGTATTCTGCTTCACCTGTCCAAACACGCGTGTGAATGTGGGTCGTTCTACAGTTGTGTGACATAATACATTTGACAATGTTAAAAAACGAAATATAAACTGATTTTCTTAATATGACATAGCAGAAAATCCTAAAATAATGTGTTTTTGATTTAGTTAGCTTTTCAAAAAAGTTGACATTGCTAATATTCCTTGTGGGTCAACATTAATGAACACTTTAAATTTTCCATCTATTGTCTATATTATGTAATTCCATATAAGCAATTTTATAAATGTACATGAATGCATGTTCAGATTTATATTTTTTATGCGAGAAAATGGCATGCTGTCATTTATCAGATGACAAGCAATAACAGCTCTTAGAAATGTCATGGTTGAGACAAGATGGTTTTCATATTTACGTTAAAATATTTCTGTTTATATATTTAGATCTTCATCTTTATTTCTACTTATTTGGTCAAACTGCCTTTTATGCAAGTTAATAAATAATCTGAAGTAAAAAAGACACTTATATAACAAAAAACAGTTGTAAATATTAATTATAAGGTCAAATAAGTTGCCGTTTTAAAGCATTTGATTTTCTGTAAGATTTAATTGCACTTTATTTTGTCATCTAAAAATGAATCAACGTGTGATCTGAATACTCATTTTCAGTTTTGCTCTTTAATCTTTGGTCTGGTCCTCTTCAGTTTTGGCCGTTATCAAGTAATCTGATAACAAATGAGTTACTATGTTGTAATGTATTGATTGTCAGGTCATATTGATCAGGCTGGCTATCAATACAATGTCAAATATCCCAAATCTGTCTCATTATGATCTTTTCAAAGCAGTTTATAACATATTCCAATGAGCTGGATATGTTCAGTGTATATGAGTTTGTGTTTTTGTGATTTTAGATTATGAAATGGCTCAGTTATGATCTCTAAAACTAACCGTTATATAGGGATATTGGTTTAGGAGTAGGTGGCCTCAGTACTGTTAATATCAGCTGTTGGGTTCCAGGCAGATCAGTCTGTGTTGTCTGCATGCCGTGGGTTATGAAATGGCCTTCATGTTATCATAATCAGTCTGTGTCCTCCATGCCACCCTTGGCACAGTATGTGCACCTGTTATCTGAGGTTAAACACGTCGCCTCTTACTTAAATATGAGAGGCTGTGAATCTTTTAGACAACAGGGATTAAAGTTCTCCGTCGCTTACATTTCTCAAATAGTGTAATAAATGTCTTAATTTTAGTTTGAATAGGTCTTAAATGAAGGAAAGTCGAGGTGTATTCAGGCTGCTGAGGGGGATGTGATCAAAGCCTGGAGGTGAAGCAGGTTCCTCTCTCAGCGGTCCGGATCCACTCCGGGTTTATATTCCTGATCACTGAAAAACTGATCCGTGTTCACTCCATTTTAAAAACTATCAGGGATTAACGACGGATTTCTGTCAATTGGAAAAAACGAGGGGAAAAGAAACGTGGCGCGTTGTTGTTGTTCTGCCAGCACACCAAAATCACCCCCGCCACACTGCAGCTTCTCACTGACAACATAATAACACTGCTCTCATCCTTCACAGTCGGGTTATCATCAGAGAACAGAGCAGAACTTGAGTTTCGGTGCGGGATTGAGGCTGTTAATGATAATTATACTCATTCCCGCAGGTTCAGACGGAGTGTATCACATTTACACCTGCTTTTGAGTCTTGAGGACTCACTCGCGTGCTCTCATTTTTTGTGTGCCCACAGATCACGATAAAGAGAGTGACAGCTTTTAATTATTATTAAAGTAGTTTGCCAATGTGATATTGATTTAATACAACAGATCAATAAACAAGTACTGCATGATTTTGCTCTACATCATCAAGGAAAATAGTTCCAAATAAAGTAACAGCTGAACTGCAGCGCGTATCTAAAAGCAAACACTGAGGTGAATCATATCAGATTCATGAATCAAAGTGCGTTTTTGAACGAATCTAGTGAGTCAGTGATTCATGATTCCCCATTCATAAAGACAGTCACTTGCTTCATTCCTGAATGAATCAGCCGTTCGAACGAATCAATTGAATGAATGATTCAGTGACAAAATCAGTGACTTATCGCCACCTGCTGGCGGTTTCAGTTGAGGGGCTACTGTATAATTTCAATTATTTAAATCATTTGTATATTTAAAACATTAATCTCCACATGAATTTATTAATTGAATTGCACTCATGCCACCTCTGAGCCTCATTAAACGTCTGAAAATGTACCTACATGCCACTTTTGTGTTCTTCTGTGCCACATCTGTAGTACAAATTAATTTTTTATTAATACTAAATTCATATAATTGGTAACTTGTTTGTCTTATTCTACTTATTATTATATTTTTTTAAATAGAAATTTTAAAAAGCTTATAAACATAAATTTTTGAATTTGACATGAAAATGATGCCATTGCATAAAAGACAATGCCCCTGTAAGTCACTTTAAGGAGTCAAATGTCACCTTGTATTAGGAAGGCTAATTTTTGATCAGAATTTTTGATTATTGATCAGAAGGTGCTCCTAATTAAATTAGGAGGACAAAGCTCCTAAAAAGAAAAGTAAGCATAGAGCCATGTGTAACATATTAGATCCATACATGAGGTCTTAAAGAGACAGCAGCCTAAATAAACCTGCTGCTGTCTTTCATTATACAGTGAAGACTATCCAGTGTTATTTTACAGCTGAATAGATTATAGTTAGACCTAACTGAAAAAATTGAAGTACTGATAATTTAATTTGTATCTTATTATTTTTGTTTGTGCTATTGATTGCCATTAATTTGTTTGTTCTTATTTTATTATTTACTAAATTATTCAAAGACATACTTGTCTTTTTTAGTTAAAATAAATTCAATTGAGCAAATCCTAGAGGAAACACTGCATACATTTAATAAAATTAGAAAAATGCATTTACAAAGGTAAAAAGAAAAAGCCCCTGTAAATCACTTTGAGTCAAATGTCACCTCGTATTAAGAAGGCTAATTTTTGATCAGAATTTTTTATTATTGACTAGAAGGTGTTCCTAAATTTTTTAAATTAGGAGGAAAAGCGCTCCTAAGTACAAGAAGAAAAACACGACTCTTAAACTGGGTGTGTGACAGGTATGGCTGTGGAATGGGGTTTGGCCGAGGAAAAATTTTCAGTCAGAAGATTTTTTTTTTGCTTTAACCCCTGAGACAACCTCCAGTTCAGCCTTGTGAAAGTCACTATCCAGTCCTAACTGACTGTACATTAAATGTACAAGTTATTTATTGAAGTAAAAGTTCAGCTAAAAATGAAAGTCAAATGATGGCTGAGTGTTTTTTGTTCACGTTCTTTTAGTTTCAGCACCGTCTCTTTGTCTTTGTCCACCTCAGATCCGAGTCAAGCCTGACCACACAGGAGTGGTTACAGATGGCGTCAAGCATTCGATGAACCCTTTCTGTGAGATTGCAGTGGAGGAGGCCGTCAAACTCAAGGAGAAGAAGTTTGTTAAGGAGGTTGTGGCCGTCAGCTGTGGTCCTCAGCAGGTTCAGGTAAAAAAATACTCAGGTTTGCTGATGATTCTTCATGGTGATGGTCATTAACTTTTAACTTTTTTGGTGAAGCACACTAATTAAAGTTGTTGACTGTGATTGAAAAGATGGCAAAACTGAGGGAAATTAATTATAAAAAATAAACGGAAAAGGAAAACTGTCTAGAAAATGTCACATTCATATATACAAAAATACAAAATCTTAATTAATAATAATAATAATTTAAAAACAACTAGTTACTTCATTACTTAGATATGTAAATGCTGCTCTTCTACTCATCAAAGAATCCTGAAAAAAAAATTTATCATGGTTTCCATAAAATTATGAAGCAGCACAACTGTTTGTTAACAATAAGAAATGTTTCTTGAGCAGCAAATCAGTATATTAGAATGATTTCTGAAGGATCATGTGATACTGAAGACCGGAGTAATGATGCTGAAAGCTTTGATCACAGAAATAAATTACATTTCAGAATCTATTACAATAGAAAATGGTTATTTTAAATTGTAAAAATATTGCACAATATTACTGTTTTTACCATATTTTTATGAAATTAATGCAGCCTTGCTGAGCAGGTGTTTTCTTTCATAATTTTTTAAAAAATGTACTGATGGCAAACTTTTGAATGGTACAGTGTGTGTGTGTATATATATATATATATATATATATAAGTTTTATTACATATATTTATAATTACAAATAATTTTATAAACTAAGAAATCTCCAACTTGACTATTGTGATGTGAGATGAAAACAACTAAAATGCAGGTTCTTCAACAGTAAACAGTTTAATGTCATTATGTTCATTTACTATGTGAGGAAATATTATTAAATGGCAGTTCATCATTAATCAGCGTCCTTACAGTAATATCTGTGTTGTAGGAGACGATCCGGACGGCTCTGGCCATGGGTGCGGACCGTGGCATACATGTGGACGTGTCCGGAAAAGACTACGAGACACTTGGTCCCCTGCAGGTCTCCAAGATTTTGGCTGCTCTTGCTAAGAAAGAGGAAGCCGATCTAATCATTCTGGGTAAACAGGTAGCTGATTGTTAATTATTCCACAGTGATAACAAATTACTGAATAGTCATCAATGGGTTTCATGATATCGTGGTAATATTTCTCATCTAGGCCATAGATGATGACTGCAATCAAACTGGACAGATGACAGCAGCGTTGTTGGACTGGCCGCAGGTCAGACATCTTCTTCCCATCAGCTTGAGAAGAAAAGCATCACTATTACTATGGATCTGAGCACCCTAGCATTTTTTTGCATGGGCAGAGTTGTTCAGAAGATGTCAGAATGGAGTCTAAATTGATGTTTTTGCTGCCTGTTATGTCACTTTTTTATCTTGTCTGAGTTGGGGATAGTGACTCCCAAATTAAACTATTAATGGATTATTCTTTTATCTTTTTTTAGGGAACCTTTGCATCTGAGGTGAACATAGAAGCAGACAAGCTGAAGGTGGTGAGAGAAATTGATGGTGGTTTGGAGACCATTATGATCAAGTTGCCAGCCGTGGTGACCGCTGACCTCCGTCTCAACACTCCCAGATACGCCACACTGCCCAACATCATGGTACAGTAATGCCACACTGCACATCGCCAGTGATTACAGTACATTTTTTGCACTAGCGTCTTCGAGGTCATGAGTTTGATTCCCATGAATGGAATGCGTGAACTGATCGAATGTATAGCTTGAATGCAATATAAGTCGCTTTGGATAAAAACGTCTGCCAGATTCATATATGTAAATATATACACTACCGGTAAAAATTAAGGTTTTTTTTCATTGATGTTTTCTTTTCTGCTCATCAAGGTTGCATTTATGTGATTATAAATACAGTAAAAACAGTAATATTGTAGAATATTATTACAATTTAAAATAACTATTTGAATATATTGTAAAATATAATTTATTACAGTGATGCAAAGCTGAATGCTTTTTGCATCATTACCCCAGTCTTCAGTGTCACATGATCCTTCAGAAATCATTCTAATATGCTGATTTGCTGCTCAAGAAACATTTTTGATGATTATCATTATCAGCTTTTGCTTCATTTTTGTGGAAACTGTGAAACCATACCATTCAAATGTTTGTGGTAAGATGTTTTCTTAACTAAATATTTTTATTCAGCAAGGATACATTAAATTAATCAAAAGTACTGGTGAAGTCTTTTATAATGTTATTGAAAAAATCTATTTCAAATAATTGCTGCTGAACTTTCTATTCATCAAAGAATCCTGTAAAAATTGTCATGGTTTCCACAAAAGCAACTGTTTTCAACATTGATAATAAGAACCAACATTAATAATTGAGCACCAATAAAAACTGAGCATAATCAGCATATTAGAATTATTTCTCAAAGATCATGTGACACTGAAGACTGGATTAATGATGCTGAAAATTCAGCTCTGCATCACAAGAATACATTTCATTTGGAATTATGATAATATTTCACAATATTACTGATTTTATTACTGTATTTTTGTCCAAATAAATGCAGCCTTGGTGAGCAGAAGAGACTTCTTTCAAAAACATTTAGAAAATGTAATTATTCGAACCTTTTGTCAATGACAAGTCTGTGATGTGAACTGTAAGATGTTTTAGTTGTTCATTTGTGAATTTGATTCATTTTACTGGCACTTTTGCTGTGGGATCACTATTTAATGTAAGCAATATTTAAATTTCGAATGAAAAATGGTCTTATAATAGTAAACTATACTTGCTTTTCATGAAGAAACATTGACCAACATAAGTGGACAGCAGGAAAAAAAGTGAAGATTAAGGCATGTTTAAGCATTTTTGTGTCTCTGTAGAAAGCGAAGAAAAAGAAGATCGCGACTGTGAAGCCTGCAGATCTGGGAGTGGATGTGAGCTCACGGCTGGAGGTGCTGAAGGTGGATGAACCTCCTCAGAGACAAGCTGGAGTCAAAGTGGAGACGGTCGATGATCTGGTGGGAAAACTGAAAGAGGCTGGAAGAATATAGAGGAAGCAGATGCAGGAGGGGCGGTGCAGGCTAACACTGAAGGTAAGAATATAATGGGATTGTTAAATGCACTCAATGACTTTTCTCAAAAATGATTTGCACAAATAAATGAATTAAACAAAACATGAGGCCTAGAAAAAGATATTGCATTTAACATGCAAAAAGTCGCCCCCTATTGGATTAAATAAAATTACCATTTATAAAAATATCACGTAGTTCTAATTCTTAATAATATATTTTGTATTATCACTTAATCAGGTGAAAAACTGCCACAAAGACATGATTTCTGAACAGTTTGTTCAGTTCTCAGCCCATTTTCTCATGCATGAATTATTTTATGACTAATCCTGATTTCTACTTTTTCCACTCCTTTGCAAATTGTAAGTTAAATGACACATTTACTACTTTGTCATTAAAATGTAACAATTTATTACATTTGACTGCTTATAAGTGCATTAAAGCTGATACATATATATAATGTGAAAAATATTCATTCTTATTTTGTGAAAAAACTGTAAGTGATGGAAAGTTTTATTAATATTTTACTGATATTTTATTTTTTAACTCAACAATAGATGTATTTCATAAATAATAAATTATGTAATATTATGCCTTTTTTTTTTTATAAGCATTTATTAACATATAAGCAGCATTTTCTTTTCAAGATTCAGAGCTGTATAATTCACATATTCTTCTGTCTTGTTTTCTTCTCTAGGTCTTTCATCACTGGTGATGGAGCAAACTTTGAGGCCAGTAAAGTCTGGTTCGGCCCCATCACAAATCCAGACCAGACCCGTGTAGATCATGTAGCACCTGCTCCTGTGTGTTTCTGACTCTTTTATGTTCATGTGGATGCTGAGAGACACTGATCCATCAACAGCCATCCATCCCAGCGAGGCCTCACCAGTTTTTCAGTGCATTTCAAGACAGAGTACATCATTATTGTTGGGAACATTTTGAATGCACTAATAAGCCATTAAGTTTGTTTCGTTGATACATTCACTCAAAATCAGAACTGAACGGACCTTTTCTGTGATTCATGTCATTTATCGTGTAATTAAAAAGCTGTTATCAGTGTAGTTATGTTGTTTAAAGTTTTAACAGGACAGTGTCTCTCAGCATAATGAGAGAGTAAATCACCACAAGCGCCTCTGAATGAGTCCTGATTGTACAGTATCATTTGATGACAATAAAAAGTTGTCTTTTTCATATGCATATGCATGTTTCCTGTAGCCTCATTATTATTTTTTTGGGGGGGGAATCTGTGCAATGGGATTTTTAAAATACTTTTCACTATCCCAGTTTGAAGTGCATAGACAACTGTATTGTTTTTTCCAACAGAGAAGATCAATGCTGTAGTAATGGGCAACATGTATTTGTCCGTTTCAAGATGTCATGATTTGAGCTTGTCTAACCTGTTGTGTGGGGATATGATTTTGGAAACACACAGAGACGTCCAGACTGTTGTGATGAGCCACCCGTCTGGTTTACTGATAAACAAAGGCAGTGCTGGGAACCATGTGGGCTCTGCTGAATGAAGACGTCAGGTAATCTCACAATGGGTCACTTCTCTTCTTTATCTCTCATCTCGCTCCTCTTTCAGTGTCTGATTACTCTTCAAAGGCATTCTAAAGACCGTTTTTATAATCTATCAGCACTGAACGAGGAGGGGAAAATATATATATATATATATATATATAAATATATATATATATATATATATGTATATATACACACACACAAGTTTATATAGAAGATTTTTTTTTTTTTTTAAGTTTTTTAATTACATATATTCAGATGTTTCAAGACACGCTGAAGGTGTGAAATAAAATAAGAAATGTCTTGGTTTTTAGTTTATTTGAATTCCATTTATTTTTTTTTATTTATTTATTTTTTGTCTTCATTGTAAATCTTAAGAACACCTGGTTAAAAGCTCTTTTAAGTCTAATAATTGCTCGGATTGTTGCCTGACATAAAAGAGAGAATCTGCTGCCTCAGTCACTATAGTATGGATAAGAATTTTTAGTGCAGTTTAATGTGTCGTAGTTTTTATTCATAGGGATAGTTCATCAAAAGTACTGTCATTATTTTCTCACCCTCACGTTGTTCTAAACCTGCATGTTTCATACTTTCTACAGTGAAACACAATGACGTTTCAGTCATTTTTTCTAAATTATGCAATTATCGTGAACGTTGGTGTCATACAGGTTTGGAACAAGTAAATAATGGCAAAATCTGGAGTTAACCAACTATACCTTTAAAATCAGGACGCTAAGCCCCGCCCACTCCTGCTTCCACACGGTTCTCTTGCAGCGCAATGCAGATCAAACTTCTTCTGTTTGTGAAATAAACACCAGCATGTGTGTTTCTGATCATACAGGAGCAGAATAGAGGTTTATATATGTTATTCACTGATCTGAAGTGACTGATGGGATGTTTTGTCCAGGTAAAGCTCACCTGTACAGAGGAGTTCTGGAACATTTCTCAGCGATGTTGAGTGATTTCACACCTGTTCATCAGAGGAACATGACTTCATCATCAAAATTAAAACTCTGACAGACCTACAGGTTTAGTTTGAGTTTGGCGAAATGCAGACGCTGTTTAGTTTGATTTGTGTTCTTATGCTCTTTATTATTACAGGTAAGTGAAAATCAAATCTCATCATATGTTTAAGAGTATACCGTTTAACATAAAATTAAAATTAATTTTATGATAAATTACAGTCTTTAACATAACTCAGACTGAGTAAGAAAAAAAAATGTGTGTGTATTTATTTCTTTTCCCCATATCGCTATGTCATTGGTGTTAATGCAACAAAGAACTTACCTAAAACTAAAATTACATGTGAAACCTAAATATTTTTGAAGGATCCTTATGAAATGTCTGGTGTGATATAATTATATCTGTTTTCCAATATTTCTTGTTATTTATTTATTTTTATTTATTTATTTTATTTTATTTTTTTGTCATTTTTGTCTTAAAAAGCAACTTAATAATGAAATTGGTCAGTGCTATTGCCTTATATATAACACCACAGACTAAACATGTTAAGTCAATGATCAATTAAATTTATGGGTAACACTTTATAATAAGGTCTTATTTGTTAACATTAGCTAATTCATTAGCTAAGATGAACTAACACTGAACAATATATTTTCAGCAATTATTAACATTTTTTAATGTTAGTTAATAAAGTTCATATTCATGTTAATTCACAGTGCATTAACTAATGTTAACAGATACAGCGTTTGATTTTAATAATGCATTAATAAATGTTGAACATAACATTCCCTAAGAATAATAACTGCTGTATAAATTCATGTTTAACTAATATAGTTAACTCATGTTAACAAATGAAACCTTATTGTAAAGTGTTATCTATTTATGTTTGAAGCCTTTTGGTTTATTTAATTTTTGACAAAGTTAATGACTCTTATCTTAATATCTATAACAATCTTAATATAGTTATTTGAATAATATCTAGTTAATTTGTTTTGTTTGAGAGTACCAATTCAAGATTTACCCACTTTTGGTATAACATAAAAATCACATTGGCATGCAGTGATTGAAGTAATTACTTGTAAATGTTGCTGATTTAAATCCTACCAGAGTTAATCTGTACATTGAAGAGATCCAAGCCATATTTAGAGGCCAGAAAATCATAGATGCTCTTTTAACTTGCATGCTTGCAACCACCCTAAAATCGTGTCAGAGAGTTTTGCTTGATCAGTTATTGCTTTTTCCTCCCCTTTCATAGGTAATGTATGTTATCTGAGCATCTCCCCCAAGGGACCCGTATCCGCTGAAGCTCTTGTGGGCACCAATGTGACCCTTAGTGTGTCTCACGCTGGTGTCCCTCAGCCTGAGGTCATGTGGTTTAGGGGAAGCCTTCTGGTTGCTAAATGGACCGTTGGTAACAGCTCGCAGTCAGGGGTTGCCTCAGACGTTTTTAAACCAGAACTAAACGGATCCCTTACCTTCATGAACGTGTCGCTTCGTTATAACGGCACATACACTGTGGAAATGAATAAAATCAGGGAGGAAAAGGTCAGCGCTACATTTTACCTCTTTGTTTATGGTGAGTATGGAGAACATGGTTGATAACACGTTATAATTAATTAGCGATAGACAGCTTTATTGATAGATTAATAAGATTATATTTGGCTATTTTTTTGAGGTCATCTGTATTGATTTATAACTGTTCCTGGTTGGCCAGTTAACAAAAACTAGCAATTTAATTAATTTATTTTGTTTTATTTCGTTATTTATATTATTTTTTGTGAATTTGGTAAAGATTTTGTGAAATAAACGTCTTATTTTCTCTAATTCTTATCCATCTTGTGCTTATGGTATTGGCATTTAAAAAAAAAAAAAAAATTATAATATATGCTAATTATAATATATAACTTTAATTAATGAATCATTCACAAACACTACATACTGATTAACCCATCAGTGGTTCATGTGTATGAGAAATAAATGACTAAAATGTGCCACTTGTTCCAGGGTTATTATAGTTTATTAAAACTGAAACTAAAATTAAAACCATAAAAAAATGTTGTTACTTGAAATAAAATAAACGTTAACTGAAATTTTACATTTTTTAACCAGTTTACAAGGCAACATTTCTTATTGTAATTTTGTTTAACTTGACATACTTAATTAAAACTAAAACTGAAATAAAAATTGATAAAACTATACAAATATGATGAAAACAGAACAAAATGACTAAAACTTTTAACTATAATTAAAATGAAAACATAAATATTAAAAAAATATTCAAAATATAAATACAATAGTATTTTAAAGATACTAGAATAACACTGGCATGTACATGAACTAATGATGTTAAGCATCTAATTATGTTTCTTATTGTTTGTTAATGTAATTATGAAAGAGTTACTATGTAGAGCAGGGCAGTACAATTTAATATTTATTATGTAGTCATGAATAAAATCAAGTGACTTTCTCAATTATTTTAATGCACTTTTGATTTTGATTTTAATTTTCCTAAAGACTGTTATTATGTACCATTTAGCTATTGTTCCTTGTCTCATGACACATGCATATAAGAGCAATTAATAAGTGTCTTTGATTTAAACTTCAGCAGCAAAAAGAATGTCAGAGTTGGTAAATGTGATTCATTTTCACGAATCTCTGATTCCTTGTCTCTCTTTCTCAATAGATATCATCATGAATGTATCCCTGCACACTGATCCAGGAGACACCATTGAGGGTGAAGTGAGGTTCACCTTGTCTTATAGCACAGTGCAAGGGGAGGCCAAAGAGGTGTGGTGGTTCTTTAATGGGCTCCAGTTAAAAAATGGATCTCATTATTCCATCAGTGGGAAGAACCTTATAATAAACCAGCCCAGCAGGAACGACACGGGCCGCTACACTGTATTACTAACCAACCCGTTCAGCTCTGAGACGCAGCACAGGAACATCACAGTGCTGTGTGAGTATATGATGATGATGTTCATTTAAAGGAATAGTTAAGGCAAAAATGAAAATTTGCTGAAAACGTACTCAGCCTCAGACCATCCAAGATATAGATGAATTTGGTTCTTCATCAGATTTGGAGAAATGTAGCATCACATCACTAGCTCACCAATGGATCCTCTACAGTGAATGGGTGCCGTCAGAATGAGAGTCCAAACAGCTGATAAATGCATCACAATAATCCACACTACCCCAGTTCTTCAATTAACATCTTGAGAAGTGAAAAGCTGTGTTAGTAAGAAACAAATCCATCGAGATATTTTTAACTTCAAACCATCGCTTCCAGCTAAAATACGAGTCCATAATCTATAATAATGTTTCCTCCAGTGAAAAAGATGTCTGGTCTGAATCAGGAGAGAAATCTGCACAGATCAAGCACCGTTTACAAGCCCAAACAGTTCTAAACAAATATGCTGGTGGATTTTGATGCCAGAGGAAAACAGGAGATGGATTTTTTTTTACGGGAGGAAGCGTTGTTATGGATTATGGACTCGTATTTTGGCTGGAAACAACAGTTTAATTTAATGCTTTAATGATGGATTTGTTTCAGCTTTTCACTTCACGATGTTTTCACAATGTTAACTGATGGACTGGAGTGGTGTGGATTACTTGTGGATTTTGGTGATGTTTTTGTCAGCTGTTTGGACTCTCTTTCTGACGGCACCCATTCACTGCAGAGGATCTATTGCTGAGCAAGTGATGCAATGCTACATTTCTCCAAATCTGATGAAGAAACAAACTCATCTACGTCTGGGACGACCTGAGGGTGAGTACATTTTCAGCAAATTTTCATTTTTGCCTGAACTATTTTTTTAAGAGTCTTTCCCAAACAGTAGCCCGTTTCATTTCCGACATCTTATTTTCCCTCTTCGGCTGCCCTTAGATGGACCCGATATGCCAGTTCTCAAGGTCAGTCCCACAAAAGCAGTCTTTGTTTCGGGAGAGTCTCTGTTCCTCTCCTGTCAGGCCGAGGGTGAACCGCCCCCCTCCGCCACATGGTTTTTCAATGGCAGGTCCACTGCAACGTCATCAACAGGAACAGTCCATCTCACCGATGTTAAGACGAGTCAAAGTGGTGTTTATACTTGCGTGATGATCAACACCAGAACTGAGGCGACACTTCAGAGAAACATCACTATAATTGTCTATGGTAGGAGTTTGCAATTCAAATTCAAAATAAGGGAATACCAGCATATTAAGGTGTTGTGCATCTTGTAAATATTCTCTTGATATTTTTCTGCTGACAGTGTTTGTTAAAGCAGTAAGCCATTCAAGACAGAGATGCTTGTATTTCTCTTCTTCTTTCCATCATGTCAGAGTCTCCCAGCGGTGAGCCTCTGTGTTCAGTGCAGGCTGTGAATGGAGGCGCAGCGCTGCAGCTCCTCTGTCTGTGGCCAGGCGGCGCTCCGGAAGCACAGGTGTCCTTTCTCAGCCTGAGCACAAATGCAAGTGGATACGGCAATTACAGTATGACTATAAATGACATTCAGAGCTTAAACGGACGAGAAATCATCTGTAAAGCTGAACATCCTCTAATTCAGGCACAATGCAGTGTCATTCCCCGTAAGTCATGCTCTGTTTCTTAGTTGAGTTTCAAATGTTAATATGTTACAAATTTATTCCACTTGGAAACTGTGGAATTTCCTTGTAATTTTAGATGTTATTTTAAGTTGAATATCATTTAATATAAATGAATGATGAATAGTAAATAAACAGTATTAAGAAATACATTTAAATTTAAATTTGCAAGGAAATTCTGTAGATACCAAGTACAATTAATTTGTTTGTTCAGAATTATTAATATTTCAAATTTAGTTATGATGAATATTATTATTTGTTGCTAAGATACATGATACCCTAATAACGCTAAAAATACATTGCACACACCTAGTGGGTTAAAATTGTATAAAATTTATAATCAAAATTTCTATTACTCCATCCACTTTGTAGGCCAAAACCTGCAGAAATTCTAAATAATTAAACAAATAAATAAAGAATTTTAAAAAAGAAGAAGGTAAAAATAGGAAAATAAATAAAGGAATAAATGACTTCATAAAACAAATGCAATTATTTTCAGTTAAATATTTTATAAATAATTAAATAATTTGGTAAATGGACTCCTGTTTTAATTTTTGTGTTTTTGTCTGTTATTTGTATATTTATTTTCTGTATTTGTTTTTTATCATTTTTAACTTTATTTTTATTCTTTCATTTTTTTGTTTATGCATTGATTTATTTTTTTTTATATATTAATCCACCATCTTGAGTTTTTTTTTTAACCTAGCATGTTGCAATGCATTATGGGATTGTCTTCTACGCAGTGCGCTTAAGGAGCACTATTTGTGTAGCTGCCTATATAGAGTGTTCCAAATTGTTCACTTCATTCATTTCAATTACGATGCTTTAGAGTACAGTAAGGCTTTGGAATAGCACCTTTATGTCATTACATATGTTGCAGGTGGTCCTGTGGACTTTCTCCCAGTAATTTTAACCAGCATGAGTCAAGATGAACAGACGATGGTTGTGATCCACTGCTCTGCTGAAGCCACACCTGAAGCCCTTGTGCATTGGATCAAGAATGGAAACCGCTTGCAAACTGGGCCCAAATACCAGATCAGTGCAAACACAACTCAACTGTTTATTTATGATTTTAAAGTCACTACAGACCTCGACACGTACACCTGCACCGCCATCAACCCTCTCGGCAATAAAACTGTGGACACTACATTGCTGGGTATGGATCCATTATACACTAGTCAACATTTGAAGTGGATCAAAACCTTTCATCAAAGTTGTGCTAAAACCTAAAACCAAAATGTGTTCTTGTCTTAGGACAACTTTGATGAACTTTTTTGATCCACTCCAAATGTTGACTACTGTAGCTTATCATTAGCAATAATGGGTTGTTTTGACCTTTCGAATGTTTGTACCACTGAAAAATTTGAAATTAGATTTTGTCTGTCTGCACCTCTGTTTAAAAGTTTGGGGTCAGTAACATTTTTTTATTTTTAAAGAAATTAATACTTTTTTCAGCAGGGATGCATTGAATTGATCATAAGTCACAGTTTCCACTAAAGTATTAAGCAGTGCATCTGTTTTCAACATTAATAATAATCAGAAATGTTTCTTGAGCAGCAAATCAGCATATTAGAATTTCTGAATTTCTGAAGGATCATGTGACTGAAAACTGGAGTAATGATGCTGAAAATTCAGTTTTGCATCACAGGAATAAATTCTGTTTTACAATATATTCACATAGAAGATGGTTATTTTAAATTGTAATAATATTTCACAATATTACATTTTTTACTGTATTTTTTAATAAAATAAATGCAGCTTTGGTGCGCATAAGAGTCTTAATCTGTCCTCAGACTATTAAATGGTAGTGCATGACTTTGAATTCTATTCATTCTATTTTATTCTGTTAATATATTACATTCTTTTCAAAATATGCATTTTCAATTGTTTTTTTTTTTATTTAAGGCCCTCAGATCTCAAATTCAAGTGTTTTCCTGAGTAATGATCAAACAGAAGTGACTCTAACATGGGATGTTCCTCTCACCTCTGTTATTACAGGTACAAGCTAATAATCACAGATTGCTCCCATTAAAGTTTTCTTTGAATATTAAATAAAAAATAGTTTCCATTTCAGTGCATATGAAAAGTTTCATCGTATTTTAAAGGCTTTGACATCCAGATGAAGGGCCCAGAGCTCTCAAGCCCATCTCAACCCAAACTCAGCATCGCATCAGACTTCCACACCATCCAATCAAAGCTGGCCTCCGCCAGAACCACGACCATCTCAGGACTCGACCCAGAATCCACATACTATTTCAGGATCATCCCTAAAGCCGGCAGAACCGCGGGAGAACAGTCAGAGCAGCATCGGATTGGACCAGGTGATGAGAATCGCAAATCTGAATAAGCTTTAAAGAGCTCCTTTCATCAGGAATCAAACTTTACTTGATCTTTTGAGATAAAAGAGCTTGGTATACTATGAAAAAACATACTCTTCAGTGCAAAAATAGCATTAATTGAAATGAAACATCAAAAACGGCTGACCTGAACAGTTAGCCAGTCTTATTTCTGCACTGATTTTTATGAATCTGTCACAGTGGGATGCGGCTTTTTAAAGAGGCTGTTATTGAAGCATATAGCAATTAAAAAATTCATCAGCCCGAAAGCAAATCTGAACCTGTGTGTTTGTGCAACTCTGCCTTTTTGCTCATTTTCCATGTGAACAGGCTATTTACATAAAAGTCTCATAAAAATCAGCAAAAAAAAAAAAAAAAATGCCTGTTTAATTTTAGGGATCAGAGGAATCAGGAAAATTGAATTATTACAGACATTTATAAATACATACTACAAATACACATTCAAAAGTTTGGGATCAGTACGATTTTTAATGTTTTTAAAATAAGTTTCTTATACCCATGCTGCATTTATTTGCTCAAAAGTACAGTAAAAATAGTAATATTGTGAATTTTCAGCATCATTACTCCAGTTTTTAGTGTCACATGATCCTTCAGAAATCATTCCAAATTCTGATTTGCTGCTCAAGAAACATTTCTGATTATTATCAATGTTCAAAAATAGTTGTGCTGCTTCATTTTTTTGTGGAAACTGTGATACATTTATTTTTTCAGGATTCTTTGATGAATAGGAAAGTTCAAAAGAACAGCATTTATTTGAAATAGAATATTTTGTAACATTTTAAATGATCAATTTCATGCATCCTTGCTAAATAGAACTATTATTTCTTAAAAAAAAAAAAAAAAAAAACTTACTGACCCCAAACTTTTAAACGGTAGTGTATGATATGTCTCCTTTAAGTCTTGTACCGCTGGTTGTGTTGCTGATGTGTTGTTCAGCTGCTGGACTCAGTGGAGCTGCTATCGCTGGTATCGCCGCTGGAATCCCCTGCGTTCTTCTCGTCCTCCTCATTGTGCTGGCCTTCATCTACTGTGGAAGACGTGGTGAGTGATGCTTCCTCCAGCTACAGTCTAAAGTGCAGTCAGTGGAGTATGGGTTCAATTCCCAGTCAACACATATTGGCAAAACATATACCTTGAATGCGCTTTAAAGGGATAGTTCACCCAAAAATAAAAATGTTGTCATCATTTAATCACCCTCAAGTTGTTGAAAACACACAAAAAGATACAGTATTTTGAAGAATGTTGGTGACCAAACAGTTTCTGGTAGCCATTGACTTTCATAGTATTTTTTCCATACTGTGGAATGGCTATCAGCAACTGTTTGGTTACCAACATTCTTCAAAATGTCTTCTTTTATGTTCAGCAAAAGAAAGAAACTCATACAGGTTTGGAAAAGCTTGAAGGTGAGTAAATGATGACAGAATTTTTTCTTTTTGGGGTGAACTATGCCTTTAGGTCATGTTAGATAAAAGCGTCTCCCAAATGCATAAATGTAAATGTTGATCAGTTGATACTTAAGTATATAAATCTCCAAAATCTACAGTCAGTCAATACATGATGAGAAATTTGTTTTCAGATGGAAAGTAAAATAATCATTCAATTTCAGAATTATTTTTAAATTAATAAAATTTATGGTGTTTAGGACCTTAATGCACAGTGTTGAGGTTTTATATCACCTTGAAAGGTTTATAAGCCACATGCGTATAGTAAAATTAATTAATTATAGTTCATTAGTATAGTTGTATTTTGTTTCTGGTTACAAAATAATATAGCAATTTGCTACCTTAATAAAATAATAAATAAAATAAATAATGTGTGGTCACAAGGGTTATTTTAGTATAAATGATATACTGTTACATTTTTTGTGAATATTTTGAATTAGATTTTATTTTTATATTATCTGTTTTCATTTTATTTTTTGTAAGTAGTTTTTAAGTTTTAGTTTTGGTTAATTTAGTTTTAGTTATCCTTGGCAACTTGTTGAAATAAAAGTTTTTTTACATTATATTTTCTTATTTTACATATTAGAAAATATGTTTATTTTAATTCAAGCAATGATTTTTTTTCAGTATTAATCAGTTTTAACCCTGGCAGTCACAGATGTGTGATGCATTTTACAACGGCTTAAAATGCAGCTCATTCAATCTGAACTAATAAATGAATCTGTTCAATGACTCTTTTCCTCAACAGATCGAATCCCCAGGTATCCTGTATCGAGAGCAGTGGAGAAGGTAAAAGAGCCCATTTTTGTGTTACTGTGAGCCTGTTCTTCATCTTCTCTGAAGTGTCTTTCTCGTATCTTCAGGCTGTCATCTCTCAGTCTACTCTGAACCCTCATCGCCTGCTGAGAGCCAGACTGAAACCCCCGCCTGCGTACAGACATCAGCAGGTACCTACTGACTCACCTTCAGTGATACGTGACATCCTTTTGTGTTTACTGACTGTTTTTCTGTGTTTTGCAGCCTGAGCGATCGGCTCCTTTGCCGTCTATGAACTCAGGCGTGAGAATGGCCACCACTGTCTGACTCTGAGAGGATGTGAGCTCAACGAAATATAACCTTTAACCTTATCCTGGACATTTGTTGACATGTTGCAGCCCAGACTCGAACCAGTGTCGTCCATGTGAGCACCACAGCTACTGCTGCACCATTTATTCTGTCATTCTAAGTGTATTTTAAATTCACATCAGTAGTATGTGAGAACTGTATCAAAATGATAAAGTTTCTGTCATTTATTTTGAAATAGTAATTTTGTTAAGAAATTTAATATTTTTATTCAGCAGGGATGCATTAAATTGATCATAAGTGACAGTAAAGACATTTATAATGTTACAAAATATTTTTATTTCAACTACATGCTGTTCTTTTGAACTTTCTATTCATCCTGAAAATAAGTATCATGGTTTCCACAAAACTATGAATCAGCACAACTGTTTTCAACATTGATCATAATCAGAAATGTTTCTTGAGCAGCAAATCAGCATATTAGAATGATTTCTGAAGGATCATGTGACACTGAAGACTGGAGTAATGATGCTGAAAATTCAGCTTTGCAACAAATAAATAAATTCCTTTTTAAAATATATTTACATTTATTTACATATATTTAAATTGTAATAATATTTCACAATTTTACTGTTTTTACTTATTTTTGATCAAATAAATGACTTTTCAAAATAACATTTTCCTAAAAAATATGAGTAATCTCCTCTGGAGCTTCAGAATTTCAACAATGTCTCAAACTTTGCTCAGATTAAAAAGTCAGAGATCTCAAAATGAGCTCACTTATTTTTCATCAAATTCTCAAAAATCGGTTGATATTCATGTACATTTTATTGCTCTGTACTCTTATACTCTATATACAACTTATATTTTTCTTTCTTTTTTTCTGTACTTAATTTTAAACTTTTCTTCCATACAAACTTCTTTCCTTCTGAATGATCAGACAAAAATTGCTGGTAAATTTCACAAATAATAACAAAGAAGCATCAAGTACCTTTGAATTAAACATGAAATCTAGTAGAAAAAAATTTAATTTTTCTTGTAAAACATCCTCTAATCTTTGTTTTATTTACAACTTAGAAAAATCTTTTTTTTTTTTTTTTTTTTACAGTGTGGTAAAGATTTCAAGTTAAAACTGTCTGATCTTGCGTTATTTTTTTTATTGCTGCACAATTACCACATTAGTATTTTTGTCATGCATAAAAACATTTACTAATGAGCCATTTTAAAACACTCATTTATCACATCAAAGTCATTGTGGCACTGTCAAAAAAGAGTCATGGACATGTGATGTGAGTGAAAATGTGCATAAGCGACATCATCATGTGTCCACTCACAGCGTGTCACCACACTCACAGCTGAATGAAAGTGTGCGCTTCAGCATGTTGCATTGACCGCAGCAGTACTGCAAGCCTCTGCACATCACCGTTCCAGAACGGCCAATACAACAACAAAAAGAGCCTTCCCCCTCCAAACCCCGAGTGCGGACCCGGCCGGCGTGCAGCGGTCACGTGCCTCCCACAGCATCAAGCTCAAGTGCATTTGTTCTGTGTGGCCTGTTTTAAAGGATTTTGCCTCCATCGACAGAAAAACAGAGAGGATAACTTTTTGGAATTCGGCCTGGCGGGTCCTTTTTGAAGTTACGCTCGCTGCGGGTCCCACTTTCTCTCTCTTTCCCTCTGGGAAGGTCAATATTTAAGCAGGTTCATTTATCCTGAAGACCTCAGGTAAGAATCCCTCAGTCAATTCACATTTGTGATGGTTTTCAGGATAAATGTGATAGTTTGTTGCAGTTTCTAGTGAGAAGGCCCTCTAAACTGACAAACCATATGTAAACTCTTGAAACTTGATGGATAAAAGAATGTAATCTTCTCAAAAAGGGTTTTTTTTTTTTTTTTAAGTTTTTCTGTATAGTAGTGAACAAAAGTCTCACTTTTAGTAAAAACTCTTTTATAATTAAATGCAAAATCTTTCATTATAAATGAATGTATATAATCAGCTATTTAAAGAAAAAAATGAATTGAACTATTTAAACAAAAAAAAATGTCATCTTTAAAAAACAATTAAAAACAAAACAAAAAACTTTATTAAAAACTTTTTAAGTCTTCATGGATACCGAAAGTTTCACTTTTAGTGAAAATTATTTTATAATTAAATGCTAAATATTTCATTAAAAATTATATTATTCTTCATTTTAAATAAATAAGTAAATAAATCAAACTCTTGAAATTTGATGGATAAAAGTATGTAATCTTTAAAAATGCATTTTTTATTTTTACCTTTAGTCTTAACATTTAGTCTTAATGTGTAGCAAGGAGTGGAAAGTTCACTTTTAGTGAAAATTCCTTTATAATTAAATGCAAAAACTTTCATTACAGATTATTTTATGAGGAATTTAATGAAAAAAATTTGCATTTACTTATTTTATTTGTTTATTTATTCAGCATTATTCTGCTTTAATGACAGAAGTTCATTTCATTTCATACAGACACACACACACACACTCTCATTGGTTTTTGAAATATATGTTTAAACTCAGTTTAAAAACTGCATTTTTTTTTTGTACATGAAACACAATGCACCAGGCAATGTTGTGCAATCATGCAGAAGCTTTATGTAGAGTATTATGCTGAAATTCATACACAGAACAAGGTCTGCAGAACTTCAGACTGTTATTGTAACCATAATTAACCATAATTAGTCATATCACAATAAGCATATGTATATTATATATCTTATAAATATGATTCAACATTTTATATACAAGGTTTTCACATATTTATAAGATTCTCTTCGCAGTGATGCTCAGGCCTCACAGAGGAATCTAATTGTTTATGCTATAGCGCCCTCTGTGGCAAGACTGAGAATGCACTATACTTGTGTCACATGATGAATTGCACTTTTCAAAAGCAACCATACATGAAAAGAAGTTTGTGTAGTTTGAAGCGTCTGCATTCAGGCTGTTATGTAGAGCATGTTTCAGATCATAGACTACTGACAGCTAGTCATTTCTCCTGGTGTTAGTTTTGGTAGACACACTGTTTGTTGTCCCTGTGCTGTTTTGCATGAGTTTGTTGTCCAGCTCTGTTGTTACATGTTTACATGTTGTTTTGTGGCATTGCAGTTTGGCGTTGTGTTTCTAACTATTTGCCAAATGGTGTTTGGTCCTTTCTGAGAAGTAATAATGTCACATGTTCCGATATACAAGTAACTAATGCTGTTTTGCTTGTGCAAACTCTGATGTGTACTGTAAAAGCACAGGAAATTGCAAACGCACGTACAATCTGAGATGTCAATCTGGCTATGTGAGGAGTAAAACATAGAGTTAACAATGCACACTACATTTTCTTTGCATAAAGGACATAGCCATTGTGGCAAAATAGTAAAAGAATGTAAAATATTTTTTAGGTTCTGTGTAAATGAATCAGAGCTGTTGATATGACAGCTATGCACAACATATAATACTTTTTAGGTTCTGTGTAAATGAATCAGAGCTGTTGATATGACCGCTATGCACAACATATAATACTTAAATTCAGATTTATGCGTTTGAAAAATGCTTTTATCCAAAGCGACTTATTGGGTTCTGCATACACTTTTTTTATTAGTTCATGCATTCCCTGTGAATCGAACCCATGACCTTTATGTTGCTAACACCATGCTACTGTTTGAGCTACAGGAACGTTAAATATAGGCCTATGTATGGAATACAAGACCAGTTAATGAATTGTCATTGATTATACAATTCACTATAGAAATATTCTGATGATGTCATCAGTGTTACATTTTAAATACTGAACATTCTATTAATGTAAGTCGGATGTACATTGTCAGACTTTAATCTTACAAACTATGCAAATGAAAATCTAAAGGAAAAAAAATAAATTCATAAATTATTTTACTTTAAGAAAATGCAGGCTATTTTATAAATGATTCATATTTTTGCATTGTAACAATTAAGCATATTTAGGTTGAAAAACAGAACAACAACAGGAGGTGACAAGCCTTACATTTTGTTGTAGAGTTATAGATATATCAGTGTTTTCGAATTCCTGTGGTTGTAGAGATTTTTGATTTTTAGGTCAGGTTGAATCTGCAGTCTCTGTCCCAGTTAATTTGCTGACTTCAATGGCTGCAATACGGTGTGTTTTCCGCAAACTGAAAACTCGTCAAAATCCTATTGGTTAAACTGGCAGTGGGCGGAGTCACACAGACCAAAACAAAAACAGACATTCTGACGCAGAACACACATTACTATGGAAGTGTGTTTCCACCACTGAATTTAAAAAAAAGCTAATTGTGACTTTTTATCTCACAATTCTGAGTTTTTTTCTCGCAATTGCGAGTTATAAAGTCAGAATTGTGAGATATAAACTCGCAGTTCTGACTTTTTTCTCAGAATTGCATGATATAAATTTATAAATATAAATAGAAGTTTATATGTTGCAGCTGTGACTTTCTTCTCAGAATTGTGAGTTTATATCTTGCAATTCTGACTTTATAACACACAATTGAGAGTTTATATCTCACAATTCTATGAAAAAAGACAGAATTGCAAGATATAAACTCGCATTTGTGTGAAAAAAGTCAGAATTGTGAGTTTGTATTACTCAGTTGCGAGAAAGAAGTCAGAATTGCTAGTTTGTATTACATAATTGCGAGAAAAAGTCAGAATTGTGAGTTTGTATTACTCAGTTGCAAGAAAAATGTCAGAATTGCGAGATATGAACTCGCATTTGTGAGAAAAAAGTCAGAATTGTGAGTTTGTATTATATAATTGAAAAAGTCAGAATTGTGAGATATAAACTCGCATTTGTGAGAAAAAAGTCACAATTGCGAGTTTGCATTATGCAATTGCGAGGAAAAAAAAGTCAAAATTGCGAGTTTGTATTACACAATTGCCAGAAAAAGTCAGAATTGTGAGATATAAACTCGCGTTTGTGAGAAAAAAAGTCAGAATTGTGAGTTTGTATTACACAGTTATGAGAAAAAAATGGGGGTAACGGGCTTCCACTGAATAAAAAAAAAAGCTAACTGCGACTTTTTATCTCACAATTCTGACTTTTTTTCTAGCAATTGCAGGTTTACCTCTCGCAATTCTGACTTTTTTCTCGTAATTGCGAGTTTACGTCTCACAATTCAGACTTTTTTCTCAGAATTGTGAGATATAAACTTGCATTTGAGAGAAAAAAAGTCAGAATTGTGAGTTTGTATTACGCAATTGCGAGAAAAAAGTCATTTGACAGTAGAAAAAAATGCCTGTAGCATTGTTTTTCGGACAAACAAGTGTGTAAACTTGTAAACATGTTTCCTAAATGTCTGCAAACATATTATATCATATATTATATATTACATATTATATATGATATTTTTATGCTTTAGTAAAATATTTACATACAGCACCTTTAACATCCTCTGAAACTTTCCATTGCACAAAAGTGGGAAAAAGATTCTTTAGAATATTAAAATTTTCTTCACACTAAAAGAAAAGTTCTTTTAAAAAAAGTCACTGAAAGATTCTTTGGGGAGCCAAAAATGGTTCTTTTGGAAGCTCTGTTTTTCAAAGTGAAAGGTATGTTCTTGACCTGTATATATCGTGCATGATTGTGTGTGTGTAATTGACTCTAATGTGTCTGTCAGTGCGTTTAGCTCCTCAGGATGTACAGCTTTATGGGAGGGGGCTTGTTCTGTGCCATCGTGGGCAACATCCTGCTGGTGGTCTCCACGGCGACAGACTACTGGATGCAGTACAGACTGTCCGGCAGCTTCGCTCACCAGGGCCTGTGGAGATACTGCATGTCTGGCAAATGCTACACGCAGACCGACAGCATCGGTGAGTGCCAGACATTATTTATTTCACTGACTGTGTTCAAACATGAATCCCAAACACACGCACCCCTCTCTCATTGGTCAGAAAAACACATAGTCCCACCCCAAATTCATGCACATAAACCGTAAAAATTAAGGTGTAAATAACACAATTTCAAAATGTAGAAATTCTTCTACTTAAAAATTTCACGTTTAATTCAGTGTTACATATATATATAATATATTAGATTCTTATTTTGCAGCATGATTCCAGCATTACCACACATTTTGACCAATTAATATGCAGAATTTTTTCAGTCATTTGTCATCACTAGATAATTATATTGTAGAGACTCTGCTATCAAAGAGCAGTTTATAGTCTGAAATATTTGAGAGCAAGTGTAAGTAGAAAAATCTGTATTCATTATAGACAGTACATGACATTTATATGATTTCATTCAGATGTTTTCATTTCAGTGAGTTTTCACTGAGTGAATGTTCACTGGAAATTAATTTTAAAATTTATTTAAAATATTTAGAATGTTTTTGTAAAACTTTTGACATTTTGGATGTTAATTTAACATTTTTATGACTTTACTGATATTTTATTCATTTCAGTGTAATTTCTGAAAATTACAGTTTTAAAATTCCATTATAATTTTAGGTTTTCCGTGAAACTCAGTTATTAAAATAAATAAACAAACAAACAAATCCACCCAGGAAATGGTCGAAGATTCGGAATATTTTAACAAAACTCAGAATATTTTCACATTTAACTTTTAAAATAAAATTAAAATAAAATGAGAAAAAAATGTTATTTTTAATTTATTTTTTATTTACATTTATTTTGATATTATCATTATTTTAATATTTTAATATAATTTTTCTTCATATAAAAATGAAAGAAAGGCTACAAAAATTGGACTAAATTAAGACATTATTAGTCCACCTTTTAACTATTAAGGCTGCAGTGATTTATGAAATGTTGCTCCTTTAACTGCAGTTTCCCTAAATTTGAGAAGTTCAATGCAAAACTTTGTGGGTAAAGTACAAGTTCCTCCATCAGTCTAAGCTAAATTGTCCACGTCTCTCTTTGTTTCTCTCTGTCTTTCATTTCAGCTTACTGGAATGCGACCCGGGCCTTCATGATCCTCTCGGCGATGTCGTGTTTTGCGGGAATCATCGCAGGCATCCTCTCTTTCGCTCACTTCTCCGTCTTTGAGCGATTCAACCGTTCCTTCGCTGCAGGGATCATGTTTTTTATCTCCAGTAAGTCTTTCCTTTCCAGATGCTTATACAGGCAGATAATGAACACAGTAAGTCATGTAGACTTCTCTTTATGTCTCCTCCAGCGCTCTTTGTTCTGCTCGCTATGGCCATCTACACCGGGGTGACGGTCAACTTCCTCGGGAAGCGTTTCGGCGACTGGCGTTTCTCCTGGTCCTACATTCTGGGCTGGGTCGCTCTGCTCATGACCTTTTTTGCAGGTCAGTAAAGATGGATTTTTTTTTTTTTTTTTCATGTCCAGCATGTCTTTTTGATCTCATGGAACATCTGTGTTTTTTTGTTTTTTTTTCAGGTATATTTTACATGTGTGCCTACAGGATGCATGAATGCCGCCGAGTGGCCGGCTCTCGCTAAAACACAAGAGAAAGTTTTCCAGAAACTCAAGCAAACACTCAGGTGTCTAAACATGTATATACAGGTGTTTGGTTATCTGATCCCACTTTAAAAAGTACCAATATAAGTTGGAAGAAAGATAATATATGCCACATTCTGATTCTGCAGGTTTTCCCACAGGATTTCTTTAGTCTCTATCCCAACATTTTAGATGAATGTTTTTGCACATTTTTATTCACACAATACTGAATAAATCCGAATGATTGTTCATGCACAGAGAGACAAAATCTCAAATAAAATCTCTGATTATTCTCATCATTCGATGTCATTCTGTTTATTTACTGACTGACATAAACTAGTGAAGGAAGGTCAACATTTTGGCTGTTAATTTGACATTTCTAGGACTATACTGAGGTTTTAATGACAATTACATTTTAAAATTCCCTGATATTTTTAAGTTTTCATGATGGTGGAAGCTCTTATTTACAAAATTCCAAAATATTTTGAATAATCAGAATATTTTAATGAAACTCATTTTATTTTCACTGTTAATTTAGAAATAAACATACAAAACACTTTTTTTAAATAGAAAAACTATATTAATATTCTATATTTTTAAATTAATATTGTTGCCTTATTATTTTTAATATAATTTTAAATTTTTGTAGATTAATTTTAAAAATCCTTGATATATTATTCAGATTTTATTGACAACACCCATAAATTAGTCAGGAAAAAGTTTAATATTTATAATATTTTGGTGAAACTCTCAACATTTTGACTTAATAAACTAACATTTCTATGACTTTATTAAGATTTATCCATTTCAATAACGTTTTAAAATTTCCTGATATATTATTCAGATTTTCCTAATAATATTAATCAACTGACCAGAAAAAAAGTTTAAAATTAAGAATAATTTTGTAAAACAATCAACATTTTGGCTATTAATTTGGTATTCCTATTACATTTTCAGACTCGAAATTTAAAATTTTAAAATTCCCTGATATTTCTAGGTTTTCCATGATGGTGGAAATAAAATAAATAAATAAATAAATAAAATTAAAATAAAAAATCCAAAACCACCACAGGGAATGGTTGAATATCCGTGTATTTTAATGAAACTTTCTTAATCATCAAATCAGAATGATTTCTGAAGGATCATGTGACACTGAAGACTGGAGTAATGATGCTGAAAATTCAGCTTTGATCACAGAAATAAATTATATTTCAAAACATATTTAAATGGAAAACAGTTGATTTAAATTGTAGTAATATTTCAGATTTGTACAGTATGTTTGATCAAACAAATGCAGCCTTGGTGAGCAGAAGAGACTTTAGGAATAAATAACTATGCTAAATGTATCAATCCTTACATAATGAATGAATATTTAAAGTTATTAAATGAATACATACATCTTGCAATTTGCATGAAGTCATAACTGATGTTCATTTTGCCACAATCACAAGTTCAGTTTCACTCTTTTTAGTCTTCTTATGTCTAAAACACCACCTCTTAAGTAAAGAAACCGTTTTGCTTTCTCGGAAAGTGGAGGAGGAGAAGTAAAACACGAACGGATCCAGACAGGTGTTGAGGGTGCTGGGCAGGAGCGTGTAGTACCTCCACGACGGGCTGTTGTTGCTGCTGAAACCCACCAGATGGGACGAGTTGTAGGGTAAAAAACAGAGTAAAAAGATGGTCAGCGTGCACAGCGCCATGCCAATGGCCCTTTGCTTTTTCTCTTTACTTATATGAGGCCTGCTGTACAGGATGTAGATGCAGTTGATATAGCAGAAGATACAAACTAAGAGCGGCAGCACGTATAGAACCACAAACATTTCGAGTCGAACTGGTAACAGGACCTTCTTCTGCTTCTCGGTGAAGTTTTCATAGCAGACTGTTTTAGGAACGGTGGCGTTTGGATCTGGCATGTGGACAGTGATGAATACGATGCTGCAATGGGCAGCGCTGACCAGCCAGATGATGATGCTTCCTGCTGCGGCGTAGAGCGGCTTACGCAACAGTCTGTATTGGAACGGAAACGTCAGTCCTAAGTAGCGGTCAATGGCTATAGCCATGAGCAACAGAGAGCTGGTGTAAATGGTGGTGAAAAAGAAAAAGGAGGCAATGGAGCACAGGCTCTGGGATAAGTACCATTTCAGGCCAGCGGCGGCTTCGTACATCTTGAAGGGCAGAAAGAGCAGGAAGACCAAGTCAGAAGCCGTCAGGCTGAAGAGAAGGATGTCATTCGGACTGGGTTTATCACTAAGTTTCTTAAAGAAAGTGCAAATGGCCAGCAGATTGGCAGGAAGGCCGATCAGAAACGTCAGGATGTAGACGGCTAAAATCACCCAGTGGTTGATCATTTTGCATGTGAATGGACTCTGAAAAACATCAAAATGAGACTGACATTTATCCAACAATTTATATGATAGTTTTATGATAGTCATATGATCACTGGTATAGTGGGTTACAAATGTATTTGGATATTTAATTCACACTTAAAGGGCACCTATTATGCAAAATTCACTTTTATGTGTTGTTTGGACATAAATGTGTGTTGGCAGTGTGTGTACACAACCACCCTATAATGATAAAAATCCACCTGCTCCTTTTTTTAAAACCCCATAAATCATAAGCAGTTTCTCAGAGTTTACCGATCATAGAATCCGTAAGTGTGACGTCACACTTTGCGAGCCCCGCCCACGACTGTTGATGGACACTGCCGTTTTAGCAGAGACACCGCCCACACAATCCGCCATGTTTATCTTCACGCTAGAGCATTTAAAAGAAGCATTCAAGGAAAAAATGTCTTCTTATTAAGGCTATAGACCTTATTCAGTCCAGAGCAGTGAGTTATTTTCTGTTTTTGTTTTATTGTTTGGGTCATATTAACAGTGTAAACAGCATAGGTACTGTATATTACCCTGCTGTCACTTAATACACAGATCTAATATAAACATGCGATTTCTTTCCCAGCTGTTTAACTTCACAGACATAACCCACTGTGTTTTTGTAATTTACGCATTTTTTTTTACATAAATTTGTGAGAAAGAGAACTTAGTTTACTACTCCCATGCCGTGTCACAGTCGTGTGCTTCATATGTGTGTGCTCAGAAAACTGTATATCAGAAGTTTAAACTAATATGACTTTAATATGATTTCAGTGCGATAGACATGATAATCAAAACCAAACAGATGTTTCTAGCAGTTACCAGCTGTAAAGGCACTTCTCTATTCTGGAAAAGGGGGTGGGGAGCAACAACTCCTTTGCATTTAAAGAGACATGCACGAAAAACAGTGTGTTTCTGCTTTTCAAAATGATATAATAAATGATCTGTGGGGTATTTTGAGCTGAAACGTCACAGACACATTCTGGGGACACCTGAGACTTATATTACATCTTGTAAAAAGGGGCATAATAGGTGCCCTTTAAAACATCTGAAACCATGACTTTTCATGCACTGATCGTGCAAGCGAAGCGTATTGAAAAAGTAAAACATAAGATAAAATAATAAAAAAAATAAAAATAAAAATAAAAACATGCCACTTGGTTTTGTTATCTAATAACATTCATTCATTCATTCATTTCAATGCAACTTTTTCAATGCAACTTTTCATCCTTTTGTAAAAAGTAACACTAATGAACAACCACAATGCCCTAAAAACTGATTTGGACGTGAAAGTCATTGTATTATAGATAACAAAACCAAGTGGCTTGGTTTATTTTCATTTTATTGTATTATTTTATTTTATTATTTACTTTTTCAATGCAACATCCTATGCATGATCAGCACACATTTTTTGTTTTTTTCTAAAAATATCTGACCATGAAAGTCACACTTACAAATGTCTTAAAAGGCATTGTATTAAATAACAAAACCAAGTGGCATGGTTTGATTTTATTTAAATAAAAAATTTATAAAATAAAATATGAAATAAAATATCATTTTATTTTATTTAATTTTTTTTATTTTATTTTACTTTTTCAATGCAACATCCTGTGCGTGATTAGTACCCTTTTCCCCTAATGAATTAACAGCCATAATGCCCTGAAAATATCTGACCATGAAAGTCACACTTACAAATGTCTTAAATGGCATTGTATGAGATAACAAATCCAAGTGACTTGATTTATTTTATTTTATTATTATTTTACAATATTTAGTTCAGTTATTTTATTATTTGCTTTTTTTAATGCAATGACCTTTGCATGAGCTGTAATCTTTGCATGATCATGATCTTTTTTTAAGTGTGAAGTGTCCAAATTCTGTTTAAGACTAACGTATTTTGTTTAAAATAGATTGTTGTTTCGACATAAGGGAAACTATGTAAGTCACTGATGTGAAAACCACCTTACTTACCACGAATGTCTGTGTGCTTCCTGAGGTCTTCTAAGATTAAGTCTAATTTGGTTGGTTGATTTCCCTGTTTTATTCTTATAGATGACCCCATATTAAGCATTGTTCATTTACGCATTATCCAAAGCGACTTATAGTGCATTCAGGCTACACATTTTTTATCAGTATATGTGTTCCCTGGGAATTGAACCCACAACCTTTTGTGCTGCTAACGCAATGCTCTACCACTGAGCCACAGGAGCACACGAATGTATTTCAAATATATTTCAAACATCAGTAAATAGGATGTTTAAGTACTGTAAGGATACGTGACTGCTGTATTAGAGCAGACACAGCTAAAGTTTAACTAAAATGCAAAACTCCTATTGCATCTGATTCAGTAAGCGTGTCTCTGAATTCGTAGGAATGCAAACAACATGCAAACCTCAGTGTAAACAAACATGCCTTAAAATAATGTTCACACACTCATGGTTACCTTTCGACAACATGGATAAAAGTTACAATATATGATATTTTTTGTATTGGGAGTATTTTGAAATGCATCGTCAAAGCTTGTAAAATTGAAAGTTTAAGCAATTATATAAATAGTCTAATAGTTATTTTGGACTTACATTTACATTTAGTCCTTTAGCAGAGGCTTTTATCCAAATGAGGACAACAGAAGCAATCAAAACCAACAAAAGAGCAACAATAACAGTCTTACCGTTTTAACAGCAGAAGTTCCCTTGAGATTCACAAAGGCTTGTCTATAACTATATCATCATAGAAAAAGTCAAAGTTTATTCATGTTTCACACCTCTCATCATTGACGTGTATAGCTTACATCCGTTTATGAGATTAAAAAAAGATGATCTCAACTTTTGACTTCTTGAATCTAAATGATAGCTATCAGGGTTTTTCCATGCAGCCTAATATTTATTTATTTAATCGTTTTTTTTTTTTTCAGCTGAAAAATTTTTGAGGTCCGCAAGGGTCAGACATTTCATAATATTTTTAATATTCAAAAAGTGTTTTTTATCTAACATTTGACATTACTTGTAGTTTTAATCACACTACTTAGTAATGCCTTTAAGATGTTGAGGAATGTCCACATATTTTATTAAAGAAGTGCCGTTCGTCCAATATGTGCATCTTTGTTTATTATAATACACATCGCGGCCTTAATTTTGATTAAATATTATAGATGTCAATAAAGAAGGCATGTAAATAAAATAATTAAAATAATGTTTACTTGTTGTCACTGATTCAAGATCAGCGGAAAAAGAGAAACTCGAGCTGATCTAGGTGTGTTTGGTTGAGTATCACTATGGTAACCGCAGACGCCTCAACATCGCGTCGTCTGATTGGTTGCTGTGTGTCTTCACATTCCTGATTCGAGTTTGTTTGTGCTGTTTTCTCAAAAATATGTGACGACCTTCAGCCGTCAGGAATATTCCCGATCCACACAGGTGAGAAAACACATCCTGAAAGACAGAAAGCCGCTAAATCTCGTTCATACACTCAGGGGCCTCGAAAAATATTACCTCAGTCACGAGTGTTACTGCGTTTGATAAAATACAAACGACTCTGGCGTTTCTTTTAACCAGTGATAGCACAGAGACACTTTTCAAACAGATAAATTTGATGGTATTATGTTATAAAATCAATAGAAAAGCTGTTTAAAAGTCCACACGTCTATTGCTGATGTGATGAACTGCACCTGTGAAGAACTGACTTCAGAAATCCTCTAAAAATCAGCAAAACACCAGCTGATTCAAAGACACTGAGCAAATGTATGTGAAAGTTAATTTATTTGTTTGTATTATTAAAGTGTGTCTATTTTAAACAGCAGTTCACCCAAAAATGATTTGTTGCTCACACCCATGTTATTCCAAACTTGTATGCTGTTTTTATTTATTTATTTTTTACGTGTCACTTATTTAAAGTTTGTATAAAAAGAAACTTAAAATGAGGTGAAAATGATCAAATATACAGTAATAGATCACCATATTTCCATTAATAATTGATTAATTACATTGGAAAATTATGCATTATCTAATTAAAGATGCACTAATGGGTAGATATTTCCAGAACAGAAATCTGAACACTGCATAAAGCCAGCTTCAGGATTCTTGTTGGTTTTGTTGACATATTAAAGCCAAAGGTTTTTACTGAGTGGATTTTGGATTTCTCTTTTTATCACTCCATAAATCAGAAAATACTGTCAACAGTCAAAAAAAAAAAGATATATTTTCATTATGTTTTAAGGAATGAAATGTTGTCTAAAATCAGGTAAATGACATATGAACAAACCCCTCTGTAATAACCTTCAGAATATAGAGAGGAATAAAATGTAAAGTGTGGTGTAAGTGCTGCTGATGTGGAGAAAAAATGAGAAATTGTGGAAATTGTCTTTAAAGATATGTATTGTAATTGGATTCTACTGTCCAGTTTAATATCAGTTTAATATTTCTCAGTTTAATATCATCTTAAAAATAAATCACTCTTAAAAGGGTGTAAAGATGAGGACCAATGCTCTATGATAATATGAAGTAATTTTCCGTATTAATTAATCAGTTAAGTTGATTAACTACTTAATAAATTAAGATTAAGATTAAACAAAAATAAAATATGTTGATTAATTTATTAATAAATTAAATTAATCATAAAATAAATTTATTATAAATATAAGTGTCAGGATCCTGCCCTGCTTGTCTTGTCTGTGTTGTGGTTGTTTCATGTTTCTATGTTTGTTTTGTGTCTGAGCACATGGCTCTGTCTTTGTTGTCGTCTGCCATGTGCTCCTCCCGTCCTGCCTCCCTGTTTCCCGTTGCCACGCCTCGTTTGTCTGAGTGTTGTCACCTGTTCCTCATGTTCTCCTCTCCTTTATGTTGTTCTCCTTTTCCCACCTGTTTTGCCAGTTCGTTGTGCTAACGTCTCTATGTTCGCTAGCTTGTCTAACCTTTTGTGGTACTGAGTATTCCCTACCAAGTTGTTTGTGAAGATTGTCTCCTGTCTGTCTCTAGTCTCGTCTTGTCCTGTCCTGCAGGCTGAGCTCCTGGTCTGCTCCCTGCCACGCTGCTAGGCCTGCGCAGTGCCTGTGACATCTTGTGTGTGGAGTGCCAGGCCACTGCTGCTAACCTCCGGCCTCCAGCTTCGCTGCTTTCACTGTTCTCTGGCAGTCTATCATCCTGGACTAGACTCTGTGGCCGATCACCCATGCCTGCCTGTCTACAAGTCTTTCCCTGCCTGTTGTTTGGACTGTGTTGTTCACTCCCCTCCTCACCTTCTCTCGTCTTGTCAGCAAGTTTGTCAAATAAATCTGTTAACGCTCACTCTGCATTTGAGTCCTCCTTCCAGATCCCTGACAATAAGTTTGTCTTTTTGCAATGCAACAACATGAACCAATGATTAATATAATAAAAGTGTATTTTGGATGTTTTCTTTACACTAGTTTCGTTCCACAAAATCTCAACACTGACTAGTGCATGAAAAAAAAAAATTTTTGTCTGTGGTTTCTTGCCTTATGTATTTGTCATCTTATTGATCTGCAGACATGAGAGTGATGAAGATAGTGTCAACATGCCTCTCCAAGACAGAAAGTCTAGAGGACCAAACAGACCAAATCCCAAACCTAAAGACAAGTGAGTCATCGGTGAAACTATTACTGATGAGAATTTAGTTTCTCTGCAGACATTTGTAATGTCTTTTTAAAATATTTTTAGGGAGCTTCTTGATCTCAAGAGACTTTTATCACTGATCACAGCTCCAGTGTCCAAACAGGTAAAACTTTCATTTTGAGAATTATTTAAATTAAATTTTTTTTTTCAGATTACTTAAATATTAAGTTTGACTTACAATTTCTTTTTACTGCTTCAATTCTAAATCAGGAATTGAACTGCAATTTTATTCTCAGTTAAATTCTGAATTGTGCGTGTCATGACCCTTCTGTCAGTTTAGTTTCACAATAGTTAACGTAGTTGATTCATCTCTGCTCACCATCTCAGGTTTCATCTTTGAATCAATCCAAGGGACGGAAGCCTCAGAGCTCCTCAAATGTTCCTGATCACCGGAAAAACGGCACAAACACTGAAGCATCAGAGCTGGATAACTTTAGGTGCACAGCGTCCCATGTTGTCTCTTAATTTTGCTCTTACTCTGTTGCATTTTGTAACCAGCGTTCATGTCATTAACAGTGTGATCTACAGAAATCAGAGGTGCTTTAGTGACCAGCCACATCACAAACTGTTCTTGGACATCTTCACTGCCTTGATCAACAACAGACTCGGTTGCAGGTGTGCATTTATGATGCATGATGCTGTATAGTTTGTATGATGCTGATAATGTATTCCAGTATGGATGATGTATGGATCATTATAGACTAGTCTTATTTGTTTTCAGCAACTGGCTGGAAAATTCCTCCTCAGACAACATCCTTAGAGTTTTAAACTGCTTGAGATTGTTGATCAGGGATCCTCTTCACCAGGTGAGATCCAAAATCTCGGTTTAATATCATCTTAAAAATCAATAACTCTTAGAAATGTCTGTAAAAATGTGGATCAATGTGTCATGTTAATATGAAGAAATGATCCGTATTCATTAATCAGTTAAGTTGAATAACTGATTAATAAATTAAATTAAAATTAAGATTAAATTCAATTAAAATAAAATACGTTGATTATTTATTAATAAATTAAATTAATCAGAAATTAAATTCATTATAAATATAAGTCTGTGTTTTTGCTGTGCAACAACATAAACCAATGATTTTTTAAAGACAATATATAAAATATATATAAAAAAATTAGTTATGTAAAATATAAAATAGAAAGGCAGATCCACCTGATAGGTAGATATTAACATATACCATTGGTCTAATAACATATTGTATTATTACTTTTATAAAATACTATATAATGAAGCATCATTATATATAGTTTAACAGCATATATAATTAGTGTTTATCTTCTGTAGTGTTATTATATTGTTTTATGCAATTATATTGGCAACACTTTACAATAATATTCCATTTGTTAATATTACTTAACTGTATTAGTTAACGTGAACTAAAAATAGAAAAAAAAAAAAAAACTTCTAAATTATTTATTTACCTTGGTTAATGTTAATTTTAACATTTACTTAATGTATTTATTTAAATACATTATTAAAATCAACAATTATATCTGTTAATTTTATTTAATGAATTTGAGCTAACATGAACTAATAATAGTTGTACCTTTATTAACTCATGTCTTCACAGATGAATAAATACTGTAACAAATGTATTGAAAATTGTTAGTTATATTACTTCATTAACTAACATTATCAAATGGGATCTTGTTTGTAAAGTGTTACTTTTATGTTATAATATATAAGTTTATAATTCTGTATATGATATAGCTAGTGCTATTTACACCCCGTTGCAAATAGTGACATTCTGTCTTTTCATTTGCTGTATATTTTTCTGTTTCCTCTTATAGAAAGTCTTCTTTGAACTCCAAGGTGCCGGGCAGCTCGCTGAGGTAAAGATTTTCACAATGTTCAAATGCTGGAAATGCACAGCAGCTTGTGGAAATTCATCATATCTCATTGGGTGTTTTTCAGCACATGGAGTCGGTTGCAACCATGTATCTAGAATGCAGAGAACAGACTCTGGAAATCGAGCAGCTGGTTGCAATGATGTGTGAGTCAAACATGCTGCAGTACAGTATGTTACACAGTATGTACAGATTGGAAACGAGCCACAAGAAGAATAATGTGTTTGCTGTACTTGTTTCCCCATCATTTGCTCTGCAGATATGTTTCAGAAGTTGTCTACTGTTGAGGAACAAAGGCAGTGGATTATTAATTGTGGTGCACATAAGGTATTTATAGAGTGTTTTAAGGTGTTTTTAGAGGAAGTCAAACTTAACAAAGCATACAAGATATTTAAACGTAAACAAGAATGTAATGTACTTTTATAATCAAAATCCAAAATACTATAATAAAAACCATAAAAAAAATATTTGTTACTTGAAATACAATATAAAAATACTTCAAATTATTTCAAGTAGTTGTCCTGGAACCATTTCTCATTTTTTTGAAGAACTAAAATGAAATAAAAAACTATTTATTAAATGAATAAACTAGTTATTATATAAAATATTTTTTATATAAAAACTAATACAAATTAATAAATACTAATATAGGGTTATTGTAGTTAACGGACCTTAAAAAACATGTTCACTACTGGAAATAAAATGAATGTTAACTAAAATTAAAAAAAAAAAAATATATATATATATATATATATATATATATATATATATATATATGTATATAAAAATCTGTTTTTTTCCCCCAGTATTTATTCATTTTAACATGTTGTATTAAAATAAAAATTATAAGAAAAACTATATAGACATATTTAACAAAAATATAATAATAATAAAAATGACAAAAACAACAAAATTGCTAAAACTTTAACTAAAATTAAAATGGAATATATATTAAAAAAATAATTAAAAATATTATTAAAAACTATAATAGTCTACCAAACATACTAAAATAACACTGACTTACAGTAAATAATATTTAATAATCTTTTGCACAGACCCTCGTGAAGCTGCTCTCTACGCGGGACAGTAGTGTGGTATTAGGATCTCTGCTGGCTCTCACCACACTAGCTGAAAGGTAATATAATATCCTGAGTAATGTATATCTACAGCAATTAAATTAGCATGATGCATTAGATACATTAGCATTTAATCAATAATCCCACTTCTCATTTAGTCAAGAATGCAAAGAGAAGATTGGAGAGCTGTCTGTTGTGGAGCATCTTCTAGTTGTATTACAAGAGTATGACATGTTTTCGAAAAGGTAAGTAGTGACGAGGCTCGTTTGACAACTTTTTGATATCTTTTGCAGTCATTTGTACATACTAAGATAAATCAGACCCACACTGATTTGATTTTTATAAGCCTCTGGATGTTACATTTGCTAACAATGTACTTGAAGCTGTAACTTTTTTCAGGCATATTCAGAAAATGAAGTGAAAATTCAGATATTTTAAGTTGCTGTTACAAGATGCCATGAGATCTTATTATTTCTTCGTAGAATCACAATCCATCTTTGCATACTGTACATTCATAAAAACGTAACATGACAAGCATTAGTGGCGCAAAACAGAATTGCATACACTGCATACGTTAAAAATTTTTGGGTAAGTAAAAAAAAATTAAAGTACTTTTATTCGGCAGTTATACATTAAATTGATCAAAAGTCACAGTAAAGACATTTATAATGTTACAAAAGATTAGTATTTCAAATAAATGCTGTTCTTTTGAACTTTCTGTTCATTAAAGAACCCTAAAAAATGTATGTCAACATTGATAATAATCATAAATGTTTCTTGAGCAGCAAATTAGCATATTAGAATGATTTCTGAAGGATCATGTGACACTGAAGACTGAAGTAATGATGCTGAAAATTCAGCTTTGATTACAATAAATTACATTTTAAAATTTTTATTTTTATTATTATTTGTATTATTATTATTATTATTATTATTATTATTATAATTATTAGTATTATATTGTGTGTGTGTGTGTGTATATATATATATATATATAATTATTTATTTATTTATTTATTTATTTATATTTTTTAATAATACAAACAAATATAGAACATTGCAATTTTATGTGGTGCAGTGATGCCGGTAGTGGCACAGAAATGACACTTCTCCTTTAAATCTGAATTCATTTGGGTAATATTTGTGCTTATGTATCTCAGGTTGAGCGCGGAGCTGCTGAGGTTGCTGTGCTCGGTGCAGTGCGTCAGGGATCAGGTGCGTCAGTGTGACGGGGTGCCGGTGCTGCTCAGTCTCCTGCACTCGGAGCATGTGAAGCTGCTGTGGAGTGCGGTGTGGGTTCTCGTGCAGCTGTGTCAGGATCCCGACACCAGCGCTGAGATCCGGGCGTGGGGCGGCGTGCAACAGCTGCTACGCATCTTACACGGGTGAGTGTCTCAATGCCGTCCGGTCAAGTTTTGAGAGTTTTAATTGCACTTTAAGTCATGCAAAACTCTTTCTAGAGAACGAGTGTACGTGTCCGATCGCTCCACCATAGAAACGCTTTCCAGTGCCAACGCAGCAGGCAGGATACACAGACAGCACGTGTCGGCGGAGGTGAGCCCTCAAGAGACAGCGGAGAACACCATCAATCTGCAGGCAGGTGAGGATGCACAGGAAAATACAGGAATTCATTACTAATTATAATGATAAAATGAAATAAAATGCAGGGCTTAATAGATCATATAGATCATAGGCTATATTAAAAAGCTATAAAATAAGTTATCCTGTAGACATTCTCAACTCTATCTATCTATCTATCTATCTATCTATCTATCTATCTATCTATCTATCTAAGAACTAAGAAAATAAGAAAAACTAGAAAAATGCTTTTTCTCATTTAATACAAATATTTCCTTTGTAAATTAACAATTAATGAAAAATTGAATTGATTTACATCAGTTATGTATGTCATCTATCAAGACCAGACTTCAAACATGGGATGGCCCAAAAAAATTATTTCATTATTTTTTTGCAATATTTTTCTTATTTTCCTTTTAAAAAATTTTTTTTGAAGGGAAATACTCCTCCTGTTAAATGTATTTTTATTTATTTATTATTAATTCATAATTTATGCATTTATTTGTTTTATTTTTTTGGAGGTATTATTTTTACTCATTTATGTAACATTTATTTATTTCTGAATGTATTTGTATTTTTTTTTATTTATTTGTGATTTATGTGTGTGTGATATACATTTATTGTTTACGTGCATTATTATTTATGATATACATATAATTAATATATACTGTAAGTTGCATGTACAATGAGGTAGAGTGGAGATTTTTTGTGAGATTCACTCGAATGCATCAGTATGGCTGTGTTTGAGATAACTTTTCCAAAGTAGGATACATTCTGCATTGTCTTGCACTCTGGGATAAAACCACAATTAATGAAACTACTGTCCCTGTTCCCAGCATGCTGTGCAGCGATCACTGAGCTTGTTTTAGATGACACAACAGCACATAATGTGGTTCAGGTAGTCACTTCTCTTTGTCACATACTTCTCTTGAATCAAAAACATCAATTTGCATTCATCTCATATTTATATAGTCTACTGTACATGCTTTGATTCTGTTTTAGGAGAATGGTGTGTACATAATTGGCAAACTGATTTTGCCACAAAAGCTTCAAGATCCTCAGGCAAAATCTCTACAGGTACGTCAAAAGTGATTTACAGTCTCAGGCAGGTTTCATATGAAATATACTGTATTTATCACATAATAATTTAACTGTTTTCTGAAGTGTTATGCTTTCAGGGCCCTACGATTCCTTTTTAGTATGGAACGCAATAGACATCACTTTAAAAGGTATTTCATTTATTTTTCAGAAATGTATTAAATTCACTTTTTGCTTTATAGAAATGTATTACATTTTTCTTTTATTATTTCTGTATTTATATGATTTAGGTGGTTTATTTATTTATTTTTCAAAATTATTATTATTATTTTTTTTGGGGGGGAGGATTTATTTATTTATTGGTTGGTTGGTATCTAAATGAAATGGTGTGGATGCAAATTGTTTGTTTGTTCCAGACTGATTTTTACTATTTTTATTTATTATTTCAGTATTTTATTTATATGATTTAGGTGGTTTATTTATTTATTATTTTTTAGAAATGATTTATTTAGAAATTATTATGCTTTTGAATGTGTCTAAATTAAATGATGTTGGTGCAAATGATTTGCTTGTTCCAGACTGTTTTCTCCCGAGTTGTTTGAGATGTTTATTGATGTTGGGCACTATGTAAGAGACATTACCGCATATGAACCGCTGCAGGAGAAAATCGCCCTCTTATCGGTAAGATAGTGATGATCTTTGTTGTCTTCATTCGTGAATTACACCGACCCTGCTGCTTCTCCTACGTTAAATTGAAGCTTTAGCACTAAACTAGTTAGAGACAAAGGTCAAAGCTCTCTCTGTTTTCATCTGTTTATCTGTTCTGTAGGAGGAGGAATTGGATGTTCTCAGGGAAAGCATAGAGACGGTGAACCAGAACCGACCTCCTTTGAGAGTCATCAATGGTTATGCGGTTTTGGACCATCTGGGCAGCGGTGCCTTTGGCAGTGTCTTTAAGGTGAGCCTTCTTTGCTGTTTATTTGTCCTGTGTTGGTTAATAGTTAAATTGAGCCACTCATGGTTGTTTGTGCTCCCACTCAAAGGTCCGTAAGCAGAGCGGACAGAACATTCTGGCACTGAAGGAGGTGAACTTTCACAATCCGGCCTTTGGCAAAGACAAGCGATCCAGAGACAGCAGCGTGGAGAAGATTGTGTCTGAGCTGACCATCATTAAAGAACAGGTGAGTATATGGAGCCTCATTCAGGAACAGCTCAGACGTTCCTCTAGTGGTCAAAGTCATGAAAGTCATAGATCATACATTTTGTTAAATCCTATGAAACCTGTCATTTCAGCCTAAAAAAATAAAAATAAATCTATTTTGCACTTTAACATTAAGATTTTTGCACAATGACCTTGCTTGCATGACGAATAAGCACATTCTCATTACTGTAGTGCTGAATGAATAAATAAATAAATAAATCTAATATTATTTAAAAGTTTCAGTGTTTAGGTAAAATTATTTGTAAATCATTTCTGTAGATTTTAATAAAAATCATGGTGTATTTTAAACGATGATGTTCATTACTGCATTTTAACATAATTTTGGTCATTTAAATGTGTTTAGTTTGTAAATGAATGTCACAATTAAAATAAGTAATGGATCTGAAGTCATTTTCATTAAGCAAAATTTTTTATTTTTAAGACCCTGAAACTCTCACACTGCGCTCAACAATGAAATCTGTCATTAATAATTCTTCATTTCTTTCAGATGTCTCATCCAAACATTGTGAAATACTTCAAAACATTTTTAGAAGGTATGTACTCCTATTTTTATATATAAATTGTATTATATATTATATTAATATTTAATGATATGCATATAATGAATGTTTAAGTTGTACAGTGGGATCCAAACGTCTGTGAAAATACTTCAATTTTCATGTTTTCCCACATTTAATATAAATGTTCCCCTTTCAGTCGGTCACTCCGAGTCACGTCGGATGACCGACGAAATTGGGATCTCGCCAGAGAGACCAATCCACTTCGAGTGTAACTAAACGAGCCAATGGACATTGGCATGCGATTATTGCATCCAGCTGCCGCTGATCACAGCGTGAGCATAAGAGGCAGCTGATGCACCGCATCAATTATCCTTTCGCTTCGGAGCCGAGCGGTAGTGGTTAAAGCTACTGCTCTCCCTTCCAAGAGAGTGTTCTGCGAGCGAGTGCGGGCGTTACGGCGCGGCAGCGGTGGTCACGGTGTCCGGGAGAGAAAGATCGTCTTCCTGCTGACAGCCACACTAGGAGTGTGCGGTGGCCAGCTCCCCTGCGTGCTTCAGCACTAAAAGAGCATTTCTCTGAAAGAGCAATTTCTCTAAAAGAGCAACACGGGTGATCGCGTCTTTTTAAAGATGTCTTTTCACCCGTGCGTTTCTGGGTGTGGTCGTTTCCTGGCGCCTCAGGACGGTCACGATCGCTTCCTCACGTGTCTGGGCATTCAGCACGCTGAGGTGGCTTTCGTGGATGGTTCATGTTCTTCTTGCGGGGACATGACCATCTCGGAGTGCGACTCTGCTATGTCAAACATGGCAGAGTCCCTCTGCCTGCCGTGATCCGGCGTGCACACTGGATCCGGTGGAGTTAGAGGTGATTTGAGGATTACGGTGAGGGCTTCCCCAAGTGGAGCTCCTCACCCCTCAAGCACTCCGCAGCCGGTGGAGCTGCCGAAGGAGCGCGCTGGCCACGCGTTTCCTTCGGTGCCCCCTCTGACGACCAGATGTCGATCACCGCATCGGAGGGCGGGCCCTCTCTCTCCGGGGATGACGACCCGGCTGCGTTGCCCCCTTCGGGTGTGGTAGCGTTGTCCGTGCCAGACCCAGAGATGACGGCTATGCTTTCCCGGGCCGCCGAGAATGTCGGGCTCGTGTGGAATCCTAAAAAGCCACCGTGTCCCGATCCTTCGAGGCTGGGCGAGTGGTTCCTCGGTGGGGGTGGCGCTGGTTCTCAGCGCCCCCCTCCGGTGCCATTCTTTCCGGAAGTGCATGAGGAGCTGACAAGATTGTGGAGGGCACCTTTCACTGCCCGAAACACATCTTGTAGTTCTTCCGCTCTCACCACCCTCGATGGTGGAGCCGCTTTGGGGTATGCGGGCATCCCCTCGGTGGAACGGTCTGTGGCCATGCAACTGTGTCCAACAGCCGCTTCCACCCTGCGGGGTGATCCGTGTCTCCCCTCACGGGCCTCTAAGTATTCGTCAGGTCTAACTGGCAGTGCTTGTAGAGCCTGTGGGGAGGCGGCTTCCGCCCTCCACGCTATGGCGTTGCTGCAGGTCCACCAGGCCAAAGCACTGAAAGACCTGCACGAGGGTGGTCACGACCTGGCGGTTCTACATGAGCTGCGTGCTGCGACGGACCTCGCGCTACGAGTGACGAAGGTGACCGCACAGTCTCTGGGTTGTGCGATGTCCAGGAGCGCCATCTCTGGCTGTGTCTCGCTGACATGACGGGGCAGGAGAAGGTACTCCCGTGTCACAGACCGGCCCTTTCGGCGACGCTGTCGAGAGCTTTGCCCAGCAGTTCTCGGCAGCCCAGAAGCAGACTGAGGCAAACACATCATGCGCCGGAGGAAACCTGCTGCTTCCACCCCGGCTGCAGCCACTCAGCCTGCTCGTCGCCGTGGGCGCCCCCTGCGGCCGTCCCCGCTCCCGCGCAGCCGCAGCAGCCTTCACCAGGCAGCGTCGTGGAGCCGGTCGCAGGCAGGACGCCCAGCCCGTCCAGGCCCCCGCCAAACCTGGCGGCAAGCGCAAGTGCAAGAGGCCCTGAGACGGGCGACCCAGAGATGGAGGAGACTGCTCATCGGGAGATGGTGACTGCACCACTCCCTCCCCCGGAGGAGGGCCGGGTGGAGTATCTTTTGTTCATTTTGTTCCGCCACTGGCCCAGCAGCCAGCGGTACCCAAAACATCAGTAAAGAGCGGTCTCCTCAGTCTCCGGGTCTCAAGAGGAGGAGAGTGGTGATCCGTGCATCACAGGATCACTTCCCTCCTCCTCTCTCGCCAGCAGGCAGCGGGTGGTTGCCCAAGAGCACCCCTCCTGCCCATTCGTGGAACCAGGTAAGGGCAGTAGCACTCCAGTCCCCGCTTCAAGTCGTCAAACGCCGGGCTGTCACAAGCCTCAAGCCGGGTTCCTGTGTCTCCTCCCATGCGAGGAGAAATCAGGTGAGTGCTACACTACACACCCAGACCCCGCCCCCTGCCGTCACAGGCCAGGCCGTCACAGGCCCTGGGGCCGGTCCCTGTGTTCCACCTCGCTGCCCCACCGCGGGCATGTCGGTGGGCCCGTTGGCCCCGCTGGTGCGGTCTCTCGGAGCCTGGTTAGCGCTCCCCAGCCCGTCCCGGTGGCTCCTGCGGACCATCAGACTCGGCTATGCGATTCAGTTCGCCCGGCGTCCCCCCCAAGTTCAGGGGCATCCGGTACACTTCAGTCAAAGCCGTCGATGCCCCTGTCTTGCTCGCGGAGATTGCAGTCCTACTGGCGAAGGATGCAATAGAGCCGGTCCCTCCAGCCGATATGAGGTCGGGGTTTTACAGCCCTTACTTCATTGTGCCCAAGAAAAGCGGTGGGTTACGACCGATCTTGGATCTGCGAGTTTTGAACCGTGCACTTCACAAGATGCCGTTCAAGATGTTGACGCAGAAACGCATTCTTGGATGCGTCCGTCCCCTAGATTGGTTTGCAGCAATCGACCTGAAGGACGCGTACTTTCATGTTTCGATTCTCCCGCGAGACAGGCCATTCCTGCGATTCGCGTTCGATGGTCGGGCATATCAGTACAAGGTCCTGCCCTTCCGGCTGTCCCTTTTCGCCTCGTGTCTTCACCAAAGTCGCAGAGGCGGCCCCTTGTTCCCCTGAGACAACGGGGTGTGCGCATTCTCAACTACCTCTACGACTGGCTCATACTTGCACAGTCTCGAGAGCTGTTGTGCGCACACAGGGACCTGGTGCTCAGGCACCTCAGCCAGTTGGGCCTTCGGGTCAATTGGGAAAAGAGCAAACTCGTGCCAACGCAGAGGATCTCTTTTCTCGGCATGGAGTTGGATTCGGTCAACCAGACAGCACGCCTCACCCAGGAACGTGCTCAGTCGGTGCTGAACTGCCTCAAGACTTTATCAGGCAGGACAGCGGTCCCACTGAAACTCTTTCAGAGGCTCCTGGGGCATATGGCTGCAGCTGCGGCCATAGTTCCGCTCGGTCTGCTCCATATGAGACCGCTTCAGCACTGGCTCCATGATCGAATCCCGAGGTGGGCGTGGAAACGCGGTACTCACCGGGTTCAGATTACACCGGCCTGCCGCAAGACCTTCAGCCCATGGTCAGATCCTTCGTTCCTTCGGGCAGGAGTGCCCCTGGAGCAGGTATCCAGGCATGCTGTGGTATTCACGGATGCCTCGGCCACCGGCTGGGGTGCCACGTACAACGGGCACGCAGTATCAGGGGTTGGACGGGCCCCCTTCTGCGTTGGCATATCAATTGCCTCGAGTTGCTGGCAGTACGCCTTGCCCTGTGCCGCCTCAGAGGGCGCCTTTGGGGCAGGGACGTTCTGGTCCGTACGGACAACACTGCGACCGTTGCCTATATCAACCGGCAAGGCGGTTTGCGCTCCCGTCGCATGTCGCAACTCGCCCGCCACCTCCTCCTCTGGAGTCAGAAGCATCTGAGGTCCCTTCGTGCCATCCACATCCCAGGAGTGTTCAATCAGGCGGCCAACGAGCTGTCTCGAGCGGCACTTCCTGGGGAGTGGAGACTCCATCCCCAGGCGGTCCAGCTGATTTGGAGTCGGTTCGGAGTTGCTCAGGTAGACCTGTTTGCATCTCCAGAAACCACCCACTGCCAGTGGTTCTACTCCCTGTCCGAGGCAATGCTCGGCACGGATGCACTGGCACACAGCTGGCCCCAGGGCTTGCGCAAGTATGCGTTTCCCCCAGTGAGCCTGCTAGCACAGACATTGTGCAAGATCAGGGAGGACGAGGAGCAGGTCCTGTTAGTGGCTCCATATTGGCCCAACAGGACCTGGTTCCCGGAACTCATGCTCCTCGCGACAGCCCCTCCCTGGCCGATTCCTCTGAGGAAGGATCTGCTTTCTCAGAGACGGGGCACCCTCTGGCACCCGCGTCCAGACTTGTGGAAACTTCATGTGTGGTCCCTGGACGGGACGCGGAGGTTCTAGGTGACCTGCCCCAGGAGGTAGCGCTCACTATCGCTTCAGCACGAGCACCGTCCACAAGACGGGCCTATGCGCTGAAGTGGAACCTGTTCGTCGAATGGTGTTCCTCTTACCAGGAGGACCCCCGGAGATGTTCGATCAGAGCCGTGCTTTCCTTTTTGCAACAAGGGTTGGAGCGTAGGCTGTCCCCCTCCACCCTTAAGGTATATGTTGCTGCTATTTCTGCCCACCACGACCCCATAGAGGGGAGGTCGGTGGGGAAGCACGATCTGGTCGTCAGGTTTCTTAGGGGGGCCAGGAGGTTAAATCCTCCGAGGCCTCCCTCCCTTCCCTCTTGGGATTTGGCTTTGGTGCTAAGAGCCCTACAAACTGCCCCCTTTGAGCCATTGCAGTCAGTCGAGTTGAAGTTTCTTTCTATGAAAACCCTACTCCTGACTGCATTGGCCTCAATCAAGAGGGTGGGGGACCTGCAGGCATTTTCGGTCGACGAATCGTGCCTTGAGTTTGGGCCGGCTGACTCCAGTGCAACACTGAGGCCCCGGCCCGGCTATGTGCCCAAGGTTCCTACCACGCCCTTCAGGGACCAGGTAGTGAGCCTGCAAGCGCTGCCCCTGGAGGAGGCAGACCCAGCCCTAGCTTTGCTCTGTCCTGTACGCGCACTGCGTCAGTACGTGGATAGAACTCAGAGCTTCAGGACCTCAGAACAGCTCTTTGTCTGTTACGGAGGACAGCAGAAGGGGAAGGCTGTCTCCAAGCAGAGGATGGCCCACTGGATAGTGGATGCCATCACCTTGGCCTACGAAGCACAAGGTGTGCCCTGCCCGCTCAGGTTGCGTGCTCACTCCACTAGGGGTGTCGCATCGTCCTGGGCGCTGGCTCGTGGTGCCTCGCTAGCAGACATCTGTAGAGCTGCGGGTTGGGCGACTCCCAACACGTTCGCTAGGTTTTATAGCCTACGTGTCGAACCGGTTTCCTCCTGTGTTCTCACCTCAAACGGGTAGTGGCACTGAGAGGGCCGGCTCAGAGTCGGCTTGCGGCGTCCTTACGCCTAATTCTCCAGAGAGTTCCTTAACCAGGCAAACCCTGTTGAGTCCTCCAGCACTCCGGCGTCCGGACACGGCGGAGCGTCCGGCGCCAGGCCTTCAGCCAATGAATTCTTGAAAACTGGTGCGAGGCTAGTGCCCATATGAGAGACCCTGTCGGGATCCCATATGTGTATTCCACGGTATTCTTATTAGAGCCGTGTTTCCCCTGGCGGACCACGTTCTGCCATCTCTAAAGATGCAGCCTGAGCCATCTCAGAGACTTCCATGTGCAAAAGGGCCCTCTGGGTTACTTCACATGTTTGAATGTCACTTAAACCCCCTTTGGGAGGAGGTGACTCCGCAGTGTGCCTCTTCCAAGTGGAAGGGCACGCTTCCCAGTGTTATCCTAGTCCTACTGTTTGGGTTGCTCAAGGAACACCAGTAGTTGACCTTCTCTGTGTAGAGCCCGGTCCTATCGTCTGCCTTATAGGAAGGGTCAGGAGCCCTACACAGGGCACTGGAAGGGGCAGCTCCTGTGGCGCTTTGGTAGGGATCCCAATTTCGTCGGTCATCCGACGTGACTCGGAGTGACCGACTGAAAGGGGAACGTCTCGGTTACGTATGTAACCCTCGTTCCCTGAAGGAGGGAACGGAGACGTCACGTCCCGTCGCCACAGTCGCTGTACCACCGCTGAGCTGCCGGGTCGCCGGCTCGGCTCCTCAGCGAAAACATAATTGATGCGGTGCATCAGCTGCCTCTTATGCTCACGCTGTGATCAGCGGCAGCTGGATGCAATAATCGCATGCCAATGTCCATTGGCTCGTTTAGTTACACTCGAAGTGGATTGGTCTCTCTGGCGAGATCCCAATTTCGTCGGTCATCCGACGTGACGTCTCCGTTCCCTCCTTCAGGGAACGAGGGTTACATACGTAACCGAGACGTTTACCTTACAAATAATGAATTTGAGTGAAAATTTTATTTTGAAAGTTCACATGAAATTTTAAAATGTTTTATTATTTGGTTTGTCTTCTAACCCACACACACAAAAAACCTTTTAAATGGTATTTAAACTTTTTTTTTTTTTTTTGAGGCATAATTCATAAAACTCCCAGATTTTCATTGTATTCTCATATAAAAATATATAATTTAAAACAGTCCATTTTTGTCTTTGTCTCAGCTGATAAGCTCTATATCGTGATGGAACTCATAGAAGGAGCTCCTCTGGCTGAACATTTCACCTCTCTCAAAGAGAAAAGGCAGACGTTCACCGAGGAGAGAGTCTGGAACATTTTCATACAGGTGAGGAGCTCGACACTTGAACAGAACAAGGAAAATATGAATAAAAGTGAAATAAGTTCATATTGAAACCTCCACAGATCTGTCTGGCTTTGAGATACTTACACAATGAGAAACGGATCATCCACCGAGATCTCACACCCAATAACATCATGCTCGGAGAGAGAGATAAAGTCACTATTAGTGAGTTAATATCACATTTTGTCTGTCCAGAGCATTATATAAATGTATATGTAGTATATGTAGGGGGGTTTAGGCACACTGCTTCACATTGTGTACATAATAACCAATCTAATCTTTTTCCAGCTGACTTTGGTCTTGCGAAACAGAAGCAGGAGAACAGTAAGCTGACTTCAGTGGTTGGGACAATACTGTACTGCTGGTGTGTACTTTGCAATTCTCAGAAACAACCAGGTGAACATGTGTTGGAGTTTGAGATGTTGAGGAGTTTTGTTTTTTGCGTGTCAGTCCAGAGATCGTGAAGAACGAGCCGTACGGTGAGAAGGCAGACGTTTGGGCCGCGGGCTGCATCCTCTATCAGATGGTCACCCTCACGCCTCCGTTCTACAGCGCAAACATGCTCTCGCTTGCTACCAAGGTGACGGGTTTACCATACAGTGAAGAAATCCATGCAATGCATTGGAAAAGAATCATTCCGACATTTTAAAAGAACTTCTGTGTCTTTCATTTGAATCATGCATTCTTACCCTTTTATAATTCTTGTCAGGTTGATTTGATCTGATCTTGCTCATGTTCTTCATGTGTTTAGATTGTGGAGGCGGTCTATGAGCCAGTAGAAGACAGAGCCTTCTCTGAGAGAGTGACTGACATGATTAAATGGTATGATTCCCAGTTGCTGCTTACATAAATGAAGTCTCTTTTGCCCACCAAGGGTGTATTTATTTGATCAGAAATACAGTAAAAACAGTAATATTGTGAAATATTATTGCAATTTAAAAGAATTGTTTTGTATGTGAATATATGTTAAAAGGTCTTTTATTCTTGTGATGCAAAGCTGAATTTTCAACATCATTACTTCAGTCTTCAGTGTCACACGATCTTTAAGAAATCATACTAATATGCGATTTCAAGCTCAGTTATCAATTATTATTGGTGTTCAGTTGTTAATAGTGTTTTTATTATTATCAATGTTGAAAATGGTTGAACATTAAATAAATCAACGATGAATAGAAATTAAAAAGAACTCCATTTATCATTTGTAATATATTAAATGTAAATTAAAAATATATTAACAATAAAATAGAAAACATTTATTTTAAATTGTAATAATATTTCACAATATTATTGTTTTTACATTATTTTTTAGCAAATAAATGCAGCCTTGGTAAGCAAAAAAAAAAAAAACTTTTTATAGAATAACAATAAAAAACAATTTCATATGTGTTGGACAATTTCATATTTATTTCTATCTTTTTTAACAAAATGAAGAGAAAAGGATGAGCATTAGGTCTGTAATTGATGCTTTGGCTATATTTTATTCTTGCCTTCTGTCATTGAAAATTATGGGAAATGTGGTCCTGTTGCTTCCTGTAATTTCTGGCATGCATCAACAGTACACTAAATAGATTTTTTTTGTTTAGTTTCTTTGTTTTCAGAAGATGTAGCACCTTTACACGACGCGTTCTCTTTGTCTTTTGATAGGTGCTTGACTCCAAACGCAGACGTGCGTCCTGACATCATTGAGGTCAGTTCCAGGATTTCTGATATAATGATGAAGTTTGTGGACAATCTCTGTGCATCCTATAATTCACTGGAGAGAAGAGCGGAGCGAGACAGGAAGAGAGCGCAGAAGTACTTCCTGGAGAGTAACAGGACCAGGATGTGCGGCCCACTGCAGCCGGTTAGATCAGAAAACTACTGGCCATTTCTTCATCATTATAACCTGTCTGTCAGCTAATAAAAATGTTTTTGATTCAGAGCGTTGGCCTCAAAGAACAAGATGGATCACAGGCTCAGAGTTTGGAAACTTCTGCATCTGTTTCAGCAAGTGGAGCCGAACAAAAGCAAAGCCAAGGTGACAGACTTTACCTCTAATACACTGTACAAAAGCATTTTAATGCAAAGGCCTTTAGCATTTGAATAATTACAGTTATTGTTGTATGTGCACTGTGTTAGAGCACATTCAAAATGCAATGCAAATGTGTAAACACAAATACTTCTAGCTATGCAAGCTGAAAATTAAATGTTACTACATATTTAGATATAAACATACTGTAGCTGCTAATAATAACACAACTGGTTTAAAGGGGTCCTTTTATGCTTTTTCACTTTTTGAATTTTAGTCAGTGTGTAGTGTGTATGTTTGGGCATAAAACGATCTACAAAGTTACAAATCTCAAAGTCCACTCCAAAGGGAGATATTTCGTTTTAAAAAAAAATCCCTTTTCAAGAACTACAACAAACGGCTCGTTTGGACTACAAAGATGTTTTCCTGTATTTGTGACATCACAAATTGGCCCATTAGAATATCATTAAAATAAACCCCGCCTCCGGAAATTTGAATGCATGTTTCAAAATCTAAACCCGGTGCGGGTGTTTTTATATCACTGTATTTCTGAAGGAAACCAACTGTCTTCAGAAAATTTTGGATGTCATTTTCATTTCATCTTGCATGTAATGTCTGATAAAGCAGTGTTTGTGAGCGGAGCTCTGCTTTGTGTACAGCGTTACCGGAGAAACCTCGCTCTCTCCCGCTCCAACAGCGCCTCCCGCTGGCAGAGCATTAATTTGCATATATATGCCACCACAAATAGTGTAACTCTGTGGGACTATGATATAAATAAATTCAACTGTATAACAGTTTCGCTGCAATTCATGTTATAATGTTAGAATTAAAGAACAATAAACATAATACATATTACCGTTGCACTTATCTGTACATAGTAAATGCAGTTATTTTTAAGCTGTTGTTGACATCCTATCTAAAACAAAAAAAAGAAAAACACAATATCGTTGCCACTTTAATATGTCTTGCAATATCTGTGCGTGCAAAGGTTCTGCGCGATCCTCTTGTTCAATATTCTCGGGGTCTGAATTGATATGGCAATATTGATGAACTCGCTGTTTTGGCAAGGGCGGGGCAGTACTGAAACACCGTCTAAACTGTTCGCCAATCACAACGCACTGGGACAGCTAACCAATCACAACACATTTTGTTTTTCGGAAGGCGGGCCTTCATCAAACCCGGAACTAATCGAGCCGTTTGTGTCAGGCCGGGGAGGAAGGTATTGTAATAATGTAAATTATGTGAAAAATAATGCGATTTTCGAACCACCAAGCATGAGAGCATGTTCTAGTACACCAACAAAACAAAATCAAGACTTTGTAAAAGAGCATAATAGGACCCCTTTAATTGCACATATATTGGAAGTAAAACTCTAGCGCCCTCCTGAGGTTTGTTACCACCACAGAGCACAAGATTGAACATGTGTGAAGTATGTTTCTATGCAAAGATTTTTTTTTTTTTTTTTTTTTTAGATTTTAGGACTGAACAGTGCGTGGCACATATAAAACTCTTCAGCATGATCTCTTGAAAAGTTCTTTGTCATTTATTTACTTGTTGGAGGAAAATACTTAATTTGCTAAATTAAGATTTGTTTTTCCATTCTTAATGTGTAGAAATGTCTGGGAATGTCAGTGTGAAATCTTCTGATGAGCTGAACATACTCCGGTGAGTGTATGCTCTTTCTGTCTTTTTTAATTTTTACACGATTAAAGGAACGGCATTAATAAATTTATTCATGTTTTTTATTTTATTTTAAATGTGTTCCCATGCAAAAGCTGTAAAATTCTTTCTGTTTTGCATTTGGCAGTGCGGATTGTCAAAAAGCAAAAGCACGACCAGGTAAAAAGTCTCCATTTTGCTAATGTGCACAAATATGACATACTCTTATTTTGACTCATTTATATAGTTTTTGTAAAAGTAACAGTGTCCTCACACTTAAGGTTAAAAAACTAAAAATACCAGGGAATTTCTTTTGTTTCACAGCATCGGCGGGAATTTGTTTATCTCAGAGAAAAGTTCGACAAATTGATGATCCCAACCAAAGGCTTCTTGAACTTCTGCATAAGATTGTATTTATAACTCAGGTAATTTAGAGTCTATTTTCAGGCATTTTCGAGAATGTTTCAGTCTCTTTTATTCATATTTTCTGTTTTTAGCTCCCTCCAGCTCCACAAAACAGCTTGAAGCAACGGGCAGTCGAACGCTTCAAGAAACCTCTGTTCACATACGGAAGTGATCCGTACAATCTGAAAGTGGAGCTCAATAAGGTACTCCCTCTGTTTAATGCAGCAACAATCATGTTTTGTTTGTCGTCATGTACTAATACTGACACTAAGTGGCATGGCAGCAGCATCATGCAAATGCAGTAGCTTCAGTTATAGTACCAAATCTTAATTTTTGGTCATATATATATATATATATATATATATATATATATATATATATATATATATATATATATATATATATGCTCAGGTTGGCCTCTGAATCAGATTAAGCTGTTTTTCCTGGTGTATCAAATTTTCCTGTTTTTCCTGGTGTATCAAATATTATTAGTGTTATTTTATTTTGATATTTTAAAATATTATCTGAAGTTTCCATTAAAAAAAAAATCTAATTTGACTATTATTTGTACTATTATTTATTATATGTCAGGCTTTACAGGGTTAATGGTGGAAAAGGTGCAACATTTCCATCTTGTGGTCATTATAGTGAACTTCAATAGAAATTGTATTCATTTCATTGTGCTTTGAGTTGAAATGTGTTTTCAGACCTTTGATTTCAAACCTTTCAGGTTCTTCAAGGAAGCCAGGAGCTGGTGGAGATGTCTTCAGCCAGCAGAGAGTGGTGGTCCATGATCCAGTCTCTGAGTTCAGACCCCTCCACTGTGGAAAACCGTGGAGGTGTAACTCCTCACTGTACATTTTTATCCTTGGTTTCATTTTAAAGCTTTACAAAAGCCACTGAATTTGTCTAAATTATTTTGTAGGGGAATCAGGTTACACCAGTCTTCAAGATGGACTCACCTATGAGGACATTCAGGTGGGATATTTATTTAACGTTTTTGCTATGCAGTACATTTTGAACTTTCATTAATGAATGCATAAATCATTTTAATACCGATTTCTGTAATTTGAACAACCAGCATGAGTAATTAATCAGATACAGTAATGATACATACTGACATTTGTGCTGCTGTTTTCCCTCCAAAATGATGTCACTTACTGGAGGATGATGTCATTCAGAAATGGCTTTTATTAGTTAAAAAAAAAAAAAAAAATGAAAAAGACCAGAATGAAAGTGGTATTGAGGGCACATGAAAGTTGATTATCAGTTCAATTATACTGGCCTTTATACTAAATTATAAAGAAAACATGCCTAGTTTGACATTTGACATAATTAATCTGCTACTTCTGTTAGCTAAAGTATAAATGTAAATATAGGGAAAATAACATTTTGTTTTTAATTTTAAAGACAGAATTTAAAAAATATGAAAAATCAATGTCTTTCTGTGTCATGTTTGAAAAATAAGAAATCTGTGAAATGTTACTACTTGTAAAAACTTACTGTTTTTATTTAACATTTCTAACTTTTGATTTGTTATTAATGTTGTTGTTGTTATTATTATTATTATTTATCTTTATCTACCCCCTTGCTGTATTTGTAATTCTTTAAAATAAATAAAAAAATATTGAGGGCACATGAAAAGTTGATTATCAGTTCAATTAATATGCACAAAAAACATGTTAAAAGAACATTTTTATTGAAAGGAAAAATGATGAAACATCTGGAATATTAATTAATGAATTGTTAGTTTTTCATTGTAAAATTTAGTGCAACTCACAAACAAAAATGAACATCAGCTCAAACCAAATAGGTAAATTAGTTTTAATTCTCCCCTATGATTTCCATCTCTAAAAGTTATGAATGTAATATTTTCTCAAGTATGTCATATATAATAAATTAAAAAAACTAACTAACACTAGCTTTTCTAATCTTTTTGTATTCTATCTATTTGTTTTCTTTTATTTATTATACAATTAACAAAAGCAAAAAAGGCCTCTAACACTAGCTTTCTCTATTCCTTTTCTATTCTATCTGTTTTCTTTTTATTTATTATATAATTTAAAAAAAAACAAACCTTGCTATGTGTACTACGTTAAGCTAACTGAGACTTGTTATCGCACTTGCATATCATTGCTCTTTTTGGTGATTTTGATTGCTTCCATTGTCCTCATTTGTAAGTCGCTTTGGATAAAAGCGTCTGCTAAATGACTAAATGTAAATGTAATAATATAATGTAATGTTTCAGAGTATGGTGGAGGATGTGCTGGAGGAGAACGGCTATTACAGTGCGGCTCCGGGCAGGTAATGTGGATGAAGCTGTTTTCTGCTGGATTTCCTCTGCGCTCATTGACTGTCTGTCTGTCTGTCTGTCTGTCTGTCTGTCTGTCTGTCTGTCTGTGTTAGAAGGGATGTGGATTCAGGAGCGGGAACCAGACGAACTCAATCCTCGTGACCCCCAGCAGCGCTCATGTCTGCCCGGCGACAGCCTCTCAGGTCAACCTGACATTATAAATCATAAGCTGATTATGTGCATCTGAAGAACACGTGCTGATATCTGAAATATATTGGCACAATATTAGATTGCAATAATAGTCAGTGCATGCACATAGATGATTTACCTCATTTGAATCTGTGCACTTTAATGTGTGTGATTTTCCTTACTGTTTTTACAGATTCACACAAAACAGACATTTGAGTTAAATGTAGTTTCAATATAAAATAGTGCTTTAGTTTTTACTAACTAAATGAATTTATTGCTTCTACCCATGTTAAAATTGGTGGGATTAGATTTAACAAAACTCAGAGCATTTATATGTGATGTGTGTGTATTTATTTATGTGTGTGTGTGTGTGGTATAATGACATTGGTTGTCTTTCTATATTTTATACATGTTCAGTGGCATCCAAAAGCCTGAGAGCACATAGAAAATCATTGATTGTTCTCTTTAAACTTGCAAATAAAGTAAAAAAAAAAAAAAGTAAAGAAAGTTTATAAAATTGAGAGAAATATTTAATATTCTGCCAAATTTCTAGGACACAAATCAAATGTAAGACAAAATTTGTCATGAAAATGTTTTTTTTTTTTTTTTTTTTTTAAGGTAACACTTCACGTTAACATTTCATTTGTTAACATTACCTAACAATGAACGTGATATGATTTATTTATATAATATAATATATATAAACAGCAATATATAAACTTTTCTTTGTTAGTGGTAGTTAATAAAAATAGATTTGTTCTTTGTTTATTCGTGTTAGTTCACAGTACATTTATTAATGGTAAAAGATACATTTCATTTAAAAAATGTATTAAATGTGGAAATTAAGATTAATTAATGCTGTAATGTTGTAATGCTTTAAGTATTGTTCATGGTTAGTTGATGCTAACTAATGTAGCAAGTAATGTTAACAAATGAAATCTAATTGTGAAGTTTTACCTGTTATTTTATTTTATATTTAATTAAATTTAAAAAAAAAAAAACTTTTTTTTAAAATAAGAGAACAGTTTATTGGCAAAATATTTTTAAAAATCTACAAAAAATTAATTTATGTTTCTGAAGATTGTATCCTATCCTGTGTTTTCCTAATTAACCGATTTTAGAAATAATTCTGGAAAATGTCTGAAATATGTGCAATAAAGAGACATGACAGTAAATGACAAGTAAATATTTATTGATTTTTTTTTTTTTAATGATATATTTCAAATAGATATACACAACTATACATACTGCACTGTTTTTATAAGGAAACAAAAAACATGGACACACCAGAGCTGATCGAGAGAGTAATACTTCTTTTCCTGTGGGTTACAGGCTGAGAAATGTCCATATTGTCAAGCTGTTTCCATATGCATAGAGTAAACCGGGAGCAGCGCATCCCAAAATAACTGGGATTTTAACATGGTTTCCCTGCTCCGTGATTATTACAGAGAAGAAAAACAACAAATGTTCCCCATGTCCGTAATTGTGGCGAAAAGTGATAAGGCAATCTGTACAAACGTCCATAAATAAACGCTATCTCTTTCATAATTTTGTTCACGTCCACTATACACGTTTCCCTCTGCATAATGGAAGACTAATAACACCTCTCTGTACGTGGTCTATAGAAAAACGCCATTTAAAGTGACTCTGCTCATAAATTACAATTCGGCACTGTTATTATGGTGTCGGGGGAGCCGAATGCACCCGATCTGATCATCGACACCTCGTGCAAAAGCATATCCCCTGTTATACAGGTTCAAATGATGCCAACATGCTGCTAGCAACAGACATACATTCAGGAAAAAAATTACATCATATATATACATGATAAATCTTTTGGACAAGATACGACATAAAGCTGCTCTGATACGAATAGCCATGCGTTAGCAGCTATTGCACATAATGAAAGAATGATACGCTGCTGAGGAAGAGTCTGGTGTTTTACAAACAAATGTGAAACGCAGACAACCTTTGCTTGTGCGTGATGAGCAAATCACGATGATCTCTAATATAGCCTTAAAACCTGAACGATTCCGAATGAGTCTTTATTCACAAAACAGTAAAAAAGCCTGTCAAATACATTCAAGAGCAAATTTACAGCCCCGGTTGGTCAGACAGAGAGTGGAGGGGGTTTAGGGTTGGATTTTGAAGGCGAGCAGCTCCTCGGAGTGCATGTTATTGAGCGTGCGCAGCTCAGGCAGCTTCAGCAGCAGCTTGGTGAAGACGGCCCCTTCGTTCGAGTGGTTTTTCATGATCAGGTTCCTCAGAGCTCTGATCAGGGTCTCTTGCAGGGCCTCCACGCTGCTTACGTCCTCGATGGCCGATCGGTCTGCGAAAACATGCAAAATTTTATAAGTTTCACAATAGAAGCGATCGCAGACGCTAATACCAGTAAATGTATATAAGAAAATTATTTTATTAGAATTACTGAAATTGTGCAATCATTATTAAAAGCAAAACCAGTATATATAAAATAGATTAAAATTCACCCAAGATGAGATAGATAGATAGATAGATAGATAGATAGATATATATAAACATAAATCAGCTATAAATTAATAATGATATTAAAAAGAAATAATACATTAATACAAATGATTAAAGATAAATAATTAATATTAATATATTAATTTAAATGCTTAAAAATGATTAAACGCAAAACCAGTAGTATAAATAAATAGTTCAAAATTCACTCAAGATGGTGAAATTGCGAAATAAAAAAAAATAAATAAAAAAATCTATACACACACACATATATATATATATATATATATATATATATAAAATCAAATAATATTATTATAAATAAATCATCAATAAATAATTTAAATGATTAAAAATAAATAACTTATAATAATATAATCATCTATATATTATTAAAAAATAATTGCTAATATATTCATATAAATTATTAAAAACAATATGTATCAATAAAGAGTTCAAAATTCACCCAAAGATGGTGAATTTAGTCAGAGAAATTGTTTATTTAAATATAAAAATAAATTATAAATAATCAGTTAATAATATTATTAAAAATAAGTAATTTATTAATATTATAAATTATAAAAATAATTAATCAATAAATAAATAATAAATTAGTAATAAAAATGATAAAAAAACATTATACATGTATCATCAAATAGTTCAAAATTCACCCCAAGATGGTGAATGGAGCCAGATATATTGTTAAAATATATATTAAAAAATATTATAAATATATAAAAATAAATAAATTCCAAATAACCAATTAATAATTACTAAAAATTTGTAATTTGTAATACTTGCTGCCCGTTATATTCCAAACGGTTTCTTATTGGTTAATTGGTTTCAGTTTTGATGCCGCTTCAGAAGACAGCTTCCCATATAGGCAGTATACAACAGAACGACTCACTAGGTAACAGTATCTCTTATTTCCTAGCAGTGCTATTTTTAGTATTAATTGTATACTATTATAGTATTTATCATTAATATTTTTTTACTGCACGAAAAGACAAGTTTCTATGTTTTTGAAGGGCGTACCTGCAGACACCAGCACCACGGCGGAGAATAGACTCATCTCTTCCTCGTTGAGCTGCAGGGCGGTGAGCTTCTCGCTGAACTCAAACATGCAGTTGAGCAGCTCTCCGGCGCCCATGGAGCGCAGCAGGTCCACGCTGTACTTCCTGCCGCTCAGGAACCTCACCGTCCGCTCTTTCACATCGAACAATGACACGAAGTGCACCATCAGCACCTGCACAGAGAAGCGGAGGAGAGCGTTAGGGGTCTGACGGATGCTTGCGCTGTTCGAAACGCGCCAGGACTCGTGTTGCTTTACCTCGAAGGTTCCCGCCTTGAGGAGGTTGACCTGGTCGTGTTGGGAGAGGTCCTGGAAGCCTGGGATCCGCTTGGCAAATTCCACCACTTCTCGTACGGCAGGGATGAAGCTCTTGGAAAACTCCTCCCAGATTTCATGACCGGGCTTGCAGGGGTCCACGAAGGGGGAAACGCTCATGGGACACACCTGAAAGAAGACCAACAAATCTCCAATTACACCAGGTACACTTTCAGAGTCACTTAAAATAGCTTCACAATGGCTGTTCTAAAAAAATAGAACAAAAGATACATTCTTTTGACCAAATTCAAATTCTTATTCAAATTTTCAGATAGTATGGAATTTATCCCTGCAGAGAGCACAATCTCATAATCCACTGCTTTGAGTTTGAAAAAATATGAAAAAGAGAAATTGTCTATAAATATATTTATAATTTAAAAAATGTTATTAAATAAGAAAAAAACAATAATTTAAGTAATACATTAATAAATTATAATGAAATTGTTTTTAAGATTTATTGAAATTATTTAATTATTCAAAGCACAACCAATATGTAAAAGAGATGGTGAATGCAGCCAGAAGAATTGTCTATAAATTTATTTATAATTTAGAAAAGCAAATCATTAAAAAAATACATAAATTATAAAATTAATGTAGAAACAATAAATTAATCATATGGATTAAATAAGATAAGTTAATAATATAAATGATTAAATGCATATAATAAATGCAATTTATTTATTATTCTTTTATATAATTATTTAAAGGAAAACTCATATGTAATATTGATAATATTTTCAATATTTTAACACAACATTTTTATTATTTTTTCCTCAATAAATTAACTTTTATATTTTAAATTTTAGTTTTAGTAATTTTATGTGCTTTTGTCATTATTTATATGTTTAAGTATAAGCTTAAACATATTTCAGTTGGTTGTCAAAGCAAATGTTTTTATTTTCATTTAAAAGTTTTTAATCTAATAATTCAGCTTTATTTCAATAGTAAAAAAGTAGTTCTAGCCTAAGTTTTAGTTAACAACAACACTGATCCTGAGTGTGTATGGCTAATATTGATGTATAAACAGCAGAAGATCACTAACCAGGTGTCCTCTGTTTCCTCCAGTCTGGACTTTGTTGATGTTTGTGTGGTAAGGCAGGTTTTCTGGGCTTCGGCGGCACTGCTGGGTCACGCGTTCCCTGTAAGGTCCAGCGGTGGTTTGGAGGTTGTCGGTGGTGGCGTTCTCGTTCCAGCGGCTCCAGCATTCCCGCGGCGGCTCCTCGTCCTCCTTACTGCAGCTGCTGAGCGTTTCGGAGCCGGACGGAGATACAGAGCCGTACGCGAGGGGAACGCGTCCAGTGCTCAGCGCGTCTTCCTCCCCGCTGTCGGACGAACAGGACGAGGCCATGTCCATGGGGATGACTGACTCTGAGTCCCGGGAGAGATCGGAGGAGGAGCGTGGTGATTCTGGCGGCGACGGCGGCAAGGAGGAGCTGGAGTCGCTCTGGCTGCTGTCGATGGCGCCGTGAAGCATGTGCTGCAGCTGACTGTTGTTCATCATGTTATTCATGGCCGTCTGCATCTCCAGGAGCATCCGCTGCTTCTCCCGCTTCGGGATGCGTCCGAAACGCACAGCTGGAAGAGAGATTGTTTGTTAGGATTCACTGCATTTAGATTTCTGCGCTGGACTACTTTTCTACAAAAAAAGTCGTAAGTCAACATCACGAAAGCTTGAGCTCATAAGGAAGACAGATATGTTTTGTAACTCACCGTCTCGGGACATCCCGACTGATAAACACTTCTTGAAGCGGCACTGCTGGCAGCGGTTGCGGTTTATCCGCACAATAGTGCAGCTTTCTGTCTTCAGGCATTTCTTATACTGAATATTCTGCTGGATGCTTCTTCTGAAGAAGCCCTGTAAAAAAAATTATTAAAATTGATTAATGCTATATATATATATATATATATATATAAAACAATATTTTGAATTATATTTCAATTTTTTTTTTGTTTAATTTATTTTTTATTTGTATTTCATAGCTTTATTTTTTATTTCAGTTTTAGTTTTAATTAATAGTCATTTTAGTACTTTAACTTATTTCAGTTAGCCGAGTTTTTTTTTTTTTTTTTTTAAGTAAAAATAAGTATACTAAGTAAACATTTTTGTTTTATTTCACCTTCTTATATATATGTAATTGTTTGTTTTAGTTAACATCAGCAGGGTTATTATAGTTAACTAAAACTAAAACCATAAAAATAAAAACATTTCTGTTACTTGAAATAAAATAAACATTATCTGAAATAAAATTTGTTAAATATAAATAGTAAATATATTCCTGCTAGTTGTCCAGGCAACATTACTCATTTTAATTTAGTTTAATCTGATGTTCTAAAATAATTAAAACTGAAATAAAAATGAAAAGAAATTATATAGACATTTAAAAAAAAATTACAATTCTAAAAATGATAAAACAACAAAAATACTAAAATTTGATCTAAAATTCAAGTGAAAACAGAAAATAAAAAAATAAAACCTAATTCAAAATCTTAATAAAATCTATAATAGTATTCAAATGTTAATTAAAACTGTAATAGTATCTCAATTATACTAAAATAACACTGACAACAACAGTTGTCAGTAGAAACAATATTTCTTGAAATATTTCTTGAATATTCTTGATATTTCTTGAAAATATCATATCTGGAAATATTACAGGTCTGTTACAAATCCTAGTGAATGAAGAGTTAAACTTGGAATGCAAACTCAAAAAAAAAAAAAAAATAGTGCAAAATGCACATATTTCTAAGCAATGCATAAAAATATTGGACGCACAAATAAAGTTGAAAAATGGTGCATTTTGGGGTTGCATCCTCTGCAAAGCAAATAGTTTGACTTGACTAAAGTATAAACATGCAAAGCTGTAGAATTTGTCTAAAAGTTTCTACATTGTGAGCGTGCCAATGCTGCCTTGTTTTGGAACAGAGCCAAAATGTAAGATGATCCTGAGAGAAGTGTTTCCTTACCTTGCAGCCTTCACAGGCATGAACACCATAGTGGAAGCCCGAGGCGATATCTCCACACACTTTACAAAGCAGCACCATCCCGTTAAGCTCTGGAAAGTCATGTAAGAGTTAGTCATACCCAGTGGACAAATCCTGCCAGTTTTAGACAGCTGAATCACATATAAGCTTATTCAGCGTTCACTCACTGGTGATGCTGCTCTTGGCAGCGAGGGTCTTGTCAGAAGCGTGTCCGCGTGGGTGTTTGGACAGCAGTCCAGCGGTGGGCAGGTCTGTCAGGCGGCTCGGTTTAATGGGCAGAGGCGGAGAGGATGATGGGGAGCGGCTGTTAGAGCTGTCACTCATGCAGGACTCCGGGCTGGGGGCGGAGCTTGAGGAGCAGACGTAGGCTATCACACCTCCTTGGAAATGAGGAAAAGAGGGAATGTTTTAAAAACGCAGATTCAAAAAGAATGACATTTACAAGCTGTGACCACTTATGCACAGTACTAAACTTGATTTTAAATATGCATTTTCTATAATTACATTTTTAGTTAACAGTAACCAAGTTAATATAACTAAAACCATAAAATAAACACTTTTGTTACATGAAATAAATAAACAACTGAAATAAAAAATAAAAAACTTTATTTAACCTGGTTGCCAACATTTCTCATTTTACATTATGTGCTAAAATAATAAAAAAGAGGGAACATTTATGAAATGCACACTGAAAAAAATGAAATTTACAAGAGGATGACCACCTATGCGCAGTACTAAACTTGATTTCAAATATGCATTTTCTAAATACCGAAAGAAATTTTACAAATTTTACAATTTTACAAATCCTTACTTGAAAGAAAATTAACATTAACTGAATAAAATAAATAAAACAAACTTTTTTTTTTTTTTTTTGATCTAGTTGCCAACATTTCTCATTTTAGTTTAATTGGATGTTATAAAATAAGCAAAAAAGAGTGCATTTTAAAAATGCACACTCAGAAAATACAATTTTAAGATTTTGACCAGTTAACTAAAATTAAACTAAATTAAACACATTGTATTGCATTGCACACCTTCATTGTATTGCATTCACATACTGGATAACTGCATTATGTAAACTCATTTCAATAGGTGAGCTGCTCATCTTGGTATGAAGTCACACAAATATGCTTGAATAGAGTTATCCTTCATTGTTGACACAACTGTAGAATTATATAATCTCATGCAGTGCACATGTTGGATGAACTTCCTCATTTTGACCAGCTCATGACCTATTTTTAGATGAATGAAACTGCACAGGATTATGTTTAATTACACTAACCAGTAACACTAATATGGTATAATAATCATTATGAACATGAAAAGTACAATAAAAGCTGTACAATTAGATTCCATCACTTTGTGTGTGAGCAGTGTAAGTAGTCAAAAGATATACAAATATTATCTTTTAATAGTAGTTAATTGTTCAAGTACATGAATAAATGAATTTATTCTAAACTATCTAGCTGTGCATTCACAAAAGCAAGCGTGAATGTAGTGTATTTCTTTAAATGGACCAGGGAGGTTACCTAACCAGCAAAAACCCTCAGTTTCTCAGACCCACCCACACGTGGACCTCTCATGTTTTGTACGGGAAGTATATCTAGGTCACTAGCTGTCTGCTGCCTCCTCACGTGGTACTGCAGAGAGTCTCGCGTCAGGGCAGTGTGCTAAATTATGCAATTCTCTCGCCTCGACCAATCAGAGAGCATGCACCGCGCACGTCACGACCAATCAGCGGCGGAGCCCCGACTCCTAGTACACACGACAGGCACATGGCTAGGCTACGAGAGGCATGTGAGCTCGAGCCTTCTAGTACTCAGAGTACTGAGTGCGCGTGACGTCACGGGCACTCCTAACCCACATACACAGTTTGAGCTGCAGCACTGTCATGTAAGCAATGGAAAGCGTGTCAAAGGTGCTTTAAATCGCAAGATCTGACCGAAGAATCCGTGCAAAACTACACTATTTCATTCCGAAATCATTTTAAACATGTTTTAATGTGATGACACCATAGACTGTGCATCAATAATACATTTATAATACATTTATGCATTTAGCCTACAATATTACATTACTTCTATATCTATCTATCTATACATATACATATACATACATACATACATATGTATATGTATATATATATATATATATATATATATATATATATATATATATATATATATATATGATTTTCAATGTTTTTCACCATAAACAGAAGCAACACTACATTGGATAAACAAGGAAGATATGGAAATAAATGTACACATAAATCATCAAATCAGCAAAGTTGGGCTTAAATGTACATTAATACCATAAATGCAGCAATAAAGATGACAAATGAGATTTTTAATGAAACAACTCATTTCTAATGAGAGGTTTTATAAAGATTCAGCTCAAAAGTAGCTATTTTTAGCTGCTAAATAAATATGAGAGAGTGACTACAAAAACATCTCTATAACATGTCTATGTGTAGAAATCACATGCATATTCTCTAATATTTCCAGGTTTTCTATGACAGTGGAAATCCTGTATGCTATATAGCCTATCAAAATAACAGATCACTGTAGCGCGGTAAAATATTGCAACATTTCTTTACATAAAGGGAGTAATGTTTCTAATAATGCAAAATACGTACAATTATGAATGAAAAAAAATATATACAATTATAAGCAAGAAAATAATGAATGTCTCACCTTGCTTTATTGATTCCATGTCTTCAGACTGTGGATGTGTTTTAATTCAGCCGGTCAGCAGCTCAGATGCGGTGTGCGTTCAGATGCTTCAGTGTTCCTCAGCGTCTCTCACAATGGAACGGAACTCCAGGCTGCGCTCGAGCGCTCGGAACTCAATGTTCTGTGGCTCGTGTTTTCGTCCGTGGCTCCGCCCCTCGGTGCGAGACTCACGTTAACCCAGTGACACACTTTCAACCAACAACCCACTGCTGCAACGTGAGGCGCGACTCAGGGAACATGATGTTTTTCTGGAACGCAGCCACTCCCCGTTCAAAATAGCAGCAGGGCCAGCGACGAGTAATGGGGCGTTATGGCGAACCGATTTACATTGATCTCTTCTAACTAACTTGTAGTTTGTAATGCAGGCGAGTTTTAGTTTTAGACTGAAGTTAAAGTGTGGTGCTGTATCAACTATTTACTCAGCCAAAAACACTTGAGCGACTCTAAAAGGTTCCACATTTAATTGCACTTGCGTATTTAAAAGTATAAATTGTTGAAAGTAGCACATAAGTAGGAAATCACTCCATAATAAGCTGTTTTTAGTCATTTAAATATATTTGTTTATTCATTGATTATCAACTGAGTTCACTCTTGAGTCAGGTTTACTGATCTCCAAGGACGAATGACCACAGTTGTGGCCAAATACGGTTTAATGGATGTTACTGGATGTCTATGAAGTCCACTTGGGAGCCTGATTTGATTGGTGGGTGCTTGTTTTGGGTGTTTCTAGAAGGGTTGGGTAAAATTCATAGAAAGAACAGAATGTTTCAAGGTTTCAAGTGAACTGAACTTTCCATGCCATAGTTCAATACTTTTAGACAAACAGAGATATAGTCTGTCAGACAGACAGACTAAGATAGATAGACAGAGGGACAGGAGGATAGATAGATAGATAGATAGATAGATAGATAGATAGATAGATAGTACAAATGAACAATAGATAGATAGATAGATAGATAGTACAAATGAATGATAGATAGATAGATAAATAGATAGATAGATAGATAGATAGATAGATAGATAGATAGATAGATAGATAGATAGATAGTACAAATGAACGATAGATAGATAGATAGATAGATAGATAGATAGTACAAATGAATGATAGATAGATAGATAAATAGATAGATAGATAGATAGATAGATAGATAGATAGATAGATAGATAGATAGATACCATTATTCACCTTTATTTATATGACTCTTTAAACAATCCAGATTGTTTGAAATCAGCTTTACAGAGATAAACAGGAAAATAGTGATTAAATGATGCAAACAAAATTTATTTCTATGTAAAGCAGCTCTAAAATGACAAAAGTAAACAGTCATTATTCAGTTGATTGTTGATTCAGTTCAGTTCAATAACTGTGTAAAGTCCATCAATTATGGAAGGAGTTTAATTAATCTGTAAAGCAAGTGAAGTAGGGGACATTGTACTTGTATAATAATAATAATAATAATTCTTCTTATTATTATTATGCTGTAACACAAAAAATGACATTAAACATTAATACATTATTTATACGCATACAATTCCATAACTATCTTGTTTTTCCCAGAAACTAATTTTTTCCTAGTTTTCATTGCTAGGCTAGCAAAGTGTATGTAACCCATATACGACAGGATCATAAATATGGTTATGATGCTTATGCAACAGAGGTCATAAATGTAATTGGTGGTTTCCAAGATGATAACCTGATTTAACAAGTAAAGTGTCTCCTAGAAAGGCACATAATATAACGTACACTATAGCCTTTGTGAACACCCTGCACAGTCTGAACATTTTTTTCTTGTCAGATCACTGATTTGAAGAACACTGGGACACAACGTTCTGTACAAACCCGAGAAAAGCGGAGGGAAGGTGTGGTTAAGCGCACCAGATGAGCTGCTAAATGTAGCCATTTGGTTCAATAGGTCTATTGCATGTCATTTAACCTATAATCTATGAATTATTAACCAGATCTTGATCTTTATCTCAGATAAATGACCACATAATCCACATATCTCAGACAGCAGTCGAACCTTACAGAGGATGGGTTATAAATTTACAGAGATTTTTAAATATACTTCTCATTTTGTTCTTTTTAGTACAGACTGTATTGTGTATTCAGAGTCTGTTCTTTCACACAGCTCATTGACTTTCTGTGGAAAGACAATTGAAATGTTCCCATCAGATGCATCACTGTAAACAGACAGTCGTCTGCTGACATCTAGTGGACAAACTAGATCTCTACAGTCATCCTCACACGAGTGACCACACGGAGAACAGGTGGTTTGTTCTCAAAAGCTGCTGTCATTATGACTCTGGGTTGTTTAAACAGGTCATCTGGTGTAAATGTGATGACAAGGAAAAAACTGCAGGGTGTCCTGAAAATATAGATGTCTCATTCGGACCACAAATATACTGTTATTTGTTCTTTTTAACGTTTACTAAGCATAATGAGAAAATGACATGTTGAAATCATAATAATTATTAAATATGCATGTTAATAATAATACAACATGAATTTGAGACTAAATGTCTGACACTATGCTGAAAAGCTGGTATTTTCTCCCCTTTAAACCTAAAAATTGTAGATTATATTTTACAATATTTATTGGTCATTAATCAAATGCAAGCAAATTAGTTAAACTGATTATGTAACCTTTCTTGGTCCTTCAATCAGAAGATGAAATGTAATCATTTTATTTTTGTGTTATATAATATTATTTATTAATATGTTGAATTAGGTTTTATTGGTATATTTTACAGTATTTATTTATTTTATTTGTAGTTGAAATTTTAGTAATTTTGTCGTGATTGTCATTTTTCTTACTTTCAAATATTTCTATATAGTTTTATGTACTTTTTATTTATAGTTTTATTAATTTTAGTACTTATACTTAACCTTATTGATTTCAGTTAGGCAACATTTCTAATATTTGTTTTCATTTTTTAAAGATTTAGTTCATCTCATATTTATTTCAATTACTTGAAATATTCTTAATTGTTCTAGTTTTATGAATAGAATACAATTAAAACAAAAATTAAAAATGCAATATCTGTTCCACACACACAATGCTGACTTATATAGAATATAATATATATTATTTAGAATAAAGTGCACGAGTCATATGCAGGACTTGACTTCTTAGCATATAGACCTAGTGTTTTTTTTGTTTTTTTTTGGGAGCTTGACAAAATAATGTCAAGAGAGAAAGATGAGGAAATCATTTTATTTATTTCTTCATTTTTTTATTTTTTATTAATTTTGAGGTGAACTGTTCCTTTAAGACAACTGGCTGTAATAACGAAAACGAGCTCATTTATGGAAACACGGATCTGTATTAACTTGAGAAAATGTTGAAGTTTGACATTTGATGATTTTGGGGTGTGAAATTTGCAATGATAGCCAACCTTTTGGCATTTGTGGCGAGTATGGCTTGCTCATCATTCAAATCTGCAACAGCTGATAGATGTGTGTAATATGTGTGTGAAAGGTTAGTCTGCAGAACAGACAACACACTTCAGTCATTATCATATGATTTTACACAGTAAATGAACTGTGGACCCCTGACTAACAATAAATACCAAATGGAATATTTCTCAATCTTATCACTGTGAACCGATCATAATGACACTGTATGACTGATAACCTTTTTGATTGATGTAAACTGAGATCATACGATGTAGAATTGTAGGTTAATCTGACGTGATCTGTGATCTGACGTGGTTTCATATCACATAGCTAATGAGGCAAAATCATTTTATAATATTCTATACAGTGATATGTCGATTAGCATTGCATTATAAATATACATTATGCAAATAAAAATACCCAAGATGGCTTGAAGAACAGAGATACACCATTTAATCACAATCGTATGTTTATCGTCTTCATTCTTCATCAGTTAAAACGTCCTATCTGCGTTTTATTCAGCTACTGCAGCGACAGCATATGCCTTCGTCCATATTAGGGATTTCCTCCAACGTGATTTTTGTGAGTTTTCATGTTATGATTTTTTTCACTTATGGTTTTACTCATGAGGGCGTCCTCTGGCTACCAGTGTGAATGAAACAGCTACAGCTGCTCACTAGCCTACACCTTATTTTGGGTAAAAATAGAGAAAATAATACTTCTAAGTTTTTCTCCAGTGTAGAGGAGTTTGCTGTGCCTGTTTGTAGATCTGCACAATTTGGCCAAAAAAATGTTGTTTTTATATATCAATATGACTACTAATAATTCTGATTATAGTTATAACTAAATGAAACATTAAACAAAGTAATAATTATTGATGATTATTATTAATATATTTGACAGAAAACTGCAGCATGACCTGTTAACATGCAGGAGGCCTATAACTATAATTGCTTAGAAAGGTCTAAGGATTTAGGCTCTTATAAATGATTATGATTAAAAATCATTAACAATAATTTCATAATTTTTGTCAGGAAATTTATGCATCCACTCAGAAAGAAAAAATAAACTTAGGGTGGGCTGCACCAACAAGGATTAAATTAAGCAAAGTTTAGAGTTAATCAAGGATTTGTTGATCTGGGTTTTATTTTAAATCGAGTTGTGTTGCACCACTTCATTTTAAACTTAGATTAACAAATCGGGGATTAGAATTCTAACCTGCGATTAAAACTTCCATCTACGATTAATTTTCTCCGCCATGATGGATTCGTCATGTAATTAAACAGCAACAATGTTAATATTCCTTATCCTCTGTCTCTTGACATAAGTTGCTTTTGTCGATAAAGGAAATAAACTTGTAAAAGGTCCACCGCGTCTTTATAAACTGCTAAGAAGAGAGACGTCATTCAAACAGCTGATGAAGCAAGCAATAGAAACTTTGAGGCAGTGCATACGGATTTCATAATACGTAGTGCCCCCCGTCAACAAGCTTGAAATATGTGTAAGTAAATGCATTTTGCACCATAGATTGTTATTTGGTCTATAATGGGCGATGGGCAAAGTAGCCTACTGTAATCTATTAACTACACATAAAAGCCCGTCTTTTTTACTTAAGTACCAGATATGGGTGTCATGCCATAAAATACTTTTAATATGACTCACTTTGTATTTAATGTGAATTTAATAAAAACATTGTAAGTTACTAATTAGCCTATAACATTTTCAGTGTACAAGATATCGAGAATCGAGATATTTCATGATATATTTTAGGGATATATCAAATAAAAAAATAAAAATAAAATAAATAAATAAAACTCCTGCTGAAAAAAACAATAGACACCATTACAAAATTAGTAATGGTTTTACTGGTTATAATGGGACTTGTATTGGTTTTACTGGAAACTGTAATGGACCCTGTTGGTCTCTACTGGTAATTGGTTGCCTTCTATTGGTGGCTTGTTAAAACCAATAAATCCTAATGGAATATGTCCTAAAACACACTACAGAAAACCAGTTTTTAATGGTTAAAAGTTGATGGTTTGTAATGGTATTTGTAGTGTAAACCATTAAAATTTTCTGTGATGGTTTTATTTATTTATTTTTAATTTATATATATATATATATATATATATATATATATATATATATATATATATATTTGTTTTGTTTTTTTTTTCAGTAGGGACATAAGCCTGTATCAGTTATACAGTGGTATTGTGGCTGCTGTGTGTCACATGACAAGCATGAGAGGTACGACAAACACTTCTAAGGTACGACGATAAATCTGATTGAAAATAACGTTAAGTAACAAAGTTCAGCTGTCTAGTCAAGTGTACACTGTACAGACTATGAAAACAAACAATTCAGGGTGGGTTTATGTAGGCTACCTATTTCAATTTCTGTATGTACACATACCTTAAAGATACTGAAAATGTTCGCCTTTAATGACCAGATATAACATAAGTTAGCTAATTCGACACGTTGACCTCTTGTGACAACATGCCCCTTTTGAAGTAGGGGTAGACTAATGTTAGTAAGTGTGTTACATATGACTTCCAATGCAAAAGCCTCTAAAAGCCAACTTGGTCAAAAATGAGATAATGATACTGAGTGAATGCTCTCCACACATACATTAGTACATGTTCATCAAGTACTTTCACTTCAAATGCGCTAAAACCCAGCCTCAACCCATTCAGAAGTACCAGTACTTACATAGAAACCTATACATAGTAGCCAGAAAGAAATGCTGATTTTAAAGAAAAATTTCAGATGTACTTAGAGGCTTTTGCATCTGAACTCTTCATATATATATATATATATATATATATATATATATATATATATATATATATATATATATACATATACATATATATATATATATATATATATATATATATATATATATATACACAGTTGTGCTCAAAACTATTCATACCCTTGGTAAATATGATCAAAGGTGGCTGTGAAAATAAATCTGTATCATTAATCCTTTTGATCTTTTATTTTAAAAAATTACAAAAACTAACCTTTTATTGGAGAATAAGAATTTAAAATGGGAGAGAAATCTCATTATGACATAAATGTTTTTCTCTAATACACATTGGCCACAATTAATCATACCCTTTTATTCAATACTTTTTGCAACCTCCTTTTGCCAAGATAACAGCTCTGAATCTTCACCTATAATACCTGATAAGTTTGGAGAACATCTGACAAGAGATCAGAGATCATTCCTTCATCCAGAATCACTCCAGACCCTTTAGATTCACAGCTCCATGTCGGTGCTTCTTCTCTTCAGTTCACCTCACTCATTTTCTATAGGGTTCAGGTCAGAGGACTGGGTTGGTCATAGCAGAAGCTTGCTTTTGTTCTCAGTGACCCATTTTTGTTTTGGTTTTGATGTTTGTTTGTGGATCATTGTCCTGTTGGAAGATCCAACCACGGCCCATTATAAGATTTCTAGCATGGATAGTCAGTTTTAAATTTTTTAACTGTTGGTATTTAATTGAATCCATGATGACATGTATGTGAGCAAGATGTCCAGGACCTCCGGCAGAAAAATAGGCCCACAACATTAAAGATACAGCAGTATATTTCTTTGTACACATAGGGTACTTTTTATCCCTGTTTTCACCAAACCCATCTTGAGTGTTTGCTGCTAAAATGCTCATTTTTTGTAGTTTCATCTGACCATAGAAGCCAGTCCCATTTGAAGTTCCAGTCGTGTCTGATAACTGAATATGCTGGAGTTTGTTTTTGGATGAGTGAGCAGAATTTTTCTTGAAACCCTCCCAAACAACATGTGGTGATGTAGGTGCTATTAGATATATATATATATATATATATATATATATATATATATATATATATATATATTTTTTTTTTTTTTTTTTTTTTGAGGTTTTCTGACCCCAAGACTCAACTAATCTCTGCAATTCTCCAGCTGTGATCCTTGGAGAGTCTTTGGGCACTCAAACTCTCCTCCTCAGCATGCATTAGGACGATATAGACACACGTCCTCTTCCAGACAGATTTGTAACATCTTTAGTTGATTGGAACCTCTTAATTATTGCCCTGATGGTGGAAATGGGGATTTTTTTATGCTTTAGCTCTTTTCTTACAGTCACTTTCTGAATTTGTGAAGTTCAACAATCTTTTGCTGCACATCAGAAATATATTCTTTGATTTTACTCCTTGTGATTAAGGGAATTTGGCCTTTGTGTTCCTCATATTTATATTCCTGTGAAACAGGAAGCCAAGGTTGGACAATTTCATGTTCCTAGTCACCCTGGTGTGATAAAAAATGCAAATATGAATGGGAATATACTTCAGAGATATTTTAATCATAAGAATTTCTAGAGGTACCAATAATTGTGGCCATTGTGTACTAGAGGGAAATATTTATTTCCTAATGTGATTTCCCCCACTTTCACTTTTTTTTTTTTTTTTACTTCAATTAAAGGTTAGATTTTTTTTTTCACATTTTGAATGAAAGATCAAATGGATAAACAATGCAGACTTATTTTCACAGCCTTCTTTGATCATATTTACCAAGGGTATGAATAATTTTGAGCACAACTGTATATGCTTGAAAATGGACAAGTGTTAAGAACCTGGCCTGGATTATTAAAAATCAAAATTCAGTTTAGCTGCTTTTTCTTACAGGGAATCTGATCAGTCGAGCTTCACAGGAGATGAGCTCCTCAGGAGAACAGGTAGATCAACTCTGATTCATTCATTTGTAACCTACTTTTGTTGTTAAATTTTCCATAGTGTTTATTTTGACTGATCAAGGGTCAAAAATAGGGAAAACTTGTGCACAATTTGTTTGTACAGCTGCACAATTACTATTACATAATTACATAAATTACATTTTTTTGTGGTAATTTATTTTATTAATTTTTATGAATAATTTTATTTTACAGTAAAATTGCAATACTAATTTAATCTTATTTCAGATTTAGTTTTAGTAATTGTAGTACTTAAAGTTAACCTTTTATTTCAGTTTTCATTTGAGTTTTTCATCTAACATTTATATTTTATTTAAACTTTTTCAATATTTTTGTGCAGCTGCACAAAAATGTTTAAAGGAGTAAATAATAATGATAACAATAATAATATTTAATTACAAATAATACAATTATAACAAAAAATAAAAAAAGAAATTTTACCAAGACTGGAATAAGAAAATTAAGCTCCTTTTTCTGCTTTGTGAATGTCCAAAAATGTTTTACACAAAAATTTGCAAACTTGGCAAAACGCATGACAATAATTCCCAGACAATCAAAAATCTGCATAGACCCTCAAAAAAAAACCCAAAAAAAAAAACCATGATTTGCACTGGTGCAAATAGTGGAATATGTAGGGTGCCGTTACTTTAGTGGTTGCAGAACTGGATCTGATCAAAGATGTCTGCCAGAATATGGTTTCAAATTTTTGCAATATATAACCAGAACTCTTGCATGACACATTTATTAGATAAAACAAGTTGAAGTGTAAGAGATAACGCTAGTTTTTTTTTTTTTTTTTTATCCCTGCATTTTTGACATATAGAGGTAAACCAGCATGTAGCATACAATTCAAACAAAATTGGACAATTTTTAAAAAAAATAATGATTAGTTCTTAACCAATATGGCTTTTGTCTGATGCTGATATCAAGAGAGCAGGGCAGATAATGCCGGATATATGAATTATAATATAAATTCAAGACAGCAAATACAGTAGAATTGCTGACTTTAAATAAAAGTTATTTTACACAATATTTACTATTTTAAACGTTTGAAAAGCAAATCTTTTCAAGCATGACTTCCTGTGCATATGTTGACAAGGCTGTCAAATTTGGAAACACTTCTGATAAGCCAATCAGACACAGTTATCAGCCACAATCCAGTAATGATAAACATGTCAAACATGTCCTAATTTTTATTAAAGAATGAAGATTTTGCAGTATAGTGTGACTGATGTTTAAAGCGCTTGTGACAGATGCACAGGAAGTCATGCGTAACACATGCACTGAACATACAACGTTACATACAAGAAATGACAATTCAGCCACAGTGTTTATTTATGGTGTTTTTCATGAAGCAAGTGCACAACAGTCCATTCTGGCCAGAGGTGGCATGTAGCAATATGTACACATCTTTTTTTTTTCTCCTTTTCATTTTTTTTTTTTTTTTCTCCTTTTCATTTTTTTTTTTTTTAATTCACAAGCAAGCCTATCGTCAAGTGGCTGCCTTTAAAAAATACATACAAACAAAACAAGAGGGCCAGGTTTGGAGTTGAAAGGATGCGACTGGTCATCCGTTTACATGCATGGAAATCTTACTGACTTCTAACAAAAGGAGAGAGAGAGGAGAAAAGAAAGAGATCCACTATACGGTGATGAGAAAAACAAAGTAGTTCATAAGCTGTATTTGTTCCTGATGCCACTTAAAAAGAAAGGATATACATACATTAAGTTGAAGGACAATAATAATAACAACAATAATGATAATAATAGTAATAATAATAACAACAATAGTATTCCTTTTCTCCTAAGGTAATTCAAACATTCAGATAATTGGAAAATAAAGTCCCAATCTACTCTTTGTATAAAAAGAAGCTTTCAAGTCAACAAGGAACAAAGGACAGTTTCTTCACAGAAAGGTCTACAGGAAGTTGGAAGGAAGAGGGGCCAGATCTATTGTTGCACTTGGTGTGTGTGCTTTCAGCAGACGGGGAGAGGTAGAGGCACAGTAGGGCTGAGGGGGGATATAGTGTGTGTTTGTGTCGAGGAGGGGAGCGATACTGTACGGCCCGCTTTATGTGGCGTATCTCTTCGTCCACTGTTTAGCTATTCTGTCATGTTCCGTTCTGTTGGTCAAGTACTGTGTTGCGATGCTCCCGACCAGAGGATCCGCTGCGGACACAAGAGCGGTCATCAGCGCGTTAATCGACCGAATACAAAACACATTTCATCTGCCGCTTAGGGGCTAAACTACTGCGCATACTTACGGTTAATGATTTGAACACAGACCTAATTAGGGCTGCACAATTTGAGGAAAATGTGAATAATAATATTCCTTATTAGTAGTAGTAGTAGTATTACTAAAACTAAAATAAGAAATATTACACACCACAAAATATTGTAATATTTTACTGTAAAATAAAATTGAATATTTAAGAAATATTTTAATAATAAATCTAAATGACTAATATTAAACTGTTTTACTTGTATAAATATTATATAATAAGATATTATAAAATAAGAGTTTCATTTAATAATATAACATTATATACTTATATTGTTGTTCTTATTAGTATTAGTATTTCCTCAAATATTCAATTTTTTATTTTGTAATAAAAATAGTAATACATTACATTAATAAAATATATTTTTAAATATTCATTTATTTTACAGTAAAATTACAATATTTTGTGTTGTCATGTTTTGTTTAATATTTCTATGTAGTAGTAGTAGTAGTAATAAAAATAAACAAAGTAAGAAATATTACATAAAATATTGAAATTTTCTGTCAAATAAGTAATTTAATATTTAAGAAAAATATTATAAAGTTTACCAACAACAACAACAACAACAACAACAACAATAATAATAATCAAAATAAGATATACTACATAAAATACTGTAATATTTTTCTTTAAAATAAATAATTTTATATTTAAGGAAAATATAATAAAAAAGTTAATAATTAAACAAACAATACTATTTTATAGTACAACTGTAAAATTGCAATACTAATATTTATGGCTGTCTTGATGAACGTTAAACCATCAAGTTTTAATTTTGGCGTAAAACTGCAGGGAGCCCCTAAAGCTTGACAACAGCTGTTCACTTTAAAACACACAGTGCATATATTTAATTAACTTGCAGCCTTTGTGATTTGATAATTGCACTAAGCCATGTCAAAAATGCAGTTTTATTTAAATTATTCATACAGCTCTACCCCTAACTTTAGCCTGCAACTTGTCCCACACTGTTTGTGCGACAGACATAAACGATCCCTCAAATCATGCGGCTTGGTGTTACATGATCAGAAGAACATGCTGAGCGTTTGAGTCTTACCTGGGTTACAGTCTGTGAGTAGAGAGCAGATGGACAGCAGCACCTTAGAGATGGTGAGGGCAGGACTCCAGTTGTCCTTCAGGATGTCCAGACAGATCACACCCTGACTGTTGATGTTACAGTGGTAGATCCTCGTACGAAACGTTACCTGGAAAACAACAAGAAATTCAATCACTCACTATCAGAGGACTGATGCTGAGGTCTTTTTGCCACTTTTAATTTGTAGCGACATTAGTGTACCATTTATTAGTGCATGCTTGCTAACCACAAGCCAGGGTTATTTTAGTTAAACCATTAAAAAAATAAAAAATAAAATAAAAATTCTACTGTAATATACTAAAACAGAAATGAAAACTGTATACACATATTAAAAAAAAAAAAAACTTATTTTTATTTCAGCCAGTTGCCAAGAAAACATTTGATTAGTTTAAGTTGAAGTACTAAAATAACTAAAACTTAAAACTATATAAACATTTCCAAAAAAAAAAAAAGACAAAAAGACAACAAAAATGACAAACTAAAATGAAAACAGAAAATCTGAAAATAATGCATCTCAATGACACTAAAATAAAACTACTGCAAATAACACAAATTATATTTATTAATTTTTCTGTGGTACAGAAATTGTACACGTCACCTTTTAAACGTCTAAAGTAGTGTTACTTTTTTTTTGCTATAAATAGCAATAAACAGAAATGAATTGAAAACAGATGCATAATTCATCAAATGATGGAGAAGAGCATTAAAATTAGCCATATATCTAGATATGTGGTGTAGTCAAGTAAACTTTCAGCCACTTAAAGAGCCAAATCAGGCAACCGGATCCTGACGGAGTGATAAATTCACCAGATCATGGTTAGTATACAATATCTTTCACAACTTACAATAAACCGGCATGCGAGATGAGTAACTGTGCTGTGCAAATGGCGTATTTTATGTGTGTGTTGTGCTGTTTGAACAAATCCTTTTAATCAGACAAACACCACGAATTCCCCACCTGAATCAATTTCTGTAGTTAATATCTGAGTTAATGCCACACTAAAGTGTCTTATATGCAGGAAACTTGTCTCTGTATGAACTAGGAACTAAACTAAACAAAGCCTCAGCATGTTCGGTCGGTGTGTGTGAGACATCTGTGCAAGAGCCCGAGGCTTTCAGGGCAAAGCTTTAATGGACCTTGACATTCCTTGCCTTGAGATTCATGACAGTTTAATTGCTACCAGAAGGACTTCCTCTATCCTGTCTACCTACAAACCCACAAGAGCCCGGAGAACAAACGCATACGGGACATAACGTGGCCGTCTCGAAATGAACATCCTGCTTTACATGGGGTTTAGAGACAGATTGGAAGGGGTGTTAAAGGACAATGACAGAGACACGTGTGCCCTGGGGAACCGTGCTGCTGAGGGGGGCTGAAGTTCACCACTCAAAACAGAACTGAGGTTTTAAATTCCAATTAAGTTTCTGAGTCTCAACAGAAGTAGCAATAGTTATTTGAAGTAGAAAGTTAATAGAGTAAAATTTAACTGCTGTAAGTAGTAATAAGTGCTGCAGTTTGTAATAATTCTTGTCATTTTTCAGCATGAATTACAGTTTTACCCATTAACAATATTTTTCAGTATGAATTACCCATGTTATCATGCAGAAACATAACATAAAACAAATAACAAATACATAAAACAAACAACAAATACATAAAACAAAAAACCATCACCAAACACCAATGGACAAAATTATTGGGACACCCCCTTCTTTAGAAAAAGGCACTTCCAAAACTGTGGCAACAAAGATGGAAACAATGCATGTATTTAAAAATTGTATTTCCATCTCTGTTGCAACAGTTTTGGTAGTGTCTAAAATGACTGTACCCATATGTACAAGTCATTGGTGTTTGGTGATGAGTTTTTGGCTCAAGATCCGCATTTAAAGTCACACCAGAGGTGTTCAGCTGGGATTAGGACTTGGCTTTCTGCAGACCAGTCAAGTTCTTCCACACTGACTAAATCAATGATTTCTTTTTGAACCTTGCCTTATATACAGAGGCATTGTCATGTTAGAATAGAAAAGGGTCCTGTCCAAACTGTTGCTTTAAAATTAGAAGCACACAATTCCCTACAATATCATTATATGCTTAAACATTAAGATTTGTACTCATGGAAATTACTAAAGTAGTCAAACCTGTTCATTAGAAGGGGGTGTCTCAATACTTTTGACAATATAGTGTATATTCTCAGCATGCAGTTAATCACAGATAAATAGCAAAATTGCAAGTCTTAAACAATACTGCAACAAAAACAAGTTATTATTAAGCAACTTACATTTTAAATATGTTATTGAATCGCCAATAAAATAGATCCAAACTAAGTCAAAGTGTTGATTTGTTTGAATAAATCAAATGAATGATTCAGTGATATATATCTCTATCTCAGAAAGTGTGCATTTGGCATCAGGCATCTGCAGCTCTGCTCTTTAGTTGTCATTAAAACCCCATATCATTCATCCCCCAAGTTCAATGCATATTCATATGCCACGGATATTTCTTTGCTCTTACCTTGGGTGGTTTAAATGGGTAGTCAGGTGTAAATGCAATGTCAAGGAAAAAGACCCCTCCTTCATACACAGATCCCGGTGGTCCTAAAATAGTTGACCTCCATTCATAGATGTTGTCTCCTTTGGGACCAGCGCTGTCGGTAGAACAAAGAGAAGAGATTTGAGAAGTTAAACAGGGACTGAACGGCCATTCCAGGAAGATAAATCATCATTAATTCATGAGTCAAACACCAAGAAGGAACAAGACACTGCCAACACATCAGCACTGGCCTCATGCTAAAGTAGACGAATCACTGAAAACCAGATAGACTCTCTCTCTCTCTCTCTCTCTCTCCACTCACCATCTTTGGAAGCTAGTAGCCTTAGATATTGCCAACTACCTCATGATACAATGCATTATGCGGAATCCAGTCATAAAAATGGAATTTACTGTATAATGCGGAATGTCATGGAATTTGGCAAATTTTGGATGAATAAATCAAAAGTAGGTCAATACACTTACAACAAAATGCGATATGGACTAGTGTCTGTGAATATTAAGCTGTACAAAATACTTTTTAAATATGAATCCTGCATGTTGTGCATGTCTCAGAATGCCACAAATGCACAGTTTCGTTTACTACACACATACTGAAGTGCGCGCACCGCTCACAGCCTTTTCAGCCTCTGCTGCCTCAATATATGAGTACATAAACACAAGAACATAATCTGTAGAACTGCTCTGTCACTTCATGAGCAGTTTACCATTTCTCCTGAGTAAAACTATCGTCATATACACAAACAGAAACCTAAAGCTCTGCACATCAACCCATCAAAATAAAGGTTCGGTTTAACTTAAAGAAACTATGACAGAAATATTTTTATTACTACTACTATTTATTATTAAAACATTAGTTTAAGGGAATATTTACCAGAAATATAATTTACCAGAATTTATTTACCAGAAAAATGTAAATACACAACAGTATTTCTGGGGGAAAAAAAAAAAAAAAAAAAAAAAAAAAAAAAAAAAAATTTGAGAACAATTAATATTTTATAGGGCCTTAAATGTAATTTTTGTTAAACTTTCAATAAATTGTTAAATTTGGTAAGTTTCATGATTTCAATTAATTAGACATGCTTTTTGATTAATAACATTTAATTTAACCATTAAAACAGAGTCTAGAAAAATTATAACAGGAAAAAAAAAAAAAACCTGAAAAAACTAAATTTGGGGAAAAAATAAAACAGATTTCATAGGGCCCAAAAATTACCCTTTTAAAAGATAATCCAGATACTTCAAACATGCCATTTCAGTGTGATAAAGTGTGATAAAGTGTGATCACCAAGAAACACTTAGAAATCTAATACAATTTCTCATTTTCTTAAAACACTTGACTATTCCTCTGTCTGCCTGTGACATTATTAATACATTAAATTCACTCCCAGATCTGCCAAAAACAATGCTGACGGCTGAGCCAAAGCTGGTGAAGAAAGAAAAACAGGACTTGAGCACATCTTTGAGCTCGTTTGTCAAAGGGCTGCCACATCTGCAGGATTCCCTCGTGATAAGCGTCATATTGAAGATTTACGACTCGTTCTACTGCTGTATCTATGCCAAACAAACAGACTGGGAGCAGATCCAGCCCATAATAATAAACAAGCCTTAGATCTGGGCTCTGGTAAACAGCAGCAGACACACTTGATAAGTACTTGTGTTGTGGAGGGTAGTCCGTCCCATCGCTCTTTTTCTCATAATGCTTATTCATTTGTGTTCATAAACAGATGGCAAAAGTGAATGCATGTATGTTCATGACTAGGGCTGGAAATCTTGTTCACCTGAATTTCCTTACAATTCCCAATCCATATTCATGACCTCCATGATCCAGCAAAAGATTATAAAAAGATTATAAAGATTATAAATATATAATGTGGATACACCAGTCATCTTAAAAGATTATTGGTAAACTAGATTTTTACATTTTCAAGAGAAAATGTGAATGGTTGCCATGTGGCTGCTGGGGTGTTCTGGGTGGTTTCCAGGGTGTTGCTAGGTTGTTACACACACACACACACAAACACATATACATATATATACACACACACACACACACACATATACACACACACACACACATATATATATATATATATATATATATATATATATATATATATATATGTATGTATATGTGTGTGTGTGTGTGTGTGTGTGTGTGTGTATGTATGTATGTATGTATGTATATATCCATTGTTTGCTACTGGCGACCTGATGAAACGCTTTAAAGCTTAAGTGTATGGAATACCACTGAAACTTTGAATGGCCATATCTCTGTAACAGCGCAGCGGATCCGCATCAAATTCGGGGGATCCCTTCAGCTCGAGGAACCCTCTTGAACGCTGAATCGAGTGTACATCTCGAGGCCCCCTTTCGAATGAGACCACCCCCACGTCTATAGCCCCTGGGGTCTGGGAGTTACGGGCGCCGACCGACCTGGCGATCTTGGGGGGCTACCGAGGCATGGAGGGTGGCGTTTGAGAGGGCTCCTTGAGCTGAAGGGATCCCACGAATTTGATGCGGATCCGCCACCGCGTTCGCGAGATAATGACATAAACCCAACACTTTAACTTCAGTAAAGAGGTCTCTTGTTCAGGCTGCAGCATTCAAGCGTTGTCTTATTCGACCGTAAGTGCCCTGTGAAGTGGACTTCACATGATATTCCGCCATGATTCCAGTTCCAAGGGAACGTACACGTTACATTCAAAGGGCATTAAAGTGCGCGAGATGTGAATTTAAATTGTATTTATTTACAGTGGTATATTATGTCACACTTCACACTTCTCTAGTAAGTTTCATGTGTGTGTGAAGACAGTAGCGCAAATCCGTCAATGAATGTTCTGAAGTGAAATAAACTTCAACGGAATAAAGTTGAATGGAATTTAATTTAAATAAAGTTAAATAAACTTCACCTTTACTGTTCAGTGCACTGATGTCAGACTCATTTTGGATAATAAAGTTTATTGTTAAATTGTTAAATGCCCTGCCTCCATTACATATCTTTGTCACGTCATTATAAGTGTTTGATCACCCCATTTGAGTGATTATTGCAATAAATGTGTTTATGTATATATATATATTCTGTTTATGTATTCTATATATAGTACCAGTCAAAAGTTTGGACACAGGAATGGGAAAAAGTGTCCAAACTTTTGACTGGTACTGTACTATAACATACACAAAGAATATCGGCCAATATATCAATATTGGCCTTTTTTTACGCCCCAATATCGGTATCGGTCCCAAAAAAACCCATACTGGTCGGGCTCTAGCATAAAGCGCAGCATAATTTGAAATCACAAGTTTAAAGTTTGTCGATCGCGCGTCTTCAGTGAAGCTGAACTCTCCTCCTGTCCGCATTCAATTCACACGGACTGACCGTCACACAGAGAACACGCGATCATGCAGGTTACAGATGCACACTTTATAAGATCTCACAGCTGGATCCGATTAGTCTGCAAGGTTTGTGAAATTAAACGTTCATTAGTCATTCAAAAGATATTTAAATGATATAAATGCGCATTTGCTGAATGCTGAAGGCAAATGAGAAAGTATTATAATGTTTGCCTTCTATTACTACTAATATAAAAACAATTATTATGATACTTTTTTGTATACCTTTTTCCTTTGTTTAAGAGTTCTATCTGATTATTAGACAGACTTATAATCGTACTAGACAGAACTGTTGACGACAACAGTGAGCAAGAGGGAGAATGTGAGCACTGTGTGCTCAGGCGCTGCCGCTCTCAGCGCCGTCAAAATAAAAGTCTGTCGTGGCATCAAAATAAAAGTCCCGCCCTGAACGCATCGGCCAAACAGAAAAACTTATTGGCCAATGCCGATATTTGAAAAAATGCCAAATATCGGCCGATATATCGGCCATGGTGATATATTGGTCGACCGCAAGTTGAAACATAATAAATGATTGAATAAACAAACAAACAAATAAATAAATAAAACCATATTTTAAATATGCTAAATAAATAAATAAATAAATAAATTTTAAAATGATTTTTAAAGATTTTTTTGCCAGTAAGGAAAAATTGTTGATAAATATATGTAAAGTGAATGTATATAAAAAATGTACATGTTGAAATCAATCAATCAAAAAATATTTAGAGTATATTTTAGAGTATAAAAAAATCTTTTTCTACAAAGTGGTAAGGTATTAAAGAAACATACTTATATAAGTATTTATATAAATATTTAAAGCATTTATTTTAAAATGTTATAATTTGAATTGAAATGTAATTGAAATGCATATTTTTAAACACATGTTAAATGTACACTGCTGAAATACTAAGCGCTCGGGGCAACAGTAGATGAGCACTCATTCTTGCGCAGACCATCTCAAAATCACACCTGACAAAAAAAAAAAAAAAAGAAAAAAAAAAAAAAAGAGAACTGCCATCGCTGACAAGCGACTCGGTTACCGTGCCAACCGCATCCACTGCCAAAACGATTCTGCCGAGATCTCACATCCACACGAGCCAGCAGACCATCGCTGCTCTTTTCCCAAACAAACGCTCATCCCCCACACAGAGAGAGAAAAACACCAAACCACAACCTACTTATTCCTGCAGCCACTCACATCTCCTTATGACTAACTATACAAGCAGTCCACTAAAAGCTCTTCAAAGTTTGATGTTCCGGCTCACGGCAAATGATCTAGTGTTACACACACGACTCAAGAGATCCGTCTAAAGAACATGAAAACACTTTCAACAAGTACAGGTGCTCTGCGCTGTGGTCAAGTGAAGGGCTGGGCCATGTATTTGAGATGGTTTTATCACAATGAATTTAATGTGCTTATTATTCGCCCATTAAGGGGAGAGTTCAGCCAAAAATGCAAATCCTGTCATCATTTATGCGCCCTTATTCCAAACCTGTATGACCCTCTTCTGTGAAAAGAGAAGAATTTAAGATATTTTGCAACTCAGCAAGGTCCAAACAACAGTAAAGGATGACAATTTGAGTGAATTATACCTGAAGAGTCAACAGACTAAACTTGCAAAACAACTTTACAGTTGATTCATTTCTGTGAATCAGTTTTTCATGTTTCAACGATTCCAAACTCAAAACATTCATAGAAGTCTTTGTATATATAAAAATCAAGATGATTTCCTTTTAAAATGACAAAAAAAAAAAAAACAAACAAACAAGGTAATTGTATAATTGTGCAATTATGTAGTTTCATCTGAGATAGCCATTGTGCTTTTTGAAAAAGATTACAGTCAGCTACGACACAGAAACGTGATGTAATGATGTCCAAATGGAAATCAGTCTGAAGTCTCTGTACTTTTGGCTCTTAAAAACTCTAATGGGAGAATTCAAGTAAACAGTGTACATCAATTAAGGCTTTTAAGGGTATCTCTCTCTTAGGGCTGGACAATAATTCGATATCAATATGCATCGCGATATAATTTCTCTCAATAACGGTGATATGAGTTTTAAACATTTCCGATATTTCGATATACATTACCATTGTTTCCCATACATTGATTTATTTGTGGCGTTTGACTTTGTTGAAAAAACATGAGCACTGCACGTTTTAAAATCAAAACGCAGCGTGGGTGTTTTATATGAATGTATCTCTGAAGGGAACCGACTGTCTTCAGAAAAAGTTTCGATGTCATTTTCATTTTATCTGATAAAGTAGCGTTCATGAGCGGAGCTGCTTTGATTACAGCCATGACTGGAGAAACCGCTAGTTTTATCACTCTCACAGCGCCTCCTGCTGACAGACAATCAGATTGTATTTTCAATAAGCCCTTCTCCAGCAACATGCTTTTGTTGTTGCTCTTTTTTTTTTCTGCAGCAACTCGGAGCACTTTTCATCTTCTTTATCCTGACTGAAGCACATTTGTTTCAGTCTATATTAATAATCAGCCTACACTACCAGTCAAAAATTTTTGAACAATAAGATTTAAAAAAAAAAATAAAAAAAAATAAAAAAAATAATTCTCTACTGCTCACCAAGCCTGCATTTATTTGATCCAAAGTACAGCAAAAACAGTAAAATTCTGAAATATTTTTTACCATTTAAAATAACTGCTTTCTATTTGAATATATTTTAAAATGTAATTTATTCCTGTGATCAAAGATAAATTTTCAGCATCATTGCTCCAGTCTTCAGTGTCACACGATCCTTCAGAAATCATTATAATATGCTGATTTGTTGATTACCAATATTTAGAACAGTTGAGTACTCAACAACAGTTGAGTTTTTCATGATTTGTTTGATGAATAGAAAGATCCAAAGATCAGCATTTATCTGAAATAAAAAGCTTTTGTAACATTATACACTATTCCATTCAAAAGTGGGGGGGGGGGGAGGGGGAATAGTTTTACTATTTAACATTTTAAATAGTAAAACTATTTAAAATGTTACTGTTTTTGCTGTATTTAGGATCAAATAAATGCAGGCTTTGACAGTAATTTCACATTTCCTGTTTGTATGAAGGTAAATACAAATAAAAGGTGAACATTTAATTTGTGTCTTTTTTTTCTAAAATATTATATAGTTTTATAGGAGGAGGTTTTGTAGACTTGGCAAATTAATTTTTTCATAAGTTTAGGTACAGACATCTGTTGTGGGCGTTCTTGGCAGTTTTTATGAGGCTTTTTTTTAATAGTATTCATATCGTTATCGGAATTTATATCGTATCGACCGAAATTAAGAAATATATCGTGATATAAATTTTGGCCATATCGTCCAGCCCTACTCTCTCTCTGCAGGCAAATACATTATAAACCTTAATCAGGTTAGACACCATTCTGAATTTTACGTGGATGAAAACAATGCTGTGAGGGATAGACTTACAATCTTTACAATTGCACACACACTATACATTTACCCAAACATTTCCATCTAATCGAATCACAAAGCGCAGTTCATGAGAGAAATGACAGTGAGAACTTTCCCTACCAGGTTTGAAAGAAAACTCCATATCCTAAAGTTAAATAGTTTGTGACAACAAACAACATTGTCGTTCTCTATTTGCTTTTGAACCCCTGCCTTACGGAGGATCTAATTACTGCAAAAAGAAAATGCAATGTGAAACAATGTGTGATTATTAATGTGTGGGCTGCAGGCAAGGTTGCGCGATCTGTCAATGTGCAAAACTAATTAGCAAACACACATTCAGCCAGAAGGTCAGAGCGGAATTAAACAGAAGCTGCAGGCACATACATAATCAACTATAAAACAAGCAGATTTTAACGTAACAGCTCTGACATGTTTAATCAATGACGAATGTAGTAGATGAAAACATTATTAAATATGACCCTCGTTAACGCCAGTCGATAAAGATGGACAATGCGGTTTAGTGCACACCTGAGAGATCGTAAAAATGATTTCATTTACTCACTCTCATGTCATTGCAAACCTGCAGGAAAACAAAAGGTTTTGAGGAATATCCTAGTCATACAATGAAAGTAAATGGGGACTGGGACTCAAAAACATAAGTGATTTGTTTATATTTCAAGATTTCTGGATCCATTCTACAGCTTTGTGCGAGGAACAGATCAAAATGTATGTCTTTCACTGAAAATTGTATCCGCCGCTGTAGTTCTCTAATCTCAAAATATGGCACCACTGACATCAGTGAAGTTTTAGAGACACAAGACATAAAAAACCAATAGTGTTTGGCATCAAAAAATGCCATTTTTGTAGGTTTTATTTATTTATTTATTTTTGTTATCAGCTAGTATCCAATAAAAGTATCTTGGAAAATACAAACATAAATATATGTTGTTTTGAGTGTTAAAATGGCAATTTTTCAACTATAAATGCAAGATTTTTCCTGCAAGATATCAGCCAGTGTTTACATTACAAATTATTTAACCTGGGTAACTTCATATTCAAGCTGCTTTTCAAAGCATGTCAAAGTTTCTGTTATCCGATCTGGTCAAAGTTGACATTTCCATTCATATTTATTTAATCTTATATTAAACTTCTTTATTTATTTATTTTACTTTATTTATTGATTGACTAATGGATTTATTTTACTTTATTTATTTATTGATTGATTTTATATTGATTTATTTCACTTTATATACTGATTTATTGATTGATTTTACTTTATTTGATTGATTGATTTTACTTGACTGATTTTACTTGACTGATTTTACTTGATTGAATTATTGACTTATTTTACTTCATTTGTTTGATTTATTTTACTTGACTTTGCTGTACTGATTGATTTATTTTACTTTATTTACTTTGCCATATCAGGATCAGGATGTAATTTCGATTCATATTTTAGATCTATTTTCTAAAACACTCCTGCAGTGTAGACAGAAACCATTAGCAGTCAAATATTTGGTGCATCTCTAGTCTATTCCTCGCACACAACTTGAAATATAGTGCACTAGTCGTATGGATTCACTTTCTTTAACAGAAGAAAGAACGTCATGCTGGTTTGGAGCAACATGAGGCTAAGTAAATTATTGCATTTTCTTTTTGTCAATGAACATTTGCTTTAAATTGTTTATATCATCAGCATCTCTATCCAAAGAGACATTATCTGCCTGAGCTCAGCATTTCTGCGCAGCACTCTTCTGGAATTGTGTATTCATTCAGTTAATATGGTCTATTATGCAGTGCTGCGGTGGTTATCTGAACAGGAACTTAATGAAGCAATCTTCTCTTCCTCCGACCGTGAAATACCCCGCTACCAATTACGGCTGCAGCAGCTGAGTCGAGTCTGTCTGTGCTTTCTCTGATGATACGGCTTCTCTTAATGACACCGTCCAATAGCTCTTCTCCCGCACAAATACGCAAGCAATTAGCTCCGAAACAAGCGCTTAAGAGGGAAATATTTGCTCGATCAGGGCCCAAGTGAATATCCCATTACAACATGACACAATAGAATTTTCCATGTCAGTTCAAAGTGTTTATTCTGCCTGGCTGCCGAATTCTGTTGCACAAAAGTACCACGATAGGTCCTTTTTAGTGCCTCGATCGTTCATGTAATCGGATTTCCACGCAAATCTATTAGAAATGGCAGGGGTTCAATATTAGAATTTAAGAGTTATGCTACATATCGAAATCAAATCCCCCTGAAGGCGGCCGAATAGTCGGCTCGTATGCTTGCCTTAGGCTGTCTATGAATAATGCATCACGGATAATTATAATAATAAACAGGCTTTGCACACTGTGCACGAGTGATACTACTTCTGAAGCATAGAACACACAAAGCCATGGAGCAAATTGCCTCTAATTCTCCCTGAATTAAAATGCTTTAAATGTAAGAATATGGTACCATTTGCAGGTCTGATATTTATAACGGACACTTGCATCATGAAAGTAACGTGAATTACGCTGGATTAAAATGAATAATCAAACGTATTAATGATACATAAAAATAAATTAATAAATGAATAATAATGATAAATGAACAAATATTATGAATAAATAAATGATCAAAAAACAATAAAAATGAATGAATGCATGAATGAAAACAAATAATCAGTCATTCAATCAATCAATCAATCAATCAATCAATCAATCAATCAATCATCAGCTTTCTTTAGATTAATCTTTAGATTAATGCTTAAATCAGAGCAGGACAGTAAGCTTGGCACAACATCATGATGTTTCACATGCTAATTTTGTTATTAGCAAATAATTAAGGTTTTTGTGTAGTTGACTTTAGTTGCATATAAATCTAGGATAGGACAAAGTAGTTTAACATTTAAAAAAAAAAAAAAAAAAAAAAAAAAAAAAAGACGTACTTGAGCTTTGAGGACTGGTGATAGCTGGTGTGGGGATAAACACTGCAGTGTGATAAATAAACACCTGCACCGCGGCTCTGCAAACACATCAAGAACACGCTGCGTTTGGATAACACTTAAATAAACAGGTAGCTAATGTGATATTTTAAGTGTCGTGCACTGACGATCACAGAGCCAGATCCCTCTTTCCTGTTTGTTCGC